>OW679200.1:142456468-142915599 GCA_940337035.1 Agriotes lineatus
GTATGACAATAAATATAGGATACCGAAGTTTGCAACTTAATTTGTTGTGGTTAACTACTATCACTTTAATATTTCCAGTTTTGATGTCTATTGTATTGATGTATGACATGCTCCACGTAACCACCACCACCTTTGCAAGCATAGTTCCCTTCCAAGCATTCTTGAAGATTGCCTACATAGGTAATTTTCTAAATAAAGGTTGACATAAATTTTGGAAGAACTGTACGATTGCCCTCTCAATTTCGCAGTTGCGAATGACTCTGGGATTTTCATTGAAAATGTTGTTTTCCATCGTTCCCATTCTCTAGAAATTGAAATTTAACGTACTTGATACTTGGTCCGTTATTTCTGCCTTATTCGTATGGACGGCTATAGAGGTTGCAAACAAAATTATTTTGTTCGGTAGTAAACATCCTGTTTAACATGGTTATTGCATACTTTTAACAAGAAGGTGTCGACAAAAGACCGGAGTGGCATTTACAGCAATTGTCAATTAAATTGCAAATGATACGATGCTTGTATTGTAATTTTGGTATCCTATATTTATTGTCATATTGTATTTGTTTATATTAGTTTCCACACAAGTTAACACTAAGTTGAGCTTTTTATCACGATTGGGTATTTAGTTGCCGAGGCCCGAAGGGCCAAAGCAAATAAACCACACAAGGATAGAAATGGAACTTCCAGTGCCCAGGGGTACATTGTATTTTTAAATCGAGAAATCGCGCAGTTACAACATTTTAACCAACTTCTATAGGTTACGTTAACGTCGGTTGACGTTTACCTATCGCCCAGCCGCCTACAAAAAGTTGTAAAACAATGGATTACTTCACTGCCGATTTCTCGTATTTTATTTGACGATTTCGACGTCTTCACTGCCAATTAAAAAAGAAAAATTCGAATATGAAGAAATGTCGAATTTAATTTTGGCTAGATTTTGTAATGATATTATAAAAAATAGCGCGCTGAATATATTATAAAAGTAATTTTTCTATGTTCGTGATAAATTAATCCACTCCCTTTGCATCACTTGCTCGTAAATTAAACGTTGAAAAACTTTCACTTTTCTTAACTTGTAGAACAATCTATTATTAAATACGCTTAACATGAGGATGAATGACGAAAATATGTAATTTACCTAAGTATACAAGGTGGAGCATTGGATTTCTTAAGTGTTTGACAGCAAATTTCTATTTAGATTTTGTAGAAGAACGATCCAATTGGCGCAACTTGAGCATTTTTTGTCGGCTCTGTTCGAAAATACTTTTTTAGCTCTTTATACGAAAGTGACATTTTCTGTCGCCTGTTAGAGGTATAGGGAAAATATACTTTTGGGTCCCTGGTTGGTTTCCAATGGCAGTGGTAGGGAATATAATACATTGACTACCGTTGCCATTAGAGACTGGAGACAATGTGATTATTATTAATAATAAATCAACTAGCCTCCTGGTTTTCATATTTAAATATTTTTGAATGCAGCTGATTACAAGAGATAGTCTCATCATAAAATGTAAAGTGCTGTATGTATAACTCTGGACTAAAACGTCATTTCATCCCTTGCATGATTACAATAAATGGATTAGGTACTGTTCTCGCAAAACTCTGAAGAACTAAACTACATCTGCGGGAGGGAATGATACATTTTCCTCCCTAGTAATACAAATGGTTATTCAAAATGTATTAGGTAACTTCTGAAATTTTAATACAAAATATCAATTTGGTGTTGATCAGGGACCGTTGAAAGTTGACAGATGACTGATAAACCTAGTTGAAAACGGCTGATTGAAATAAGAATTCGTACTTTAGATACAAAAACAAAAGACATTTGCTCAAGCACTATGTGTTCAAAAAGAAATTACATAAGGGTTGAATATGGCAATTTTTAGAATTTTCAATCGCGATATCAGCGTATAATATAAACTTATGACAGCAACAACAGTGGATTATGTTAATGAATTCTAAAGATTGCTGTTTCCAATACTTTTATATTCGATGGCCAACCCTTAAGTAATTTCTTTTTGAACACACCGAATAAGAAAATTACTGTGAACGCCCGACAATTAAATTGCTCAGGTTGCTTTCATATCTTTACTTCAATTTTAAAATTGTTATTAACATCTTTAATAATACCTATTGATTTTAAGTTTAGGGCAATAAAATATCTGAAATTACGTAAATTGGGTCACTATACACTGTTCTTCAAAATCTAAATGGAATTTTGCGTAAAATCATTAAGAAGCCAATATTTGAATGTCTCGTAATTAGCAAGGGGGTTTTTTAATAATAATCGAAGCTAACTGACACTAGTGCCAGTATACAAAGCAGCATATGAGGGTCCCGAGTGGTGTAGCTTGAACAAGCGTCCACGTTCGATCAGCAGAGTTAAGCAACGCTGTCTCTGGTCAGAACTTGGATGGAGTTCCACGGCTGCATCTCTCGGCGCCTCGTGGTACGGCTATCACGGAAAAAAGTTGGTCCCGGCGGTCATACAACATCATGACAGTCGTTAGTGGGGTTGGAAGTCCTCATAACTGCACAGCGACGCCTATAATTGGCCTAACGGCTGTTGGCTGAGTGCTAATTAAATAAATAAACTACAAGGCAAGAAAGCGACAAAGAATGGATAATTTACAAAATGTTCAATGCAAGAATGCGGTAAACTTATGCGGCGGCGTTTTAAAATTACCATACGCCATAATGCATTTTTGAGTCAACCAGACATGGGATTTTGCAATTAGATACATTTTATATATGTGTTTTCCGCTGTTTAAATGTTGTTATCGGATTTTGTCCGTTTAATTCAATTCCTCACTCAAAAACGTAATTTTCTGGACTTAACGTATGTTACACTTGCACAGATCGTTTAAAACAAGCAAATTGAAATGAATAAATAATCATTATGAACCAATATCGTCTAATGAAGCTATTTAATAGCTATTTAAGTAACAAGGAATGTAAGGACCTATTAACATTTGAGGTAGGCAAGTACAAGCCAAGACGAAGTCGCGGCTTGTTGCCTGCGTCGAGTTGGGCTCGGATCGAGTTGGGCCCGCGTCGAGTTGGTCGCGTCGAGTTTTCCGCGTCGAGTTGGCCGCGTCGAGTTGTCCTAGATCGCTAGAAAACACTGTAATAAGAAACGGAAGATGCAAAACAGAAATGATACGAAGGTTACAAGCCAACGTATTATTTCTCAAGAAAAAAACAAAACTGGCATGAAATAAAATTGCACTAAATGGGAAAAGATAGCTGATAATAGTATGCTGTACAACTAGTGAATTTCAGTGTGCGACATCGATTTCGCACGCTGTGTGAAATATACGATTTTGAGAGTTAGTTAGGAATGTTTTTTTCGGCTATTTTCAGAGCAATCGTAGAAAAAGGCTATTTCATAATAGATATGCATTTTCGGTGACGCCAGCATTGTACACACACATTTTTTATATTTGTAGCTATTACTATTTAGGTAAAGTTTGTATAATTGTATGTAAAAAATTAGAAACACTTGGACCAATTTGTAATTTTATCTATTATAGCATCCTGACGTTCTGTTGTTAAGAAGTCATCTACATACAATATATTGGAATTACACCGCTGTTATTTTCGAATGTTTAAATGGCGAGCAGCAACGTATGTGAAACATATTTACAATACAATTTGCTTTTGTATTACTATTATATTTAGAGCAGCAACTGTTCATTGAGAATAATTGATGATGCGAAGAAACATTAAAACTCTGAAACATTGACTAGGAATGATATAAAAAAACTATGGAGTAGCTAATAGCTACATGTGTCTTCGGACAAAAAAAAAAATTTACCACTCTATTCTTCGTCTAAGGAGAGTTTGCGAGCATGCAATGGTTTTTTTAAATTTGTACAGCAACTTCTTTGATTCAATCGATCCATCAAAGGGAGATAGGGCTGTACGTCATGTGCTCAACATATGGATAACAAACATAATAATATTATAATCACTGTGCTGCGCTCAAGGAGAAATGCAGATGACAAAATGATGTACAGTGGCCGGCACAAATTTGTATTCATATAGAAAAGACCTCAGGTCCTTGTAGTCAGTCGGTGTGCTAATTTTGGGAATTGGTATGACTTGACCATTTTTCCAAGTGTTAGGAAATGTGGCACTGAGTATACATGAATTAATAATGTTGGTTATTATAGGTAATAAAAAACGGGCAGGAGTTTTATCATTTTTACACTTAAATTATCAGATCCAACAGCATTGGTTTTAATGTTATTTATGATTTTTGCCACATCCACGGTGATAGTATTAAAAGTAAACTTAGTTTAAAAATTTTGTAAATTATTTTTGAGTAAAAAGTTAAAAGATCTTTGTTAGTAACCGAAGACATGGACTTAGCCGAATCAATGAAAGCATTATTGATCTTATTAGCATCACTTAGACTATGAGGAATTTCTATTTTTCCATGGCTGTCAATGATGGTAATTTTCTTCAGCGCTTTCCAAATGGTATTAAACCCATTTTGATTTAATAATTGATACTCGTAATTAAAGTATGCCTTTGTTTCTTGTTTAATAGCAAATGATGTATAGTTAAGTATAGATTTATAATATTCCCAGTGCCCGGTTTTTTTCGTCTTTTTAAATTTTATTAAGGCTTTATCTCTAAGAGACATCATTAGTTTTATATTTGGAGTCATCCATGGAGCTTTGGATCTAGAAATTTTCACAGTTTTAACAGGCGCAAGGAAATGAAATAAGTTTACTAAGTTTGTGTTGAACATTTCAAGTATATCATTTATGCTGATTAAACTTATTTAAATTGTGCCATGGAAGAGACTGACGATCGTTATAGAACTCCTCATAATCAAAATAAGCAAAATCTCTGTAAGTATACAAAAAACATTTGCGATGCAATTTACATTTAATAGGGTAGTCACAATAAACCAAACAATGATCGGATAATCCATGTACATCAGTCGCACCGTTATTGACTATATATTTTTTATCGTTTACCAAAATAAGACCCAGTAATGTAGAGCTGTTTTTAGTAATGCGTGTGGGTGTCTCAATTAGTTGTTTAAACCCCCAACTCTCCATCATAAAAAATAATTTTTCTGTACTTTTATCATTTATAGATAACATATCTATGTTAAAATCACCCAGACACACTACCTCGTCCGTCATATGTGCAATAAGTCAAAAGGAGTCCTCCAAGGTATCAATAAAGTCAGCACATCCAAACTCCTGCCTTTGATAAACTGTTCGTATGACAACCGTTAATTTTTTTTTAAATAATTTTGATCCACAACTGTTCTATAGCTATTCTACTACTTGCTGTAGGAATAATAGAAAATTGTAAATTTGTTTTAATGTAGATACCTATTGCTGTTCCTCATGTATCCGTTATTCGATCGCAAAATTTTTTAGGTATATTATGCACTGCATCATCAGTAATTTTGGGCGATAGCCATGTTTTTGTCACACCAACCATATCACAATCCAAGGACTGTACAAGATCCTTAAAATCATTGAAGCCATTTAGTAGCGACCGGATATTTAAATGCGCAACCTTAATAAAGCCACCACTCATCTGAAAAGAAACAATATTATAAAACAGACAAAATCGATTAAGCAATTAATCAACATCAGTAGATACTCATGAACTCCAGAATTATTACAAAATATATTCTTCTCCTTTTCATAATCTGTAGCTGTCGCAAACAGCTGTCGATTTAACGACGAGAGAGATTCATTAATATACACAGAGTTATTGCTTTTTACCATATCAACTAATTCCAAATTGATATCACTTAACGTCAGACTACGTTTAAACTTTCTCCACCTTAGAAACTCCTCCTTGTCCAATATTCTAACGAATTTCACGATGATTCCTCTTGGTCTTGTTTTATCAGATGTTGGCTTCCCCAAGCGATGGAAAGCATCAATCATTTGTACATGCACTTTAAAAGAGAGAGCATTCCCTAATGGGCAAATTGTTTGTCCATCTGCTGGTTTGGTAGTATGAGATGCGCTGGGACTGCGCTCGACAATGGCAAGGATGTTCTCTGCAATAACAACCTGATGAATAACAGTAGCCGTTGAATTCTTGCCTGTGACAACCTCTTACCTCTGCTGCAGAATATAAGGTTTAACTAACTTCTTCTGTTAGAATAGTAGATTTACCTGTTGATTGTGACAAATACAGAGCTTGTCTTCAAAGCGATAAATAAGAAATTTATAGGTTATATAGCGTAAGCATCGGAGACGCTTTTACAATATGTTAAAATGTACGGGGTGGATTTCTTTGCTTGGGGGCTTGGCAGCGTTCAGTTATATAGATATTAAATTAAACAAAATGGACTTGCCTTTGAAGCTGTGTCAATAGTTTTAAAACACACAAGTAATAGGCATAATAAGTAATTGTTTTCTGTGATAATATCGCTATTAAAAGTTAAAGGAAGTTTGTATACAAAAACCCGAAAATAGAAATGCACGAATGCAATCATGGTACTTTTTATTGTGTAAACACGGCCTGTAGTGTTGTAGATTATTATATAGGTATGATTTTGCTATGTCTTCATCAGGGCACAAATTGTTTTACAACCTTTTACGGAAAATAGATTAACTTCGTAAGTAAAGGTACAATGTGCAAAAACAGTTTTCTAAGGAGAGCACAATATGAAAAGGATTCTGAAAATAAAATTAAATGTTTCTAGTCGAAAGAAGTGCAACAATTACAAATCTCATTTGTAATCCAAAGAGTAAGACGAGTTAATTAATTTGATACGAAAAGTATTTGTAACATACAGTGGTAAGCTGTACTCTTAAATAAGGCTTAAAATAACAGTAAACATGCGAGTTAAACAGATTTATATCCGTATTCAAACGCAAAGTAATAAAGTTGGTAATAGTGCGTGCGTTTTCCAGTTATGAACATATGTGACGGTGCATACGATACTATTAAAGTGGAGTGTTCGTTGCCTTATGAGCACAGCAAACGTGGAGGTAGTGGAGCATGTCTTTAAGGCACTGACGAAGTCAAAACCCCTGGATTCTGCACGTAGCACATTTCCGAGGCAGTGGAATCATCCCGCACAGCTGCACCATTGTTTCGAGTGAAGGCAGGCAAAGTCCAAGATTACTAGGGTCCAAGCAGCGATCCAAACCTGATTACAAGCATAACTGGGCACTGCTGCAACAATAGGAAACTTGTGAAACCCAGAAATTTTAAAACAATGATGATTACTTCAAATAGCCACAAGTGGGTCACTGGGCAAGTTGAAGTGCTTTGTTGAGAGATCCATGTGGATAAAAGGGAGGTGGTAGCCAGAGATCTTCGCCTTAGCGTCGATGGAGAGTTAAATAACTACCTAGAGGCTATTTTCTCGACAGCGCTTCAGGTGATCCGATCGAAAATTGGATTAAGACCATTTTACGGCAAAAATTAACGAATTCGCATAGGAAATGTAGCAAAGCTTAGACATGTAGCTGTAAAAAGAATTAAAATATAATTTTTTTGTGATTTTAAAGCGATTGCCGCGTTTTTTATTTCCTGCCAAACATTTACTGATTTAGTTATTTTTCTCAAAACAGGTGACAAAGAGCCCGATATTGTTTGGCCAATCACTGAAGGCTTGACGTATGTTAAAATAATAAATGTTTTGTTTAAACAAATAATGCTTTGTTTTAGGGCGTTAAACTTTGGGGTCGTATAAAAGGCATTGGAATTGTTGCTATTTACTTGATTAATAACTTAGCTCGTCCTTTGCTAGTAATAATTATCTTAGTAAACTTCTTTTGTCTGAACCATGTAAATAGAGTTGTACTTTGAGATGAATATTTTTTCACGTTAAAGATCCGTTACCGAAGTTTTTATTACGCGGATGACCTTAGTAATTAATCAAAAAAGCTTACCTTGATGAGAATGCGTAACAGCCTTCCCAATGAGTTTGAAGCAAGTACAGATCGGCGGTAGCTACTTCAGAGATCTCCAACAGCGTGACCGTGATTGCCGAGGTATCCATCTTGAGGAACGAACAGGTGGAAAAATGAACAGGGAGCGAAGGAGGATCCCAGTAGTTCGCGAGTTTATTAAATGCCCGTTGGCATACCAATGTACAAGACAATTTAAGACCAAAGTTCTACCATAATAAAAGTAGTATTCTCTTTGATATCATAGAAACTCTGAGAATGGACGAAGGGAAAGATAAATTGTTACCTATTGTCAGGTCATTTTGTATTTTAATTAGCCACCTAGGCTTTAGGGCAGCGTGCCCGTATGTTAAACCCTTTTAGTTACTTATTTGGCTTCATCGCCCAATTCCATAATAATGATTTTGCACATATTTGGCCTCAAGCGCAGTATTTCTCGTCATCTGGGGCACCCCTTTGTTGGTACTTTGACAGCCGGGTGTTAACGCTCGCAAGATTTCCGAACCTTCTAGAAATCACGCTGTTGAGGCGACTGCGAGGCCTCGCACTCTTTTTGTCACCGGAACTTATTTGTTTTATTGGGCGCATCGCCATTGGCCGTCGAGAGCCACGTGGTAACGCCGTTTTGGCTCACGCCACTGCGGGCGTCGTAACGCTGCTTGCTTGGGCAGTTCAACTCAGGCCATTGAACAAGGGAGGTGTGTGTCGTTTAGCGGCGATCTTATTACGCCAAGGCGTAGGTGTGATGGAATTCCATGCCCGGTTCTACGTCGTCACGTAAGGGAGTGTTCCCTTTAGCTCGTTGTGCGAGGATTCCGTTGAGGTAGGACATCACTTGGGCTAGTTTTGCCGTCGTAGCGGCGTTTGTTGAAGCGCCAGCCTTTGTCGCCATTGTGGGCGCATCCAGACCATTCACACGTCGGCCGTATTAGCGGCGAATTAATTGCCACAGGCAACCTGTTTCCCGCCAGCTGGACCGCATGCCGATCTCTTGGGCCGTCACCAATAAAACTAAGGTATTTGTAACCATTGAATGATACTAACTTCTTGTGCGCGAGCTTTGCGCTTAACCATGTGAATAATTGCTGAACTCTTGGCATACGTGCTGTAAGGCGGCATCGCCAGTTTGGTCGCAGTAAAATTGCATGTGCGCGAACTTGATGTGAAATCATGTGCACCGTTAAAAATGTACCCTTCGCATTTTAAATTGTGTTCGCGAAGTGGCGTCGCTCGTTTTTTTTAATCTAATCACTTCCCTCACTTGGGCTTTGCTGTGTTTGCCCAAACTATCATGTGAGCCAGATCACTTCGTATTAGGGCGGTACCATATTCGCCAAGTTTTGTGCGAGACCTTTAGTATGTTAGCAACGGCGTAGTGTTCGGCTCGTTGAGTGTTACACGAAGTTATCGATCGCTTGGGTGGCGTAGCACCAGCTGTGTCATATTCTAAATTCGCCTGCGGGCGTTAGGCTATGTAAGCCCCCTTTTCGGCCAAATATATCTCAGTAACGCGGCCCCTTTTTGCCTTGCAAATTGGGTTTCTAACTAATTCGCCGCATCTCTTTGCGGCGCCGGATTCTGCCGACAGCTACGCTGTTCGCGTCGCCTTTGCTGTTGCGTAACTCGATTTTTATGAACAAACGTTCCCTTTGTGGGACTCATATGTCAAACTGCTCTTGATTTTGTACAGTTATGGGTGTTGTTTAGTAACAGTAGTGCGCCCATCAGCTGATGTTTATTTATAAGAATTAACGCAATGTTTGCGGCACGCTTTGCTGCCCCAATGTAAGAATGGAATAATAGACGCTTATCTAATTAAGAGACGCTTTATTCTTGGTCGATTTGTGCATGTTCTGTTTCAGCGTCAGAGCGTGCAGGTAAGCTTGGTGGTGACATTGCCGTGGCTGAAAGAGCCCCACTTCATGATCTAAGTATTTTTGCCATCACGAAATCGTTGTGTGAGTTTATAATTCACGAGTACCCCTATCGACGGAGTGTCTTGAATACTTCGCCCCCGTCTAACCGCCCAGGCCCGGTTATTCGGGTAAAGACAGGCTTGGTGGCGCCCTCATAATTTTGACGTACCCTATATATATGCCTCAACACGCTTGCCCAGAACGTATCGTGTGACTCACGCCCGACTCCCTGAGCGTTCCAGCCGTGGCCTTTAGTCTGTTTTTAGCAAATCTCAGGGCAAGTGTGCCAGTTTTCCAGGACTGATTCCGTGGTGCGATGCTCACCTTGGGTGGGTGTCGTAAAGTTGTTTTAATACCGTAACACTATGTAATACAGGTCAAGCAAATTGCTCAATTTTCATTGAACTCTGAAACAGCATTTATTTGAATCATTGAGTTACAAGCTAGATTGGTATAAAAAGTATAATCATAATTAAAATTAGATCTGCTTGGGATTTTCTAAGCCTTTTAGCATCGTACTTTTCAGATGTAAGCTTTTAATTATTAGTACGGCAAGTGTTTGGTATATACGGTGCATTAAGCAAGTTCTCGGTTCGAATCCCGCTGGGGTCGGAATTTTTCCGTATCCTTGGCGATTAGAATCGGGCTCAGTGAGACCATTCACAGTTGGGCACCAAATTAGCTGTGCTCTACTCAGAACCACAGACCTAGGAGATAGAGTAACAAGGTCAACACATTACCAAGACACACAACTAACACAATGGTTGCTGCGCAAGCACCAAAGGCGCGCTCCAACTCTGTATCCCGAATCCGGGGCAAGTTGAGCATTGTACCGCCGATGCCAGCGCATAAAGCACCAGCGTCTACACCGCAAGGTAAATGAGGTTACAGATTATACATACATACATGTACGGTGCAATTACAGATTGCATAACCTAGTTAATTCTGTTAATATAATTTGTAAAAATAATTAGCCGGCGGGCATATCATAGCAGTTATTTGTCGCTCAAGACGTGGTGCATTAACAAGATAGAACAACTGATTTATTTATCGCACCAATAACGAGCTTATATGGTTCGGACTAAGAAAATGAAGTTGCTCGACATTTTGATATACTAGGTCAATAATCACACCCTTCAACTTCCGCCAATTAGCACATCTCCACTCTTTGTTTTGCCAGTTGTTTCTTGATCTCGGTCACATAGAAACACATCATATGTAGCTACTTTGAGTGCACTTTCTACTGTGGCTTTTTGAGCCAAGTTACTACAAACTCATATGTTGAACATAGCATGGCTCGAACAACTTTGTGAATGTTAGTTCTCATTCCTCAGATATTTTAAAATTAACTTGTATTGGGTTCTCAGTTAGTTTCCTTCTGATTGCACGTAATGCTTTCCAGTACACCGTTAATAAATTTTTTAACGACCAGAAAATATGCAGTTTCTGGAGGTTTTTTTCGCCACAAAAAAACGTTTTGCCGGTCAAGATCGGAAAACGGGCATCAGGGACCGCTAAAAGCTTTTGCCGATCCCTGATGCTTTCGTTACTATGGAAACCAGTTTGTTTTTGTTTGGATAAGTCAAATAATAGTTACTAATGTCATACTTTTTTTGAGTTTTCAAAAAGGAATTCGCAGTATGAATTCGGATGTCGTAAAACAATATTGTACGATACATGATCGGTAGTGTTTTGCAGGTCTCCCCAAGCTTCCAGGGCGAGCCGCAGGCGAGCCCTGGAATCTGCTTGGTTCGACCTGCAAAACACTACTTTCCGGTCTCGTAGCGTAAATTACTATTGTTTGCAAATCACTCTCACCATTCTCTTTCCTTCTACTGATTTAATTATTTCTTTCACAGCAGGTTTTTGTTGTAGTTCAGTTAGGTTCGCTTCAACCTCAATTTTTGACTTAGTAAGCTTATATTTCTTCTTTAATATTTGAGTAACATGTTGATGATTAGTATAGTTCGAATTAATAGAACGTGGTTTATTATTCTGTTTTTTCCAACATGCATGACTTTCAACGTATGTCTATCTTCCAGTTTTTATCGAGTTCAGTTTAAGCTGAATTTACTATACATTTGTCGCCGTTAATTCTTCTTTTAGAATATATAACTTTGCTTTAGCGATTCTTTAATTTCAAAATATATCTACCTACTCTTGGCACAAATTGTATTTCCTTGAATTATTTAAAATTTCCGTGTGTCTATTGAATACACTAACTTGCTCCCTTAGCTCTTTTAGCTGTAGCGCTAGAACGGTTTTCAAAGCATCACTATACATGTTGCAAGAGAAGAACAAGGTTCACGTTTATTTAGTAAATATTGGTTCTGAAATCTTTCCCAGCTGCTAGGTATTTACTAATAAACTAAAATTCTATTTATCTCTAGTTATAATCACTCTTGTAATTTAATGCGGTCGATTATAGTTCGTAGCAAAATAATCACATTCAGAAAGTCACTATTTATTAAAGCTATATCACAATGCTTGCACCAAAGAAAATAATGTCGAAAAAAAACACAAGCTTCCATCGACGCCCCATTTTGTGTATTTTCCGGTTCGTTCGCATCTCGAAATTTGCCTATATAATTAGCCGGTGACCAAACAGCAGTGTTGATCAAGTGGGCCACCGAAACCTCGAGGGATTTTTTGATTGACCACGCCGAGATTTACGGTTTAGTAGGAAGCATGAAAACACACGTTGACGAATGTAATCGGTGGATTTCTGCGAGAGGGTTTGTTCGGTGCACGAATAAATATTGCAGGGGCCTCCCCTTGTCGACAGTTTTAAAATTCTACCGAAGCTCTAACTGGATTATGTAGGTTTGTTTACAATTTTTGAAAATTTGGCTGACTAATGCAATTCTCTGGTGTGGATCACCTCTGCCTCATTAAAGGCCGCTCACGGTTAATTACACTTTTTTTGGATGTTCGGAGTATGCGATTTATTTGCTTTCCGCTCGCGTACAGCCTAATTTTTATTTGTACTGCATATGCTACCCTATTGCCTTTAGCACTCCACGTTGTATTATTTATGGTGGGATTACTTACTACTATTTATGTTATGCACATATTGGAATCTAAATTTCACACTTTCCATACAATGTTCATTTTTTACTTATTTTGTCTAAACTCTGAGTAGATACTAGTGACAGTTATTCTATAATTTTCCCTTGCTATAAAAAACTTCATATATAGTTCCAATATTTAAATTAGGCAACCGATTATTAGTTAAAAATTATAGACCTATAGCTAAACTATCGGTTCTCGGAAAAATGTTTGAATCAGTAGTTCGAGATCATTTTTCTCGTTACAAAAATATATGAATCTCCAGCAACATGGCTTTGTCCAAAATAAATCTACTTTCTAATTTACTCAGAAAATCTGTTCACATAACTTGACGACTGTGTATCGTACAGGTTGATTCCCTGTACACTGACTTCAGCCAAGCTTTTGACAAAATTAATCATTTCATTCTTATAGCTAAACTTGCTGAAGCTGGTGTGCATGGAAGCCTTCTGCGGTGGATAAGTTCTTACATATCCTATCGTTCTTCTCTAGTTCTGATAAGTGGTTTTCTGTCAAAATCATTTGGATGCCTTTCAGGAGTTTCTCAAGGGTCACACATTGGACCTTTGTTGTTTAACATTTATATTTATGACATAGCAGGTTGTTTTAAATTTTCTAATTTCATCCTACTTGCCGATGACTTGAAGCTCTATTCAAAAATATATAACAAGAACTGTTCTGAACGTCTTCAGGATGACTTGAATAGAATAAGTAATTATTGTAATGTTAATAAATTATCTTTGAACATTGAGAAATGCTCAATAATAACTTTCACTCGCAATTATTATCTAATTTACTACGATTATCAGTTAAATTCGGCTGCCTTAACAGAGTTACAGAAATAAAATATCTAGGAATTAGTTTTGACACTAAACCTTTGTTCAGAACGCATATTAATAATATTCTGTTAAAATCTTAGAAAATGCTGGGTTTTATATTTCGCGTCACAAAAAATTATATTCTTTATATTCTGCTAATGTAAGTAGTCAATTGAATTACGCATCAGTTGTGTGGAACCCACAATATTTTATTTATATAAATAGAATGGAAAGTATTAAAAAAATTAATGTGGAATTTAATCATAATGCTTCTAATTATAAAAATGACTGTAAATATTATCATTTATTACCTCTCTAATACGTTAGAACTTTGCGTGATAATTTAGTATTATATAAATTTTTTAATAATGTTATAGATGCTCCTGAACTGCTACTATTATATAATTTAAATGTTGTTTTTCATAATATAAGGAATCCTCCACTGCTTCGTCCGTCGTTTAGTAAAACTAACTCAGCTAGTAACTCACCAGTATCAAGGCTCACTAAATCATTTAATGTTAATTCTAAACATTTTGCTTTATTTCATGTGTTACTGCTTACATTTTTAAATCTTCTCTGAGGCGGTTGCTGCGCTATTCGATAGCACACTGTATAACAATATTTAATTTACTTAGTGTTGTTCTATTTTATGCTGCTGAATTTTTCATAATTTATTTTCTTTGTTTATGTTCAAAAATAGTATATATTTTTATTTTTGGTTTAATTACTTGCATAACATTATTATAAGTTTACGTTTTTCATTATTCTATGCAATAAGTTACATATTTTTTTTAAGTTTTAAGTTATACATATTGGATCTTCCGATGGACTCGTCTGTGTATATCCCAAATAAATAAATAAATAAATAATCGTTTCAAAGCTGACCAACCGGCAATTATTTACCTTCCTCGGGCTATTCCGTGTATATTTTGGGATGCTCATTTAATTTAAAGTCATTTTTCTTTCCTACTCTACACAACCCAGTGTATACATCTACCCTCTCTTAATGATTGAAGCTTAATTTCTACATTCAGCGACGTTCTGTGTCCCATCTTGTTCCACAAAAATGTTATATAAAAAAGGAGTATAGTTTGCGGGTGTGTAGATATTTACAATTCGTTTTTGTGACAGGTGAAGCAGTAATGGTTATATTTAGCAGTTAACTGAAATTGATATCCTTAAAACCTTAGGTGATTCTTCAAAGCTTTCGTATAACTAAGAGATGGATGTCGTCTGTTTAACATGAGCATTGTAGTTTAAGAAAATAGCAATAGAAAGTAATAGGCGCGGAAACAATATCACGACGTTAATTCGTGCAACCAATGGATTTGTAATTAAATTAAAAACACTTTGCATTTGTCAAATTACTATTATGAATGTCGTTATGCTAAATATGTTTCAAATAATTTTCCGATTTCTGCCATTACCATCTCAAGAGAATCGCGATAAGAAAGTTTTACTCGACACCACTGGTGTTTTATCCTGTCCCAGTGAAATTTCCTTTACGGCAAGTACAAATCTTACAAATTACTCTGCCTAGCTCTAGCGTGCGAGAGTAGCTCGCTGCCAGAAAGAATAGGAGCTCGTTCGAAATTGTACCTGGAAAAATACGGGGACAAATTCGTCTTACCTTTAAATGCGCTAACCCTTGTTTGTCTGTTGGTGATATACTGGGAACTGCACCAGAGAAATGTCCCTCTCGACTATGAAAAGTGTGTGCATTCTCAACTTTAGGATGTAAGCATACCTTGCTTTATGTTCCCTCGATGCTTATCTTACTGCAAGAACTCGCCAAACTGCATTTCGCTTTAAAAATTAGAAGTATATTTATGAGGGCACTAGCCACGACCGCATCAAACACTGGTAACAAAACAATCCTAAAGAATTCTACCTTCAAACATTCACATTATTTTCCTCAGTCAAAGGAAGAAATCCGCACTCATACATACGACAGTCACACTAATATACAAAAAGAAAATTTTAGAATTAAGATCCAATCCTCGTCTGCGCTAGTGCTTCATGTTAACATACAATTTCGGCTTAGTCTTTGTGGTTACACCCAGCATTCCTTGGCTTACATCTTATGAACTCGAGCAAAGATCTACACCATGGTCATGCTCTTCGGTGGTTCGTCTTGTCTGAGTACCTACAACACGAGGATACGTAGGCAGATTTGGCCTGGAAGCCGTTTGTGCACCCATATTGACTAACGTTTCGCACGACCATGCAGCTTGCATCACCAGACTGAAAGTCGCACTAAGAAATGAAGGGTAAAAAATCTGGTATGACATGCACACAACTTCCTTCTACACTTCTACAGTGATCGTATAATTAGTCAAAGACTTGATTTTTAATTTTTAAGCATTTGTAAAATTTTTCTAAAATTACAACTTCTACAGAAACCGTACAAGATAAGGCGTTAGTTGAAGAGCCAAATTTTAAGTTGAATTCAAAAATGTCGTAATATACAGGGTGTTCTATTAAAAATAGGAGTTAATAAGAGAAGAAAAAAACAAACCCATTTTAGAGTTATTCAAATTGAGAATCACCTATCTCACATCAATACACATTAGAAATGTAATAAAAATGTAAAGTTTGAAAAAAGCCGCTGAAGCCGTTTTTGAAAAAAATTCGAAAAAACTGAAAAATTGCAAGAGTAGACACATACTTTCGGTTTTGCGATTTTCTTCAGAAGCTTTCTGTAGTATCTATATAGCACACAAAACTTATATATGAAGTTTCAACGCCATACCTTTTCTTCTTTTTAGATATCCTGTTCACAGGCACACAGACAGACACACAGACCAATGAACAAAAACATGTTTTTTGGGTTCAGGGGACTCTAAAACGTAAAGGTCTGTTGTGAAAACTCAATTTCGAATTTTTGGGGTAAATCCAATACTTCCTTTATTGTAAAAGGAAGTAATAAAAATCTGGGTTAGGAGTAAAAATATTTTCACGTTTCTAGTAACTTAAATACATATTCACATAAAAAAATGTATTCCGCTAGGGTTTGAACCCGCCGCTTCTGCAAAGCGATCGTAACCGCACTTCTACAAAGACACCGTATCTGCACCGATAAAGCCAACTACGCAACGAACCTCATTCAAATAAGTCCGGCGCGCGCTTCTCTTGAACAGAACGCTGTTATTGTTGAAATGTTTTTACTCTTTTGTGAATTTATCTTCTATGTAAAACCTGACCTATGTGAAAGTTATTACTTCCTTCTATTTCGAAATTAACCCAAAGATAAACAAAATTTAATTTTTTATGGTACTCACCCTGTTTATATTTGTATGAAATTGTACCGGTTTCATGCGATGTAGATATATAATATGTATGCAAACTATCGTCTTATTCCGACAAATACTTTTTGAGCTATACTGCCAATAGAGAGACATACAGACAGACAGACAGACAGACAGACAGACAGATAGACAGACAGAGAGACGGAATTAAGAAAACCTCTTTTTCCTAATCTAGGGACCTTGAAACGCGAAGATCTGAAGAAATCTCGGAAGGTGATTTTTTAGTGATTACAATAATTTATTATTATTATTAGAATACATGGGGCTGGCAACGTAGCTGAATATGTCCCTTCAAAGTCTTTCAAACCAGCGAAGTAAAAAGGTAAAGTTTCAGGGTCATTTCAATTCCCCCAACTGGGGGCGAGCTGCTATAGGGACCTTGCGTCCGTCTTTACCCAAGAACGGGGATTATAGGATGGGTGAGATAAAGGAGGGGTGGAGAATGGAAGAGAGGTCAGGAAAGGTAGAGAAGTACTGCCCCGGCCCCAGAGAAGGTACTTTGTTGACTCAGGAAAACCACCTAAAAACCTGAATCAAAGCAGACGGCCAAGGGAATCGAACCAGCGATCTCCAGAATGCTAAGCAGATGTGCTAACCACTACTCTACAAAGCTCGGTGAAAGAAGTGAAGGATTCAATTTTCAATTTTCAAAGTTTATTCAGCTAGGTCTATACAAAAAATTATACTAAACCTAACCTACTACCGTTTAGGGGACTGCCCCTCTTCGGCTTTGTACAAAATTATTTGGGCTTAAAAAAACATTTCATTTTAGTTTTTAGCTTAAAATATATCATGTTTACAATATTTTGGTTTTGACTTAAGATATAGTATTGCATGCTTACAAAATTAAATTTAAACTTAAGATATTTCATTTAACAGGATTTGGTCTTAAGATATTGGATTTGACAAATATATAAGAACAACTATACAAGAAAATTAACAGAGACATCTGAATCATCGGAGGTTGAGGGGAACGTTTTCTAAGAGGTCCTGGAAGTCCTCGGGAAGATCTTCAGCGTCGCCGAGAAGGATGGCGGGGGGGAAACCTCTTCTTCGTCCTGAGTCTCCTGGTTTGGAATGCTGGGATCCTGAGGAGGGTGACGGTGTGCTAGTGGTCCTGCTCTATCGCTCGTTGCACGAATCGGCCTCGGAGTTCGGAGAGTCTGCCGTCTATAGGGGGGATGCCAGCAAGGTCGCAAACCTCCTGAGAGGGATGAAACCAGTTCAGGTGCAGCATCTTCCTGGCGACGGCCCTCTCCTTTGCCCTTAGCCTCTTCATGCTGGAGCGAGGTAGAGTGCTAAAACAGATAAAACGATAATCAATAATAGGTCGAATAAATGTCTTGTAGGTGTGGATGAGGGTGCGAGGGTGGCAGCCTCCAAAGCTGCCTCGGAGTACGGAGAGAATGGCACTCCTTCTCTGAATAGAGTCGAGGCATCTTTGAAGCTCGGGGAGCCAGTTCAGGGTGGAAATAAAATGAACCCCCAGATAGATGACTGAAGTGGAGAGCTCTAGTCTAGAGTTCCATAATGTCAAGACGACGTTGTTGGGGTCCAGTTAAGGTCTGTTGTGGTGACGTGGGTTTTTAAACAAGATGGCCTGGGTTTTGTTTGGATTGGGTTTGATTCTCCAGCGCTGAAACCAGCGTTCGAGGATCAGAAGTGACGGGGACAGAAGGTTGGAGGCGCGGGCGCTGCTGATGGCTTTGACCCAGATGGCGGTGTCATCTGCGTACTGAAAAAGTTGGACTCTTGTGTTGGGCGGAAGTGGAATGTCGGCGCAGAAAGTGATAAAGAGCAGAGGGGCGAGAATCGAGCCTTGAGGAACACCGGCTCTTGGGGAGAACGATCTTGAGGTTTTTCCGCGGACTGTAACCTGGTGTTGGCGGAAGGATAGGTAACTGTTAATGATACGGACAAAGAAAGGATGGACGTGAAAGTCCAAAAGCTCTTTCAGCAGACCGGCATGCCAGACTGAGTCAAAAGCTCTCTCAATGTCCAGCATGACGGCGAGGACATTGACCGGAGTTAATGGCGAGAGTGGCGTCGGTTTGGAGCTGAAGCAGAAGGTTGGTGGTGCTTCGTTGAGGGCGAAAACCATATTGGAAGTCGGGAATGAGGGTGTGAGCCTCTAGAAATTGTCGAAGCCTGGAAGCAAGGATCTTTTCGAAAGTTTTGCCCAGAACATTGAGAAGGGCGATTGGGCGATAAGATGAGGGAAGGTTAGGATCCTTGCTGGGCTTCGGTAGCATCACCACATTGGCTGTTTTCCAAGCCAAAGGAAAGTGGCCGGAACGGAGGCAGCAGTTGAAAAGCAAAGTGAGGAGGGTGATAGCTACAGCGGGAAGTTGGCGAAGAGTTCGACGGGTGAGCCCGTCGTTCCCGGGGGCGGTGTTTTTTCCAGAGGCCAGGGCGTCGAAGACTTCCTGCTCCTCAATGGGAAGAAGAAGGTTGATGTCAGGAATGGCCTGGGCTGGAGGAATGAGACGAAGCGGGCGAATACTGGGATTGCCAGCAAGGGTTTTATGAACTTGGGCATAGTTAGCCTGAGAGAAGTTGGGGTCGTTTGGAACTTGATAAACCTGTTCCAAGGTATTGGCAAAGATTTCGGACTGTCGTTGAGGGTCTACCACAACCTCGCCACCATGGTAGAGCGGAACCCCAGAAGAGCGTCGTTGCCCCGTGAGGCCTTTCAGCTTCCTCCAAAATCTCGCCCCCTCACGATAGTCGAGGCCAGAACAGATTGTCCTCCAAAGCTGTTCCCGAAAGCTGGTGGTTTGGAGACGAACGATGGCGTTGAGGCGATTCCATTGGGTCTTGATTTGGGGATCTCTGGTACGAGTGAAAAGCCGATAAAGGCGCCGCTTTTCGCGGATGAGGGCGATGACTTGAGGTGGAAGAGGTGGAGGGCTGATGTTGATAGCCTTGCTAGGGACCGATTGATGAACCGCCTCTTGGATAGTAGTGGAGAAAAGGTCGACAGTGGCGTCAACTTCTTGGGTGTTGGTGGGAGAGGGGATGTTTTGGAGGCGATCTTCTAGAAACTCCCGAAAGTCATCCCAGCGAGCGTTGTTCCAGTCCCGAATGGTTCTGAAACCCTGGCGAGGTGGTGGAGAAGCCATGATGTCTGTGGGTGCTACGAGAGGTAGGTGGTCGCTGGTGACAGGAGTGCCAATAAAGGCGTCAGCAGTGAAGTGTGGGGCCAGTCGATCAGTGACGATGATATGATCGATTATGGAGCATCCGAGATGGGAAATAAATGTCGGACCTTGGTTGGGAATTCTGAAGAGGTCTAGAAGAAGAAGACAATTGGCAAGTTCGGCCCCTTTGATATTCGTGGCGATGTCGCCGAAAGCAGTGTTTCTGGCGTTGAAATCTCCCATGATAATGGATCTACGGTGGGCGGCTACGAATTCCAGAAGGTTTTCTGGAAGGGGATCATCAGGGGGGACGTACAAACTGAAGACGTGGATAGGGCCTAACGGCGTGTGAATAATCGCCGCGAAACAATGAAGATCTGAAAATTCCTCTAGAAGATCTAGAGAAGAAGATGGAAGACGATCATCGATGGCAAGAGCGACGCCTGCTCTTCCTCTGGGGCCATCTTTGCGAAAGATTTGAAATCTGGGAAGAGTTAGGCATTGTGTGGGCTTCAAATGGGTTTTTGTGACGGAGAGGACGTGAATGTTCTCGGCTTGAACCAGGTTCTCGATAAAAGTGAAGGTCGGTGTGGAGCTATTTATAGCCCTCTGTACCAGCCGCTCTGAGCTGATTGGTCGTTTAGGTGCAGGGTAATCCGTGGGGCGTGGCCGTATGACACACAATGATTTTAATGCTTTAGGTCGACTACCACAGGAGTCCACATTTTACTAGGCTTAAAACCATCTTTCCTGTTTATATTATTTGGATGTTTTTCTATTTCTGTGGATTCATGTATCAATCGTGGGAAGTAGTGAGGTATTCTGGAAAGTACTCTGGCGTGCTCAAATTCTAAAGTGTGCGCATTTGTAAATGTATGCTCAGCTGCGGCTGATGAGTTTGTGTTTGCAACCGCCTTTATGTTCTTGAAGTCTTAGATCAATGGAACGACCAATCTGTCCAATGTAACTCAAGCTGCAAGAACGGGAAATGTGATATACGCCAGAGGTTTTTTAAACTTGGAATGTTGTCTTTTGCTGATCTAAAGCCGTTATCCAAAGTTTTATTGGTCGTGTACACGGTTTTGATATTGCATCGTTTGCAGGAAAATGCTAAGCTTTCCAGAGGTTTCTTCTTTACCCTTTTGTGTCATAGTCTTCTATAGCGCTTTTTTGTGGCGATAGCGCTATACAAGACCACAAGGACAAATCTGCCTAAGTATCCTCCGTCTCAAGGTACTCAAACAATAGGAGCCACCAAAGAGCATGGTAATCGCGTGGATCATTTCTCGAGTTCACAAGGGGCAAGGCACATTAAGCAAGAGAATGCTGGGCGTTAACCACCAAGACTAGGTGGTGTAAACCGAAATTCTATGTTAACAAGAATAATTCGAGTAACCACGAGAGCATCAAATAGTATGCATTAATGCTCTCAAGGAACTCATATAAATACTTTACATTTCACATATACAGGGTGTTTCTAAATCGCTAGAAAACATGTAAGTTGATAATAGAGATATACAAATACATTTCTTTTATTTGAAATGCCCTTCTTCGGCCTACATATTTTGATACACCAACTTAAGTTTAGAGCCTTCTATTTTTGCGTAGTGATACATCACTTTGGTTTATTAAATGGAACACCCCCTATATTTCTAAATACTTTAAAACTGTTTTAAAAATGCTTTACGATACCTACCACCCTTTAAACTAAAATATTGTGTCTTATTTTTTAAAGTTGGAAAAATATAGATAAAGTAGGCCATGATTTACGCAAAACCATTAACAATTGAACAAGAAATGCAATACAAACTCCACTTATCTCTAACAATTTCTCGTTGTCGAATTATTGCAACAAACGTAATAAAGCAATTGAAAACTATGTTATTTAAAATGGGGTAATACGAGTTTCAATAAATAGCTTAAAACTACAATAAAAATCTGGTGTGATACACGCACACAACTTCCTTTTACAGTGATCTTATAATTAGCCAAACATTTGATTTAAAATGTTCTAAGCATTTGTCAAAAATTTTCAAAAACTACAAATTCTGCAAAAACGGTACAAAATAGAGCGTTAGTTGAAGAGACAAATTTTCCCTAGAATTTTAAGCTGAATTCAAAAATGTAATAGTATATCGGGTGTTCTATTTATAATAAGAGTTAATAAAAAAAATAGACAAAAAACCCATTTTAGAAGTATTCAATTGGAAAATCACCTATCTCACATCAATACACATTCAAAATGTAAAAAAGATCGTTAGAGCCGTTTTTGAAAAAATCGAAAAAAACTGAAAAATCACAAGAGTAAACACCTACTTCTGGTTATGCGATTTTCTTCAAAAGCTTGCTATCGCATCTACATAGCACACAAAACTTATATATGAAGTTTCAACGCCATATCTCTTTTCGTTTTTGAGATATTCTGTTCACAGACAGACAGACACACAGACCAATGAAAAAAAATATGTTTTTTGGGATCAGGGGACTCTAAAACGTGAAGATCTGTTGAAAACTCAATTTCGAATTTTTGGGGTGAACCCAATACTTCCTTTATTGTGAAAGGAAGTAAAAAAGCGTTTTGATACACGCTAGCAAAATGACACTTGAACAGGCACATTTCAGTCAGCAAAATACTATTTTAGTGGACTAGCGGAATAGTACCATAATGGATTTTAGCGGACTGAGTTGCGCACTTTAATGGGTTTTAGTGGACTGAAAGCTAACTTAGAAACGTGATTTTTTGTAAATGAAAAAATAATTTACATTATTTGACTCATATCAGACAATTTTCAGAGCTGATATTAGAAAATCTTGTATGCATCACGTACGCGTACGTTTTAGGAGACTCCTTTCATTGGCTCTTTCGCACCTTCGTCTTTAAAAAGATTCGTCGTCTAAAACCCCATTTTGAGTACTTCATACATAATATACTATTTCAACGCTGTACTATATTTGCCATTTCGTTCAAGTAGCCTTTAAAAATTAAAAATCTCTAAAATATATTCCAAAAATAATTGTTCCTTTAGAAAACGTACTTTCCAATTCTCCAGTTTTAGTACGTGTGGTGTGATAACTCGGCCATGAGGTACTTCTACAGCCAAGTGGAATTTCTTTTTAATGTCTTGTTCGGTTTTACTGATTTTGCGTAAGTCATCGCCTACTGTAGGCAAATATTTTTTTAAATAAAAAATTTGAGGACAATTTTTGTATTGGCATGCTATCATAAAGCATTCTTAGCACTGATTACAAATATCTAAAAATATACGGGTTTTGCATTTGAGAAAAAAATCAATGTATCACTACGCAAAAATGGGAGGCTGTGATTTAAATTGGTTTATCACAATTTGTAGGCTAGACACTGGCATTTAAATCAAAATCAGTTTATTTCTATATCTCTATTATTAACGAAGTTACAAGCTGCATCGCGATTTACCCTGTATAATGACATCCCTCGTATGCCTGTTATTTCATAAGCAAGGAATGTTATTATAATTAGCTATATGCAATTCAGTACCTTCAATTTTTATAACAATTCTGGTTTCCGATAGACACACTATTAACGGCTTATTTTTGTATACAAAACAGTCGATTTTCTCTTTGTTGTTTAAGAAGCTGTAGCAAAGTATTGCGTTTGGGTGTTGCACGCGCATGTCCAGCTCTGCCGTGTAGTATCTACCTTGCTAGAATTTTGGGGAATTTTGTGGTGCTCGAGTTGCGCTGGCTGGCAGGTCAGTGTGTTAGCTTACCAATTAATTATCTACCGCTTCCTGGTAATTCTAGTGCCGCAAAAGGCTTTTTGCGTATTAATACCTGCTGTAGGTGAGTGTTTGTTCGATTATTTTGTGCATCGCCTTAATAACTGTCTTTGTAGATTATTTTGGGAAAGCTTACGCTTGGTTCGGCGTATATTATACTAGTGAAATAAATTATTTACATAACTACCAGCCTCTCATTAAATTCCTAATCTGTTGAAACGACCCACTGTTACAACTTGGCGACCAACGAGGGCCAACAGATGGAAAATATGGTTCTACGAACACCTGCGAACTATAGAAACAAACTACGTTCCGCTGGTCGAGGACGGCCGCTATCATCTCCGGCGAGTCCCGAAGGCAACCCTCAGTCCACTCCTGGGGTAAATAATATCGCAGATGAAGAGGTAGACCTGCAGGACGAAGCCGCAGCATTTCCTGCCGCTTCTATCATGTACGAGGCCACCACGCATCCTTCAGGTACGCGAGCGAGAATGGGCCAGCGCGATAACGTGGATTTGTTTGCTATCGGTCAAGGCGACGAAAACATTGCAGCAGGTATGCAGTTAAACTTCGATTTACCGTTCCGAGGAACGAAACCAAGAGAAAAAATCAGCGCTGCTGGTATCCCCGTGACCACAGGTTTTTTAAATAAAAATGTAGCAGATAATGTTTGTTCTAAATTACGTAAACATGAATACTGTCATGATTTTCATCAAAGAAAACGAGATGATGTTTCCAATTCAAATTATTTAGGTAATCTGCTTAAAACATCAAATAGTAATCCAATTACATGTAGTAGTCATATTCCTAACGTTTGTAATGTTAAAAATGTTTGTGTTGATTATGTTAATGATGTTCCGAGCCAACCGCAAGTCTGTGCATCGAATTGTTGCTTGCCTAATCGTGTTAATAATGTAGGTTGTTTTTTGCCATCTTCTTTAGTAGAAGCTAGTAAATTTCTTCCGATTTTCGATGGGGAAGGAATTCACCCGGTGTCTTTTATAACTAAATTAGAAAATACTATTAATGCTATGGGGATTCCGTTTATGTATGTACCACACTGGTCTGCCTCTTTATTTCAAAAAGACGCCAAGATTTGGGCGGAAGCCGTTTTGGACACATTTAATACTTTTGAAGCCCTTAAATTTGCTTTTTTAGAACAATTTTGGGGCCCTATAAAGCAGTTGGAGGTGCGCCTGCAACTGGATACGGGTCGCTACAGATACGGAGACGGTTCCTACGTAACCTATTTCCTTAGCCTTGTTTCAAAGGGAAAATATCTTGATCCTCCATATCCTGAATATTTGCTCGTAGCGGTAATAGCGCGCCATTTTAACCCCCAAGTAGCAGCTGCGTTGATAGGAGCTCAAACGGTGAGCGAAGCGGTAGGCAGGTTGCGGCAAGCCGACTTCGTACTTCGTCCGAGGGCAGAACCTGAGCGAGGCGAAATTCGGAAAGATATGCGTCAAAACAAAGTAAATTTAGATATACGTGCGAACGGCGCGATGCGGAAAGTATCAACGATCTCCATTGAGGAGGAGGACGGTACTTACGGGGCGGAAAACTAGGTACGAGCCACCAAAACGGTCCGTTGGTGGTAAATATTGTTAGGGCCAACACATATAACTCCACAAACAGTAATCCCCGCGAAGATTTGTTAGCGGAAAAATGCGATTATGAGCACTCAAAAAATAATTACAGGTCACCTATAATAAAAATCTTAATAGGTCATATCGAATTTCCAGCATTAGTTGATTCGGGAAGCCAGATATGTTGTATTGCTTCCGAAGTTTTCGAACAAATTGTTAATAATATCGAAGATATTCCTTACTTTAACGTAAGTGGTATACGAATCACGGGGGCATTTAAGGCCAACCAAGCTAGAGTAGTAAAGCAAGTCTTGTTGCCAATGGTATTGGGAGGTTTTGAGTGCGCACACGAGTTCTTAGTTGTACAGCAGTTAGTTTATCCAGTAATTATTGGGATCGATTTTATGCGTTTGTATAAAACAGTTATTGATTTAGAAAACGAACAAGTTACACTAAAACATGACGGAAATATTTTTCCAATTTCTGAGGTCCATTTTGAACATGAATTTGCTGCTCTTCCGGTAGGATCAGTTAGGCTTTGCGCTATACATCATTCTCATCCGACGCCTCCTAAGGCTGAGCCAAATTCTATTACGGATTTTGAAGAGATAGTAAACAAAACCGAATTAATCGCTGAAGAAAAAACTAAATTTTCCCAGTTATTAAATAAACACCGTGAAATATTTTCGGAAATTCCCGGGCTTACTCACGAATATGAACACTCGATCTACTTAACGAATGATACTCCGTTTACGGTTAAACCGTATCCCATTCCAGTAGCTCATAGGCCGGCTGTTCAATTAGAAATCGAAAAAATGGAAGAATTTGGCATAATTGAGCGTGCCGATTCATCTTTTTGTAGCCCTCTCATGACCGCAGTAAAGAAGGATGGAACAGTTCGTCTGTGCCTTGATGCGCGTAGATTAAACTCGGTAATGCAAGCCGATAACGAACTGCCTCGGACGATAGATGATATTCTTCGAAATCTTCCTAATATTAAATTCATGTCTTGCCTAGATCTTACGTCGTCATACTGGCAAATACCTATTAAAAAGGCACACCGGAAATTTACTGGGTTTAGAGTAGGAACTAAATGTTATCAATTTAAGGTCTTACCGTTTGGAATTAAGACGGCGGTGTCTAGTTTTACCAGGTGCATGGACACCGTTTTGCGTCCTTTTTTGGGTTCATTTGTACACGCGTACGTAGATGACGTCCTTATAATTTCCAGTTCTTTTCAAGAACACCTTAAGCACTTAGACCTGGTGTTGTCCCGTTTAAAAGAAGCTGGTTTTACCCTAAGACTGAAAAAATGCGTTTTCTTTAGAGAGGAAATAAAATTTTTGGGTTATTCTCTCAGTGTGCAAGGGTTGCAACCGGACCCAGACAGAATTCAAGCGATCCGGGAATATCCCACTCCAAAAAATGTACGCGAAGTTCAAGCATTTTTAGGGTTATGTAACTTTGATCGATCCTTTTGTGAACATTTTGCTACCCTCTCAGAACCTCTGACAGCTCTCCTTCGCCTAAAGTCGCGATGGATTTGGACAGATGTACAGGATGTTGCTTTTAGGAAACTGAAGGAGCAAATTTGCAAAGAAACGCTTCTCTATCATCCACTCGATGATCAACCGTTTCTTGTCCAATCAGATGCTACTGATGTAGGTGCAGGTGCGGTGCTTTACCAGCTAGACGATGGTCAACGACGTGTAGTAGCCTACGCTAGTCGTCTCTTACTTGAGCGCGAACGTCGTTATTCAGTACCCGAGAAGGAACTTCTGGCGATCGTGTTTGCCCTTCAAAAATGGAGAATTTTTTTAATCGGTCGCGAATTTACCATAATGACCGATCACCGAGCTCTCTCGTACCTCAATACATGCAGACTGCTCTCTCCTAGAATTACTAGGTGGGTACTCGCCCTTCAGGAGTATTCGTTCAAAATTCAATATTTACCGGGAAAAAATAATTACGTTGCCGACATTTTGTCACGTCATCCCACGAATCGGTTACCCTCCCCGTGTAACGGTATTTTTAGGGTTCTCAGCGCAGTTAAATTTTCTGCAAAATTTAAGGAAAAATTAAAGCACCTGGCAGAAGCTCAGCAAGCAGATGCTAAATTAGGGAACAAAATTGAAAAAGCTAGATCTGGATTAAGCTCAGAGAGATTTTACTTAATGAAGGATTTGTTATTGTTTAGAAAGGATGCTTATACGAGCCTGTTGTGCGTCCCTACTTCATTAATCAAAGATTTTATCATGGCTTACCACGAAGCCTATGGGCATTTCGGGGTGTATAAGACGTGGTGCGCTCTTAGGGCTGATGTGTGGTATACAGGTCTGCATAAGCTTGTTAAAAATATCATTAAGTCTTGCGACATTTGTCAAAGGGCTAAGTGTAGTAGGATGCCAAAACCTGATTTGGAAGCGATTGTATCAGAGAGGCCCCGTGATTTGGTCGCGCTGGATCTTTACGGTCCGTTACCGAAGTCCCGCGGTGGTGTGTGTTTTTTGTTGGTTGTGGTGGATGTGTTCACCAAATATGTTGCTTTATACACACTAAAGCGCGCGACAACTAAGGCCATACTCAAGCATTTAACAAACCATTATTTTCCTAAGATAGGTACTCCTCAGCGTATATTGAGTGATAGAGGTACTCAATTTACCGCGTCTTTGTGGAGTAATACGCTCCGCGAAATGGGTGTGCAAGTACTATTTAGTTCAATTAGACATCCGCAAAGCAACCCCTCGGAACGAATAATGAGGGAGCTGGGGCGTCTTTTTCGCACTTTTTGCAATCAGCAACATACGCGATGGGCTGTGGAAGTTCCAAGATTCGCAGAATTTTTGAATGGAGTTACCCATGAGTCTACTAACTGTATTCCTACTGAATTACAATTCGGAAAGACTCAATACTCCCCAATCCGTAAATCGTGTGGTCTTCCCGAGACTCAAAGGCTAGACAGTCATATTCGATTATTCTTCGCGCGCGAGAATTTAGATAAGAGAGCTGTTCGTCGATCCGCCAAAAATCACGGTAATCCGGTGGGGGCGTTTTCGGAAGGCGACCTAGTTCTGCTTCGAGCAAATCCTATATCCTCAGCCACTTTGCAAGAAACGAAAAAATTCCTATTATTGTTCGAAGGTCCTTATAGAATAAAAAAAAAATTAAGTCCAAAAACGTATGTTCTGGCTGACCCTAGAGACCTAAATCTAGAAAGGGGAATTTTCCATATCATTCACCTTAAAAAGTACCTATCCTAGATTTCCTATTTCTTGTCCCTTTACGACGAGACAAGACGGGGGCAAGTTGTAGCAAAGTATTGCGTTTGGGTGTTGCACGCGCATGTCCAGCTCTGCCGTGTAGTATCTACCTTGCTAGAATTTTGGGGAATTTTGTGGCAGCCTGTCCAGATTTGGCGATTTATCGCCATTTTGGCTATCTCATAGCCCTATTTGGCTACAGTATTTTACAGTTGGCGACTGGCTGCGATTTTGGCGATTTCTTATAATTAACGCGAATTTATGTTTTTATTTCGCATTTTATCTAATCATCTATAAAAAAAATCAGTTTTTCAGATCAGACAAACCAGTATTAGGTAGTAGGGATTTTTTATTCTAAGGATTTTGTTTTAACCGAAATATTTATTGTAATAGTTTTCAGACCAGCGACAAGATGTTAGATTTATTGATAGTAATATGTACAAAACCAACCAGCAAGAAAATACTGTTACTAATGATAATAATTCTCAATTATTAGAATTAGAGGTTTTCTTTGATGTTTTGGAAGAGAAACTACTTACATTATGTACATATATATCAATATTTAGTTCTAGTACTAGTAGTTGTATTTTGCAAAAATAAAATATGCTTAACCTAACTATAAAAAAATCTGGTGTGATACACTCACACAACTTCCTTTTACAGTGTTCTTATAATTAGTCAAAAATTTCATTTTTAATTTTTAGCCATTTGTAAAAAAATTTCAAAAATTACAAATACTACAAAAACGGTATAAAATAGAGCGTTAGTTAAAGAGACAAATTTTCTCTAGAATTTCAAGGTGAATTCGAAAATGTAATAATATACCGGGTGTTTTATTTAAAATAGGAGTTAATAAAAAAAATAGAAAAAAAAACAAAAGAAACCCACTTTAGAAGTATTCAACTAGAAAATCACCTATTTCACATCAATACACATTAAAAATGTAGTAAAAATGTAAAGTTTAAAAAAAATCGTTAGAGCCGTTTTTGAAAAAATCGAAAAAAACAGAAAAATCACAAGAGTGAACACCTACTTCCGGTTATGCGATTTTCTTCAAAAGCTTGCTGTCTCATCTACATAGTACACAAAACTTATATATGAAGTTTCAACGCCATACCTCTTTTCGTTTTTGAGATATTCTGTTCACAGACAGACACACAGACAGACACACAGACAGACCAATGAAAAAAAATATGTTTTTTGGGATCAGGGGACTCTAAAACGTGAAGATCTGTTGAAAACTCAATTTCGAATTTTTGGGGTGAATCCAATACTTCCTTTATAGTAAAAGGAAGTAAAAATTAGTTGTTCTTGTTATCCAATAAAATATCCTAAATAGGGTTAAAAGTGCAAATTTGTAATCAGTTTGACGAGATTGGCGATTTTGGCTACTTGCGCGCCATCTTTTGGCTACTACTGGACAAAATCATCTGGGCACCCTGTTTTGTGGTGCTCGAGTTGCGCTGGCTGGCAGGTCAGTGTGTTAGCTTACCAATTAATTATCTACCGCTTCCTGGTAATTCTAGTGCCGCAAAAGGCTTTTTGCGTATTAATACCTGCTGTAGGTGAGTGTTTGTTCGATTATTTTGTGCATCGCCTTAATAACTGTTTTTGTAGATTATTTTGGGAAAGCTTACGCTTGGCTCGGCGTATATTATACTAGTGAAATAAATTATTTACATAACTACCAGCCTCTCATTAAATTCCTAATCTGTTGAAACGACCCACTGTTACAACCTTATGCTACTAATATGGTATACATTTCCGTGTCATGGCATCATACAATACATCATAAAATTAAGCATCCTTTATATAAGAGCTAAGAAAGTGGGAACTGCAAATAAAAAACAATAGAGGTCAGGATAATCCACTTATTACTAAAGATATCTCCACTAATATTTATACAAAAGGATAGTTAGTCTAAGTGGAAGGCAAGTGTTTCAAAAATTCTTCGGTGTTTGAAAAGACAAGATACGAGGAATGACATTTCCAGCTAAAACTGATAACCGACAAGAGCATAAAATCAGGGAAAGAAAAGTTATCCTATAGTTCTATAGCAGACAAGGGTCAAACGTAAGAGTCAGGAAAGATAAAAAAGTATGGCTGCAGCACTTGCCGCAGACTCAGGAAAAGCATTAAAACCTGAATCAGAGCAGACGGCCGCGGGAATCGAATCCAGGACCTACTGAATGCTAAGCACATGCGTTACTGCGAAACTACATAGCTCGGTTTGCAGAAAAGCAGACTAGCAAGAATTTCACCTCTTGCAGTTTAAAAATCGACATACAGGGACATTTAAAATAAATAATATACTAGTTTCCGCAGAGGACATCGTAAAATTGCAGAAAATAAAAGGCTTCTTGAGAAGGTTCTAACTGAAATATGAGTAAAACAATTAATAATAAAAGAATATATTCTAGAATCGAATAAAGAAGAGTAAGTTACAGTATGTGTAAACAGAGGACATAGAAGTTAAGTTAAGTTAAAAGGCCTACCTTAACAGGGGTAATAAAATTCTATTAAAAGAAGCAGAAAATGAATTTTGAAATGGCAAAGGAGCGTTTCTCTTGAAGGAGCCCTTTCTTATAGAGAGTAAGATTGCTATTAACACGTTGACTGCTGATATAATTTTCAGAAACCTGTCCGTAGGTTTTGAGCTTAAAGGTACTATGACTCAAGCACTGAATCACTGGCCTCTGACATTTTCTTCTAGATGGGCCGAAGACTCAACTCTTATGCTATACAATTTTTGATGTAAAATAAACGATAAACATAAATTATAACGTTTATTTATGTAAAACCAAACAAAACGTATTAATAAAAGAAGTAATCTGTTCATAAAAGCGTAAGATAACATAAACAGATAAAAAATATTGTTATTATTTTCGAGTAGGTAAACATTTTTTATCTGAATAAAAATAAAATATAACTAAGCAATTCTTTCCATAAAATAAAGTAGCATAAACAAACAGCAGGTATGATGCATGATCTGGTCATGAATGTCTTCTTCTTCACTTGAACTTGTTTCATCCTGCTCGTACTCACTTTCACTTTCTTGGAAGGCGTTTTCATCACTTTAAGACATGTTTAGTAGTTCTTCCAGTACAGGTTCCGTCAATTTTGTTATCTATCACATTCCGTAAAGCTTGAAACGTCATCATCCATTTCAGAAAAGTGGGAAACGCTACCGCAAAATCAATAATGTAAAAGTATGTGCTTCTAACCTGAAAGTTTACAAAAGACCGACGTAAAGCACAGTTCCTTTCACAAAAGCAGGATAAAACTGATTAATTTAGTAAGGTTTTGCCCTTGGATCAGCAGTTGAGTCATCGTCCTGGCGTGAGGAGCTGTTGTGGCTCAACGGTTGAGTCATCGGCAGTCAATGTATTAAGAAACGTTTGTAGTTTCTAGGGACTAGCCTATGAAGAATTACATGTGAAGTCTGGACCAACTACGAACATCAATTATTGGATAATGTCTGAAAAGAGCAAAGAAATATTAGAAGGGATACAGTGTAAAACTAGCATAACTTAACATAACAGCGCTTATGCCGCGAGCATTTATTAAAAACAATAATAGCAGAAACAAGCCCCGATAGGAATGGCAGACGAGGACCTACACTAGCGTAGATTAAACAAATAATATATGACGTTATTTGCAATATCAGTATTCAAAATATTAAGTTTAAAACATCGAATAAAATAACATTGAAAGATTGACGAAGAAGTTCTACACTTAACGAAATCACTACAGATTGCAGCTTAGAAAACTAGAAATAGAGGCATCCAGCAAAACAACAAAATCTCTCTGCATATAAAGGAAATTGTGATCGAAAAAAGAAGAGTATATGAAAGTAACAAAGAACGATCAATTTAATAGATTAACTCAACTCGGCTCAGCCTTACCACAGACTCGAAATTATACTTTCAAACATTTCGTCATCAACCTAACCCTTAAGATCACTCGTTATGTCAGTCACGAAGAAAATCTAAAGACCGGTAATATAAATTCCACTAATTAGAAAATCTGACCGATTGTTCACAATCTGATAAAGAAACAGCTAACATATTAGCAGAAGATCTGACTAACATGTTCACTTCAATTATTGTTGACAATAACATCGATGATGAAGTAATACAAAACTACCGTTGTACCAACTACTATTCTCTATTAAGCACTTGTAACCAGCGAAAGTCCGCAAAGAAATCAACTGGACAAACTCGGTTAAGGCTTCTAATAGTTGGGTAAGTGACAAAACATCTACCTAGAAAAGCACTTTTATACTAATTACAATTTACAATAGTACGTTACGCCTGTGCTACTATCCTACTCAGTGGAAATATGTACAGATCGTGAAACTAGGGAAACCGCCTACGGAACCTAAATCCTACAGACCAATAAGTCAGTTCCCGCTAATATCAAAGACATTAGAAAGTTTTTCTTAAGTGAAGGTGTACTTTAGGTGATCTAATTCCTGAACATAAATTCTAGATCAAACTGAAGCACTCAACAACACAACAATGCAATTGAATAGTAAAAAAGAATTGGAAAGAAAAGGGTTTTTGGTAAGGTCTGGCTGAATGAGTTGATACCAGCATGATCGAAAAACAAAAGAAATTAGAGCATGCCTTGGTATCGATTCGGATCCGGTGTATTTATTATTGACCTGCTAGACGTATAATCTGGATGTCTACATTATCTCTAACATAAAATTTGTTTATATTTCAGCAATGTAAATCATCATAATATTAATCTGTTTATAAACTTTCAATTTGCAATGTATTACTGATGATGCCAACAAAACTGGCGAAACGTCTAAATTTTAATTACTAAACAAACGTTTTTGACAAAATGATTTTTATTTATCAACTAAAAATCTGTAATTATTTTAAATTTGACTTATTTATCCCCGTTTAACTAATCAAACTAATTACAGTTTTCTGTTAATACCATTCCAGTTACAGAATTACAGAAGCACAATTAAGAAACTTGAAAGCGACAGGTCGTAGTCCCCGAAGATGTCAAAGCTTCTCTCGCTTTTATATAAACACGGAATTCGTGAACCGAATCTTCACCAAATTCATAATAATCTAAAAATGGATGCAGTTCAAATATAAATAGGTTAATTGTAACTGATTATCAATTCATATGGACACAAAGTACCCACGGGTTAATCTACGTAGTACTAAGAAGACGTACTCGTAAAAACCGCTTGAATTTCTTAAAATCGTTGAATCGCAGCTCCTAGTTGGAGGGTTTCAGTGAAAAATAGATTTTCAGGTGTAAATTGAGAAAAACAGTAACACATGTTTAATATTTTTAAGTAAAACGTCTGTAGAATAAACTGCAGAGTAGGAGTACCAGAATGCAAAGAAGTTCCAGATTTTTTTAAATTCTAGCACTTATTTGAACGCCAGTTTCTTGTTGTATCTAACAAAGGGAACACAAGAGCAAGAAATAATCAGGATTCTCGTGAAACATTAGCAATAGTACAGTAAAACTGGGGTTTAACCCAAACATAAAAAAAAGTTCTACCTAGCGGCAAGCTGTTTAGTACCCTCCTCTTAGTAAGTGGTAAAAAGTTGCACAACCTTCCGCGTCGGGTTTAGGCGGAGGGGGGTGAAAAGGTGGTAAAATGGTAAGTTTCAACAGTTTTTCGCAAATATCTCGTTAACTATGAGGTTTAGCGCAAACTATCTTATACAAAATTAATATAAATTTAATTTACAATAAAAATGGTCTTATGCAGTTTTGCGCTCCAGTAAAGGATTACGGAGATATGGAGGGGGTAAAAATTTAACCTTTTCTGTTTGGTCAAAAAAAGCATGAACGCCTATGAACTCATAATATTCGCTCCAAGTGTATTATATAAAGGGTTCAGGGAAGTGGGGAGGACAGATGGTTATGGTGAAGAACCCAGCACAAAAGACGAACAACATTTGGGCAGATCATCCACTACTACACATGTTGAAGTAAAAGTGGAAGATGCAATTAATGTCACTCTTGGACCAGCAGAACTTCTAACTAATAGTAAGAACAAGATGCAACTGATTGCTTTCATCATGGTACACTTACAGCAAGCTGGCTTCAGTGGCTTCAAAGTGATTCGGCGTGGTATCGAGGAAATTATATCTATAAATTGAAGAAAGAGAACATCCTTCATTTCCCCAATACCAAGCTGAATATATATGTATATATATATATATATATTTGACCGAAGTTTTCTCGGTTTTATGCCAGATAGACGTAACAGGTGATTCAAAGCAAGATTCATCAAAAAGGGAAAAGGAAAAGAAAGATAGACATACGCTGTATGTGCATTATTAATTCAGAAGATATGTAATTTTATTAACACAACTGTCAGTTTATGTCAGCTCAATTTGAAGACTCCTTAACCGCTTTACAGACAAGCCTTTGAATGTGGCATATTTTATGTCATGGCTTTCACTGATCATCAAATACGGCGTATGTTAGCAGGCCTGTAGCCAAAAACTAATTTTATGGGGTGTTTATGGGATTTCATAGGGCCATTTTGTTTTTATTAAAAACCTAAATACAGCCTTTATATGAGGACATCATTTACAAAACTCGCTAATAGACAAAATATGGAAGAATGAGTTATTTTATGCAAGTAGTACTAATTTCAATCTGGAATATTCTATAATGCTGTTTTTGTCTAAATTGGTTCTTTACTATATAAAAAGTGATGTATGGTCACCATACGACTTTCTTTTATTACTTGTAAAAATTTCATTTCTCTTAATTTGATTTCTCAAAAACTAAATTAAAATTTTTTTTTCAAGAGTTATAGACAACTACATTATATACAACACTTGAAACAATTTTTTTGGCTCCGCTTAATTGTTTCGCCAGTTACCAATTTATTTCCGGGCCAGCCTGTATACTCCCACTTGAATTATTATTCGCTGTATTTCAAACGATATCAAATCTTGCTTTGCGCGAGCTCTCTGATTTTGGTTTTCCCAAAATAATTCGTTATCATTATGCGCCAGCCGCAGCGGTCTGTTTCCGTCCACGATTTCATTTACCTTTCGCTTTCGGTTGAAGTAACTCGCTTCTACGAAGGCATTCCCGCGTGCTACTGCACCAATTTTTAATTGACTTCGTGTGTGAGCTGATGACTAAAATCAGGTATGGTTACGCTCCTTGGTTTGATATTCAAGTTTAGTAATTTCCCGTTTTTTTATTAGCTTTTTGACGTAATTTTTGAACGTCACTTTTAAACGCCATTCTTTGATGCCGTTTTTTTGACGACTACTTATTTGGGTTTCCTAATTAACACCCTAATCAATAACTTGGACCAGCAACTCCTTTCTGGAATGTCACTTTGAGCTGGCCAAGTGGTACACGGAGCGTCCGTTCCCTTATCAACTTTGGCCAAGAGGTTTGTGCTGCTGAAGGATGTTACGTTAAGATTATCCTGGACCAATTATTCATCGCCTACATGCGACTTTTTTGTCACAACCAGGTTAGTCTCATTACAACTTTTGATGATAACTTGCCTGCCCATGAATTGTTGGCGGAATCGATATAAACGACGCGTCATCACCGTTAACCGATTTACCAGTTACAAATTTAATTTACGCTTTATAAATTGAAAACTTAATGTATTAATTGTTCCGATTTACAATTTACAAATTTAAAACTACGCTTTATAAATTTAAAACGTAATGTATTAACTATTCATAAATCTATGTTTTATAAATTTCAAACATAATGTATTAATTGTCCCTAATTTACAATTCACAAATTTAAAGTTTTGCTTAATGAATACGTATTAAGAATTTTGTAAAAAGTGCTGTCACGCCATTTTATTATCATTACCGAGATAACGGTTAATACATATGACAGTGGTAAGCTTATACCTTCATGGAGTTGTGATCACATTCAATCCAAGAGCCCAAAAGAGGTTCACATATTTTTGCTGTGCGTGTTGCATTTTCAGCATATGTAATATATTGTCTTCAAATAATTTAATACTGTGACAAACAATTTAAGGACTGAATACCGATGTTGCAAGCAATTATTAATTGTTGATTTAATAAACTTACTTGTTTGCTACAATTGTATTTATCTTTTTTTTTTGAAATCTGTGATTTCTGGCGCCCTGTGTTTTGTATAAAGAGCTTGCAGTAGTACAGCTGATGATAGAAATCTGCGACCTAAGGCCACCGAGATTAAGCTAGCTAGGTCATTACGGTGAGTACAAACATTACAGAGCTACCGTGGTGTATAAATGATAAGGGAGTTGATCTGCGATTACACTACCATTGATTACTATTAGTGATCGATCGCAGGTTGGCTTCTTTATTGTTTCACACTGTTTGAAATTTTTCTGTCCCCATTATTAATTTTTGGTCAGAAACTTTATTTAGATTTTTATTTTTTTTCCCAAACTATATGAACTTATCAAATAATTATAAAAATGTAGACATCTTTGTATGCATTTAATTATGTAATTTTTCAAAACCTACTTTTTACAAAAAAACTTTAAAGCAGATAATTGCATAATATAATTATAATCTTATCCTAAAGAATTTCTTTTTTATCAAGCAATTATAGAGCTTTCCCGGAAAACGAAAAAAAAGCAGAATGAAGTACCACTTCATAGGCTGGAGACAAGCATCACTTTTAAAACAAATTTTTTGAATTAGAGGATTCGAAAACGGATATTTCCGCAAAAATCTCGAGTTCTAAAATTTTATTGATTACTAGGTATACTTTATGATTTCAAATATTCGGTTTACTTTCAAAACTGGTTATATACCTTACAGCTGATAGAAGGAAGGTCACGTTGGAATCAACTAAGTTGAGACCCTTGGAATATACGTTTTTTTATTGACCACTGATCTAGTTTTTGTTATATACAGTGAATTCATGGTTAACATAGCAGTTTTGTTTCTATACCAGCATTTAATCATACAGGTCACTTCCATAGTTACCAATGAAATCAATAGATTAGAGCTTTTATTTTACGAGTTAATATACGAATTTGAATTAGGTAGTACTTGCTAATAAGAAACTTTAAATTTGTTACCGGAATGTAGGTATGCAACTAAAAAGTAGATACGTAGGAACAACTTGTGTGTTGTATATTTTCTTCAGTTGTCTACATTAGGATAACTTTTAATTGTCTTTTTGACAAGTAATAATTCCTATGTTAACTCGTAAAATACACGCTCTAATCTATTGATCTCATTTGTAACTATGGAAATGGCCTGTATGATTAAATGGTGACATAGCAACGAAACGCTTATGTTAACAATTAAAATAAATTCCTTGTATAGCTGTGATACAAGGTATATAAAGCAGCCGATTATGTCCTAAGGCGTAAAGAGCGGATAACGTCCGCTCATTATTCCCTTTCGTAATGCTCTAGGGTTATAGACTGTTATTAAGGTTTTCAATTTATGTAGGTATTCAAAATGTAAAATAAAACGCCGTATGCTTGATGTTTACACTCCTCGAGCATAAACATCTTCATAATGCCCTTGGTAGATAAATAACTATAATACACGATAACTGTTTTATTTTTATGAAGATTCATTAATTTATTTATAATAAAGTATAAAATTTGTTAATAACGATGTCCAAAAAGCTACAGAAAAGAACGTAAATTGAGTTTTTATGGAAATGTTCACAAATTTACAGGAAAAACTGGCTATTTGGTTTTCCAAAAATGTTTAAACTATTAAATGTTTAGGTTTTTAATTATTACCACCTCAATCTGTAAGTGCTAACCTGTTACAGGACAAAAAATTCACAATAAACGTTTCCCCAGCAATTAACTTCACAGCAAAGGGCGACTTTTGCAAATGATGGCCTCATTATGTTCATTAAAAACATTCAAAAGCAAGCAAACATTAAAAAAGTTTTTGTTAAAATATACGTATGGAATTTAATTATGGCAGAAAAAAGATCTTTTTAAAATAAGCTAATGGTGGAAATTCTTCCGGGGGTGCCAAAATTGCGCCAGGGCCTGTATGCTAGAAATTTAGTTTAGGAACGGTAAAAAATCAGTTTACTCTGAAAGATGATTTTTGTCTAAGGTCGCTCTTATGAATATTTTTTGAATCACTTGTTACAATCAGCATGCAAAACGTCATTCAACAAATAGTTTTTGAGTTATATGGGCAACAGACAGACAGACAGATAGGCAGACTTATTTTTCGTCATTTAGGAACCCTGAAACGTGGAGATCTGAAGAAATTTCGGGAGGTTATTTTATCATGATTATAATACTTCCTTCGTCTTTTGGACGAGGAAAGTAAAAAAGTATTAGAAGCAGATGAAGTATACCGTGTCTCATCGGATGGATTTTGCAAGAGATGTCATAAATCACGAATTTTTTAGAACGGCTCTCGTCTTTTGCAGTCAAGGCCTGCTTAGTGTAAAATGGATTTTTACCGATTTACAGTTCAGACGGGATATAGTTGGTAGAGTTAGCTTAGAAACAATATAAATCATTGTAGATAAAGTGGTCTTTCTGGTAAATTTCCCCAAAAACTTTATTAAAATAAAATATTCTAAATTAAAAATTATAGGGATATACCGAGTTTAATTACATTTGGAGTACAAAAATTGAATATCAAAAGTTAACGTGCACATCCCTTATTTTTTAATTATAATGATCACTTCAATTAAAACAACTAAAAATATATTCAAATAGTGCCTGAACAAAATTAGCGCACAATTTCACGCTTTCAGAATATTTATTCACCAGATAACTTCAAAATATTTATATTATTTTCAAAGTAAAGACTAAAATTGAAATTTTTTGGTGAAACTATAATTTTTAATTTAGAATATTTTATTCTAATAATAGTTTTTCTCGTAAATTTGCCAGAAAGACCACTTTACCTAAAATGATTTATATTCTTCTTGAACTAGCTCTGCCAACTGGATGCCATCTGAAATGTAATTCGGCAAAAATCAATTTTATTCTAAGCAGACGTAGACTGCAAAAGACGAAAGCCGTACAGTTTTTTTAAATTTATTACACCTATCGCAGGCAATCCGGGGACACTGTATATCATACCAGAGTAGAAATATACAGTGTAGAATATCCAAAACAACAATTTAAAGCCAGTAAGGGCTCACAGAATAATATACAGTATGTCCCCGGATTCAGTTTAGAAGAGGGGACACTTTTTCATTTTTCAATTTCCTTAGAAAGGTAAAGTATGATCAAAAATTATTTTCATCTAGCATGGCCACGGAATAGTAATTGCACTGGTAACCAACTAATCGAATAAAGCGTAATATTGTGTCTTACAAATATCAGTTAATCAGTACAAACAATATTTGTGAAACATTTAAGCGTTCTGGCATTAGATTTTAAGAAAATAAAGATTACCAGTTTGACAAATCTAAAATTGCAAAACGCTGAAATAAAAGTTGGTTATCGCTTCCTAATAATAAATCCAAGTAATGTGACGTTGCACACCCTTGTTGCTTTTAGCTCGTGTATGTGCCTACGCTGTGTATGTTTCCTGGTTACGGCGGGGTGATTTGACGGAGTTACAGGTGATTAACCTAAACGGTCGTATTTAGGCTAACTTTACTCAGTTCGTATAGAGGCTGGAGACCTTTAGTTCTTACACCAAAAGAAAACAACGTCATGGATATCGATTATTCTTTATTAGGGCCACGGTAAAAGCACAACATTACTCTTACAATTGTTGAGCTGTTTCGGAGCCTAAACTGACGTTGGACGTTCATTGTTAGCTCGCTTAGCGGCAAGAAGGGCTGCCAGCCTGTGTCTGGTTGCTGTGGTGCCTGGCGGTGTTAAGTGAAGTAAGAGAAAAGCAAAGAATTGGTACTCGCGCCAACTTACTAACGGGGAAAACTCCAGCAATGTCGGGCTGCGCTGTACCTAGTGAAATAAGAGTTAAATAAGTTATCAGTTGTTGTAGCAGTTCTCCGTATTACGAGTGGAACTGCCACATACATCAGACTTTGTTTTTTTCCCTCTGCGGTCCTATTCCTATCGTTTTATCCAACTTCGGGACCCCTCCATTCTGGTTCGCGGAGTGTCCAGCCAATAACAACAAAAGCTAAATTTCGTTGCAATAGCGACGCGATGTTAATTGGTAGCTGCCCTTCCAAAACCCACGACGGTTTTAATCCTTTTTTATCAAGTTTTAAATTGCGGTTTCCCACGACCTACTGGAACACGTGTTTCTTTGACTGAAATCGTAACTTAATATATCCCAAACTAAATTAGTCGGCGGTTTGGGCGATTTGTTTTACAAATCCGCCCCTAACAGCTGCAAGAGGAGTCGGATTACAACCTATTCAAAACAAACGAAAGCTTTCGTTTAAGAGATATAATTGTTTACTTCTGCCATACATAAAATTACATTTACTTATAAAATACGAGTTATTATTGCCCTTCCTAGAAATAAAATAGCTAAAATAAAAATGTTTGCAACTACGCGACCCTCACAGTAACTTTTTACTAAAACTTGTTAAGCAAACACCTTGTTACTTAAACACAAAGCAAACAAATATTTTTTTGTCTTATTAACTGTAATGGACTAGTCTTTTTCTTGTTTCGGGTTAATGAAAATATATTTTTTATATATTAACAATTAATCAGATACACTTAAAGAATAAAAGAGATACTTATATACAGGGTGATTTTTAAGTTGATTCTTTCCTTTTACCAGAATATAAAGCATTTTTTATTTACCACTTTTGCGAAATATCGGAGCGGAGGTACAGGGTGTTAAAGCATCAAATTAAAAACTAAAATTACTTAACAAAAATTAAACTAAATTTAATCTAACTTAAATCATGTGTTCAAAATTATCACCACTCGCTTCTACACATATGTTTCGCGTATAAGAGCGATACGGCAGCAACATTTTGACGACGCTCCCAGTAAATAATAAACACATTATTTTCATAAACATAAACCATTATTGTAGCAATAACATTAATAAAATTACAATGGAAAACTAGTTGACAGGTCATTTCTGACAACAGAAATAAACAAAATTAAATTGTCCAGCCGTCTTTGCGCCAAAGTTTACTTTTTACTTTGAAACTTTAACACCCTGTACCTCCGTTGGTTTTGATATTTCGATAAAGTGGTAAATAAAAATATGCTTATTCTGTTAGCTTTATTTCCTGGTCAATGGAAAGAATCAACTTAAAAATCACCCTGTATAAACTTGGCTCTGCGTTTTTAACATTTTTATCGTCACCGATCCGGATCAGTTCGTCTATGACCGGTCCTGTAGTAACTGTACCCTCCATAATGCAGGAATAAGTATGCACGTTTACGTAACATTCCTGATCCAGCGAGTAGGACGTTTGTCAACAAATCAAATTTCACATGGAAGTGCGGGTTCGAATCCCCCTACTGTGTATTACTAAGTGTTTTATTTTGCTGTCTTAGTATGGTTAGAAACTTTAAAATATTTTTAACTATTTTGTACGTAATTTAGAGCACCCCTCAAGCATATTCGGTGTAGCATTTTCTTTTGGGCATTATTTATTGAAGACGTTAAACATATTTTCTTCTGCAACTTTTTTATTTGCAAATTAATTTGAAGAATGCAAACATTATTTTATTTAGAATGGGACCACCTATGGGGACTCAAATGCTAGCAACTTAATAAATAAATGAACTTGATTCAGCGACCGCGGAGTAATTAGTAAAATGTGCTTTTTTCAATCTGTAGTTATAGGAAGATTCGTCATATTCATAGCGGAATTGCAGTGATATGAAGTAATAAAAATCTTTAGTCTACGCCGCAAGTTTGAAAACTTGTGGAGAACCCTAAGGGTTTTTATTATTTCATATTATTGTTCCTGTCAAAAAATCAAGCTCAAAGCAATAAAAAACCAGGGAGAAGTAAACTGAACCTAATTTAAGAGCTTTAAAAATTGAAGATCTACCTGAGTGTGTACGGAACATCTTAATGAGCAGTGCTATTCTAGAAACCATAGCCTACGTTCCAGAAAACAAATTTAATGCTACTTGCTGCACTGTTATTAACAATTAATTACAAAGGAAGCAACAAAGGGGCAATTTACTTATATATTTGACTACAATCAGATCGTAATCTATGCTATTAAATAGCTATTTATTCGAAAAGTTCAGTTACATATGATATATGTATTAGATTAGGCAACCAATTGCCTACTTGTTATATTATGAATAGACAATGGTCTCCTGTGTAAAACTGCAAGCTTGCAACCTTGAACAATAATAGCTTCTTTATAATGAATTGCAAGTCTGCAACCTTGAACGCACGTGGCTTCCTGTCTCACGCTCCCTTTTAGAGATAACGCTTATCTTAGCTGATTAGGCATAGTATATATACTAGTAGCTTGCACCTCTAAGTTAAGCTCCAGTCAGTCGATAAGTTCCATTGTGTTCGTATCATAGCTAGATGTAAGAAATTGTCCGGCGGCTAGCTGTGTGCTTCCAATGTTATATTTCATTGTAAAATAAAAATAAACGTTTTTTAAAAAGTCGTTTCGGCGGCCTTTTAATAAAACTGGCGCAGTCGTTCGGATTTGTGGAGGAAAACCTGGAAAACTACAAACATCGAGTCGACCAGCAACTTTCCTTGAGGTTCAGCTCTTTGCCACAAATCGAAACCTACCACCCAGCGGATCTTCGGACATCTCCAACAGGGACAAACATCGCCCGATCGTGAGAAGCGCCCGTCGACCCAGCTCCTGCTCCTCCGTGGTTATTGGAACCATCTGGTCATTGGGACCACTCTTGATCATTGGGATCAGTCTCTGGTATTGGCAACGTCAACAACGACGACCCCAGGACAACTTTTGGATAACGCTCTAGCGCAAAGCTGGACTATCCAAGTCGGACTTCAGGACCTCTGTGCAGGCCAGCCGACATCAATAGGATCGACGCATCCTTCTTGAAGACAACAGGACGTAGCTTGATCGCACGCCGTTCGTCAATTTTAACGCACAATGTAAGTGCATATTTTTATAATAATTTTCAAGCTTTAGAGAAAAAGCAAAGGTATATTTTTATAATAATTTTCAAGCTTTAGAGAAAAAGCAAAGGTATATTTTTATAATAATTTTCAAGCTTTAGAGAAAAAGCAAAGGTATATTTTAAAGGCAACAAAGTAACGACTATTAAAGCGTTCGCCTAAGTAATAATTTTCAAGTTTTAAAGAAAAAGCAAAATAATTAATTTTAAAGGCAACAAAGTAACGTAATATAATTTTCAAAAGTGATAATTATTAAAGCGTTCGCCTAAAACAACAAAGTTAACTAATATAAAGTTTTAAAAATTATACTAACATAGTTTTAAATATTTATTTATAAGTTCAGGCAAAACGTAGTAAGCCAGACCAATTGCTGCACATACTAGGTGTGCTTAATTTGCATTTGTGCTTGCGTTCTTGCGCGTAGGGCACCTACCCCCCTATTAGAAAAATCCCCTAGTCAGTAAATTGTTTACTAACATAAATAAAAATTAAAAATAAGTGAAACAAATAAAGTAAAATTAATTTTTGTCAACAAAATTTTTATGTTAAAGGAGATCTTGAATCATTAGGTAAAACACCTATAATTATATTTTGAAACAATTGTAAAAATTTTATGTCACGAGATAGATCACGCTCACCAAGGAATTCAATCCCTAGAATTTTATTTTTAAATAATTGTAACAACATTAGCAACCCAAATATGGTTGACCAAAACGCATCATTGTTTCCCCCACATTTTAATGTAGCTTTATTAAATGAAATTCCCACATATGATGGTAATCAAGCCACTCTTTCGGAATTTATCAGATCCGCAGAAATCATTGCAACTAAATTTTGTACAGAAAATTTAAACGATTATATCAACCAAGTAATTTTAAATTCGATAAGGAATAAATTAAAAGGTCAAGCGTTAGAAGTAATCACAGGTTACGAGTATGATACTTGGAAAGACTTAAAAAATGTCTTAATTGAAAATTTTGGCGACCAAAGGTCAGAATTGAATCTCTTAATTGATTTAACTAAATTAAAACAGAATAAAGACTCTCCCATATAATTTTTCAATAAAGTTAGAACTCATTTAGCAATTTATAATTCTAAGGTTTCTCTGAGTCAAGAATCAAAAGATATTATCACTTATAAATTAAAGGCTAACAAAGATTTAGCACTTCGCACTTTTACAAGTGGACTAAATGAAAATTTAGGAAGCTTCGTAAGAAGTAGAAATCCAACTTCACTAGAACAAGCGTTAAGCATAGTAAAAGAAGAAATTGATATCAGATATTCTCAAAATCAAAATAATTTTCAAAGTCAGAAATTAAATAAATCAAATTTAACTTCCAATATTCAAACAAGAAATTCATATAAACCTAAATTTAATAAACCAAATTTTATGCAAAGACCATTTCAACAAAATCGAAGTAATTTTAATCAAAATACCAATTATTTTAAAAGTCCAACAAATTTTAACAATCCTAATAATTCTAGAATAACTCAAAATTCAAGCTTTAATGCATTTGCACCTAAACCAAATTTTTCACCAACAAATAAACCAGAACCTATGGACTTTAGCACTATAAAAAGACCAGCTACTCAACAATCAAATTTCCCCAATAAATATCGAGCAAATTCTCAAAACGTTAATGGAAATTTTAATCATTTAAATTACCATCAAGAAAAACCTCCGGATGAATATGAAGACTTAAACGAAAATTTATTTGAAAATGGAGAATTTTCAACTCCAGAAAATTTTAACGAAAACCTTCAGGAATATTCTGACCCTGATAATCCACAAGACTTAGATCACACCCCAGATTATTTCGAATATCCAGATCCAAACGATACTGTAAATTTTCATTAAGAGCCTCGGAAAAGAATATTTTAACTTTTAATATAAATCCAAAATCAAACCTTCCTTACATTATAATTCCCGCCACCGGCGATAAACTTTTAATAGATACAGGTAGCTCACAAACAATAATTTCCCCAGAATTTGTACAACAACATTTTCCAAATTATATTTATGAAACAGAATTCGAGATAGTTACATCTCATGGAATTTCTCAACATAACTTAATTGCAGATTTACCCATTCCTAATCTTTTTTATAAAAACGGAACACATACGTGTTATTTATTCAATTTTCACCAAGACTATGTAGGACTTATTGGATCCGACTTACTTTCAAAATTATCCGCACGAATAGATTATAAATGGATGCACATTCAAACAGAAAAAACAGTAATACCGTTCTATTATAATCCATCAAAAACTAAACAGGAAATTCAAAAACGTAATGAATGTAATTTTTCCAAATTTAAAAACTCAGATTTTGTCAGAAAACTTGTAGTACCTCCGCGTACAGAATGTTTTGTAAATTTACCAGCAGTAGGAAAGAATGGAACTAAAATAGCTCCAAAACTAAAATTTAATGAAAAATTAATTATGCCTTCAGCATTAGTGAAATTACACAATAATTGGTTTAAAACCAGTGTAATTAATACTTCAAACGAAACACAAGAAATAAATATTTATAATCCATTATTTTTAGAAGACTATGAACCCGATAGCAAAAATCAACCTATCAGACTTAACAACTTTAATATAAATACTCCAAACACCAGAAGTATTTTAAATAACAATTTAAAAAACAATTTAAGATTAGACCATTTAAACGAAGACGAAAAAACTCTTTTGACTAATTTATGTTTTCAATACAGAGATGTATTTTACTCTCCCGAAATACCTTTATCCGTTACGAATTTGACAAAACACCACATTAGGACTAAAACCAATGCACCTATATTTACGAAAACATACCGTTATCCCCATATTCATCGCGAAGAAGTCAAAAGGCAAATAAAGAAAATGTTAAACGAAGATATTATAGAGCCATCGGAATCACCGTATAATTTTCCTATTTGGGTCGTCCCAAAAAAGTTAGACGCCTCCGGAAAACAAAAATGGCGTATTGTAGTTGACTATCGAAAGTTAAATGAACAAACTATTGAAGATAAATATCCATTGCCCCGTATAGAAACCGTATTAGACAATCTTGGCAGAGCTAAATACTTTACAACTTTGGATCTTGCCTCTGGTTTCCACCAGATAGAAATCGAAAAGAAAGATCGCGAAAAAACCGCTTTTTCAACCGAAGAAGGCCATTTTCAGTTTAAAAGAATGGCTATGGGTTTACGTAACAGTCCTGCATCCTTCCAAAGGATGATAAATACAGCCTTAATTGGACTCACTCCAACACAGTGCCTAGTTTACCTAGACGACATTATAATTTTCGGAAGCTCTCTTCAAGAACACATGCAACGTTTAAAAAATGTATTTCAAAAATGTAGAGATGCTAATGTAAAGATTCAGTTAGATAAATCGGAATTTTTACATAAATCTGTAAAATATTTGGGTCATATAGTTACTTCAGAAGGAATAAAACCAGATCCATCTAAAATATCAGCAATCAAAAATTTCCCAGCACCTAAAACAAGAACCGAGATAAAATCATTCTTAGGACTATTTGGCTATTATAGAAAATTTGTTAAGGACTTTGCCAAAATAACAAAATTTTTAACTGTATGTTTAAAGAAAGAGAATAAAATTGTACACACCCCTGAATTTTTGAAGAACTTTGAGTATTGCAAACAAATTTTAATGAATGAACCAATACTTCAATATCCTGATTTTGAAAAACCTTTCGAACTGACTACCGATGCATCTAAATTTGCGATAGGCGCGGTATTATCCCAAGATGGTAAACCCACCTGTTATGCCTCCAGAACCCTTAATAATGCAGAACAAAATTATACTACAATTGAACGAGAACTCCTAGCCATAGTTTGGGCAACCAAGCAATTTCGTCCATATCTGTATGGAGTAAAATTTAAATTGTACACCGATCATAGACCGCTTGTTTGGCTCAAAAATTTAAAAGAACCAAATTCCAAATTAACTCGTTGGGCACTTAAATTAGAAGAATACGACTTCACCGTAAACTATTTACCAGGCAAATTAAATAAAGTTGCCGACGCTCTATCACGTGTTCAAATTCACCCCATGACTTTAGAAACACCCGATAGACTTCATACACCAACACCAATACAAGGTAACGAAAGTTTAATGGCAAGTAGGGCGAGCACCCCCGACATACAAGACTTTTTTTCAGTACCGACCATCGGACCACCAAAATCAGAAACGCCTAAAGTAAAAGTTATATCCGACATTCAAATAAGACCACCAAATAACGACGATAATAAATCCTATGTCGAAACAATACATTCGCAACAATCGTCTACCCCCGTGATCGATATTGCCGAAAAACCTCTACAACAATTTAAGAATCAAATTGAATTTGTAATTTCTCAGCTACCACGAGATATCGGAATCACTAAATACGACTGAATTACACATTATTCTGTATCCCTAAATAATACAAATAAAATTGACGTATTCAACAGGCTATTAATTGAACATTGTGAACCTAGAACACATTACTATTGCTATTTTCCTAACGACGAACTTTGTTTAGATTTTTCAAATTTTTTGCAAAACATAATTAACGATAACCCACCCAAATTTCATCGGTGTATGTCACAAGTGACTTACGTTCTAAATCCACAAGATCGTCAATATCAAATCCAAAATTACCATCTAGGCAAAACCAATCACCGTGGTATCAATGAAACAATTGAACACATAAAAAGAAAATATTATTGGAAATCAATTAATAAAGATATCACCGATTATATTAATAATTGTCATATTTGTAAAACGCAAAAGTACAATAGAAACCCAATTAAGCAGCATTTACAGCTTACTCCTACACAAAACCAACCATTTCATACTATACACTTGGATATTTTTCAGATAGGTAAGAGAAGCTATCTAACAATAATAGATTCATTTTCCAAATTCGCCCAAGCATATTACATTAAATCTCGAAACTTAACAGACATCATTGAACAATTACTTAATTATATGTGTACTTTTACTACACCAAATATCATTATAGCTGATGGAGAATTTAACAAAAATATTTTTAAAGACTTCATAGCTTTACATAAAATCCAGTTGCATACGACAACCCCACATCACCATCAATCTAATTCCCCAATTGAACGATTGCATTCGACAATAATTGAACACTATCGACTATTGACGGATGTACCTGAACAAAACAAAATTCAATATTGTATTCTTGCATACAATCATACGATACACTCTAATCTCAATTTAACCGCTTTTGAGATTGTATTTGGTCATACTGAATGTAGAAATCAGTTCGATTTAGACTATACAAAAACCTACTATCATGATTATTTATCTGGTCACAAAATCCGCATGAAAAAAATTTACGAAATATTGCAAGGCAAGCAAATTGATACTAAAGAGAAGCGAAATTTAAAATTAAATCCAACTCGGAAAAATAAAACATTTCAATTAAACGAAAAAGTATTTGTTAAAACTAATTCCAGAAGCAAAGATGAACCAAAATTTATAGGACCATATACAATATCCCAAATTTTAGAACATGACATATACGAGTTAATACCCCATAATGGATCGTCCAACATTAGACGCCATGCTAATGAATTACTACCTTATTCAGACTTATTACCTTCATCGTCTGTATCTTGATTAAATATGCAATCATACAAGGCGATATAATATTGTAAATATTTTAAAATATAATCTAGAACTATATTCTTTAAATTTAGGCAATGTAGTTCTTAAATAAAGCAAATAGACGCTTATTAGAAATATATATAATATCCCTATTTTTATTCGTCATGATACACTTAGAAACAATTTAATGAAAATCGTATCGCTACTTTATTATTCAGTATAAAAGAACCTCAAATGAAATTGTTAATTTAAAAATTTCAAACATTGACCGCTTAATAATTTCTGAATCGAACCACATAAATGTTTCAAAGATTGACTTGATACCTGTTGACACCCAGAAATTGGTTGAGGACCGAATTAAGCTCAATAAATATGAAAATTTGTTAAAACGTGTTAATTATATTAAATCTGATAATTTAAGTGTGTCTGCAATTATATTTACTCTGTGTACTATTCTTATGTTAATAATTTTTATATTGGATTTGTATTATAATAGAAACACAATGAAGATTAAACTTATTAGATTTTTAAATAAAGATTTTGAACCAGTTAACGTAAATGCATAAGTTTAATTTTCTTTCTTTTTTTGTAAGTTCAATAGAGGCATATTTGAATACCGCTATTGAACATTTTATCGGCGGACGAGTTATATTACAGCTAGACAATGGCCCCCTGTGTAAAACTGCAAGCTTGCAACCTTGAACAATAATAGCTTCTTTCTGTGAACTGCAAGTCTGCAACCTTGAACGCACGTGGCTTCCTGTCTCACGCTCCCTTTTAGAGATAACGCTTATCTTAGTTGATTAGACATAGTATATATACAAGTAGCTTGCACCTCTAAGATAAGTTCCAGTTAGTTCGTAGCTAGATGTAAGAAATTGTCTGGCAGCTAATCTGTGTGCTTCCAATGTTATATTTCATTGTAAAATAAAAATAAACGTTTTTTAAAAAGTCGTTTCGGCGGCCTTTTAATAAAACTTACGTGTGTATGCTTATTTAATTCAAGTATTGAAACTTTAACTTTATTATAATTTTAAATTGAATTTATTTCAAATTACATAAGTACTCCTTTTTCTCAGGGTATGGTTCGCCGAAATCTAGTTAGTTATTTGTTGCTGCAATTACTGAATGTCACTTGCTGTCATCTATCATTTCCAAGCAGTGTTTAATGACACTTTTCAATAAATATGACATAAATAAACTCCTTTACAATAGTTTTGACTGTATGATATTTAGATTCAAATTTGCATATATTATTTAAAATACTTCTGTCATTAAATGTTTAATTAAATGTCAAACTGACAGCATCATCTCTGCAATCTGGGTAAGTACTTTATTTTTATAATGTCTCTTTCTTAATATTAATTAATCACCTTTTATTTATTTAGATACCTTTAACTTAACCACTTACTTTGCACTGACACTTCCAAACTCCAACAAAAATGCGATACCTTTTGCAGCCCTATAGACGGCTCCGACCTCCAACCATTGACAGCATCTCCAGCACGCCTAAGTATTTATTGTATCTCCACCATCTAACAATGTATCCATATCTAATTGACAAATTGTATCTCCACCAGTGATCCCGTGTGAAGTTCACACAATCCGCAACAGACCAAAACTCCCGTACGGTCCAAGACCAGCGTCCCTCTCAGCTCCTTCCTGCAATATGCTGGATCTCTGCTACACACCCAATTGGTTCTGCTTTCTTCAATCCCAGTTTTAATTGTATTTGATATTCCAAAAATCTTGCCTTGGACTATTTATTTTATTTGTAATGTACAACCAACATACCCCTTTACGTTTTATTAAAATTCTTCGTTATTTTAATGGGTTTCATTATGTATTTACACAATTACAAAATTTTATATCCATTTTATATCAAATTTTTCGTAGTTGATTTTAAGTTGTTATTCTAATAATCATCCCAATTTTTTATTGCTATCCTAGACTACCATTATTCCTGCCTGCTACATGTTATAAATAAATTTGAATGGTGCTCACTTTATAAATTATTACAAATAGGATTTTATTCTGTCATATGCAACATTCAACTTTGTATTTATTGTTAATTTTTGTTACCATCATCAAGTAGTACTCATTTTGAAATAACTTTGTTTTAAAATGTACTTTGAATCTTTGAGTTTCAATTATTATTCAATTAAATAAGCAATCATTATCATAATTTTCCACATATGATCGTTTCAGTAGAATTACTGTATTGAACTTTTCATTTTTGATTCATGTAAATAAATAACTGTATTTAATGTAATACATGGCCTCTATATACCATAGCACTTATTATATTTATAGTTAACAATGTACTTTTAGCGAACTTGCCATTGGAGACTGATGACATAAGGAATTTAGAAGCAGCTTTTAAATGATTACATATTCCTAAAAGAATACGATGCAGGAGTTCCAAGCAAAGACATTTTTAAAGCAAGTAATATGTAACTATTCTCCTTACAGAACAAATAACTTATGTTCAAAATACACATATGTTGTAATTTCAATGCTTAGGAGGGTAAACTGAAATGTTCGCCTGATTATGTAGAGAGAATAAATTTTTATAACATGTTTCTTTCTCAACATAATATCCACACATTTCGATACATGTGCTAACTTAGCTATGCCTTCGTGGCAATCATCTAATGGTAGCTCGTAGTTGGAACTGAATTTCTTACTTCCAAGAAAAAAAATCAATTTTGGAAGGAGATGTTATTCTGATGGTGCAAAATCTGGCAGATAAGAAGGATTGCGACCACAAATCAATCTTTAATTTTGCTCTTTTCGGGCTACGACAGAATTTGAATAAGCAAGTGCATTAGCGTGATTGAAAATCAATATTTCTAAAAATGCACGGTAATATTCTCCATTTGTCGTTTTGCCTTTCTCAAGGTAGTCAAGTTTATTAGCTATTTTGGCCGTCCGAAACGTCTGCTAACCTTGTTCTGCAGAGCTTAAATTCATTTTCTCATTTTCAGACTGTAGTGTGCGAAGGACAAAACTGAATCATGTAGCTCGCATATCATCATGAATTTACCTTGTTTATCAGGTATCTGATGACGGAGCAATATCCAATATTCTCCATCTTACAATACCTCAGCAAAAAGTCTGCTTTAAATGGCTTTTGAACACTACTCAAAAGATTCATATTAAACCGTTTAGGATGTGCGAGGAAATCCGGCCACATTTTGTTTTATCATACTTATTATCTGTATGCGACCGTGCGAATTGGTCAACCTGCCCTTTATATAGCTACTAAGTTGATGGAATGTTGTTTCTACGGAAACCTACTGCGAGACATGTATGAAGTTCTTTGTGAAAAACAGATCGATGATATATTTGTCTAAATGGAACTAATAAAATAGTTGACAATATCATGACCAATACCTTTGGATAACAACGTCAACATACCTTAGGCTCAGTATATTATGGCTGAGATTCAGCTTACTTTATGTAATATTTCAATCGTTTAAAACTTAATACTACTTATAAGGCATTTACATAAAGTACGTTCAGTACGTACGCTCCGGCAGATGACAGATTTTAAAATTTTGAGGCCAAGCAGTTTCCAAAAGTTTTGTAATAAACTTAGTAGCACAGACAACTGAAAAAATAAATCATTAATTTACTGCAGCCACCTTCTTCTATTGAATGTGACACTACTTTAGTGCCTTAAAATCAGAATAAAAACACAAGAAATAAAATTTCTGCAATCCACTCCGAAACGAAGGTAGCCAGGTTCAAAACGATCATTTGACATACGTGTATATAGAAGATAAAAATGGCAACTACTCGTTATAATCGTATAAACAAATCCTTTAAGCTTAATAGTAAATTTGTTACAGTCGAAAATCGGTTTAATACACCACAACAAGCGGTATTAGATCATTTAGTGGTCAAGGGAAGCTTGATCCTATATATTTGTTTGTTTGCCTCGAGTCAAAATATCGGGTGCTCAAATAAATTTCACCTTTAGTGTGATGTGGCTCCAGGGTGCTTTCTATGGAGCAAAACATCTATTCATTTCCGCGACGCCGACGTGGCAATAGCCGGTTCAAGTTACAGGAATCTGTTGAACGAGTCACCGAAAAAAACCTTTCGGTGACGTCATGCTGCAATACAAAGTCGACTGGTATATCTTAAGTACAATGAGGTAATCTCCAGTATACAATTTTGAATGGCCTATAAGTGCGGGAAGGGCACACTAAATAAAACAATTCAAACACAAAAACTAAACCATTCGCCGACGGCAGACTCGATTCGCAAGTTCAAAGGCAACTATAGTGGTGAGTGTTCAAGTCATACACAATTAAAAATAGCGCAAATACATTTGTCATTGACTCAGCTAAAAACCTGTGTATGAGCAAAAATTGTTTCTCCATCTACCACGCGGTGCAGGAGAGATGAAAAGCTGGAACTCGACTGGAGTCGCAGTTTCTCACAGCTGTTTGGATAGAGGATAAAGACTTAAAGTATTTCCTAGGGTTAACCCAAATAGGTTTATCAGTATTAGTCAGTAAGAAATTTGTTACTCAAAATTATAAAAATACATACCAAAGATATCTTAAAAGAATTTCACTCAACTTGTGCTTCGGAGCAAGCTACAGAAAAGAAAATTAGAAAAGAACAGAAGCTTACTCTCTTTCTAATAATGGGCTATATTGGTCATGTGTTGTTGGCGTGACAGTCAAAGCCATATTTTAATCGCAATTGACAACATGCATCTTGCACATCTTCTATTCTAAGTAAGTGTGTTCCCTACGATGGTTTCTCCTTGCCTTTTGCCTAGTTTGTGATTATGAAAAAGCGTATGGAGTATGTGTCTTATTAATAATCTGCAGTAAACAAATCCACAGATAAAGTCGTTTATTTCAATCACATTATAATTAATTTCACTTGGTCAGATACCCAGCTCAAGCAAGAGATAGATTTTTTGAAAAACATTTTTCGCCCTCAAGACCCGAGCTTCAGATCTCCCAAAGCACTCTTAACCACTGCGTCACCGAGCTTCTCAAAAAACCACCATTTTAGTCCTGCGGGGTAAAAGAAAGTAAAATAAATAAATAAAAGAAAATAGATAATACACAAGTTATAGCGACATAAAATGAGGAACTGTGACGCAGCCATTTTACAATATATGCAAGTAATGAACAAATCCAGCAAAGTACAAATTCAGAAGGCAAAGTTGTCGAAACAATCGCGAGTATTTAATTACCTTAGAGTATCACGAGTAAATCTAGGAAGAACTTGGAGAAGTTGAGAGAAAAATACAATTTGTTTTAATGTTTTTCTACAGAGCAATGACTAATCATTTTCATTTATAGGAAATAACTGTAAACAAACGTAACTACGCATTTATTTATTAAGGATCTTATGGCTTCTACTTAAGTGGGTACGCCAGCAACTTTTGTATTACTCTTACAGTGGAGGTTGTTATGTTCAAACATTGACCAATTTCGAACTAGTGCCACTTGGCGCATTATTTGAATATTCCGTGCTGTTATTCTGACTTCTACGCCTTGTCGCGGCGAGTGCGCGCGTTATTGTTTTCGATAGTTACTGCCGACTTTCTTTGATTTCGATATCTGTCAGCGTTTAAACGGATTTTCTTTGGCAGCCCGATATCAATCTCTGGTGGTAAGTTGCACGTGGTTATTTGAGCCTGCTTTCTTATTTTTGCCGGATTGGATTCACTTTCGGGGTCTTTCTAGCTGTTTTGATTCAGTATTCCAATTCAGTACCGATCACGTAATGATGCTGTTCTGGTTTCGCAGAATGTTCTCGTTCCTTATTGTGCACGTGCTGTCTTGTTCCAGTTTGTTAATTCCGTAAGCTGCCACTTGTCCGGGTTGGCTGCCCAATCTCTTTGGTGCTGTTCTGTACTGTCGTTTTGATTTTGGACGCCTTGTCGCAGCGAGCGCGCGTTATTGTCTTCGATAAATGCTGTCGATTTTCTGTCTATTTGATTTCGATATCTGTCAACGCTTAGATGCCTCTCCTTTGTCAGCCCGATTTCGATCTCTAGTGGTAAGTTGCACGTGGTTAGTTGAGCCTACTTTCTTATTTTGGACAGATTGGTTTCAATTTCGACGTATTTTTAGCTGTTCTGATTTGAGTATTTTAATTCAGTGCTAATCACGTAATGATGCTGTTCTGTCATTTCAATTGAGATTTTATTGCTGTGTCAAATTCCAGCGTGTAGACTTAATACATTCAGGCTTCCTCGAATATCACCCTTACTTATAGCGTAATAATTTGACTTTATTCCTACACACTGCATCTTGCGTTGTACCTTGATGCCAGCGCCTTCGATAGGTTTTTTCGAATGCCTCTTCAAAGATTAAGTTGGCTTAATGATTATATTAACATTTACACTTTAACAACCTATGTAGTTTATCTTTGTAACGTAACTGGTATTGTCCGTATACATTTGGCTGCTATATTTTAGACCTTATGTTTATTTGACTCACCCGGCGCGGAGTACTGAACGTTTGTATTAAACCAACATATTTTTGACTATTATACACTTAACTATGATTATGTGTTGTTTTGTTACTGAAAACTGAGTTATGACGTGGTTAATATATTTATTACACTTCCGATTATTTGTAATTTTGGTTAAGCTTTGCATTTATTAGTTCTCGGGTTTATTCGAGCACATTTGTTGTGTAAAGACACATTGGCGCTCCTCTTGTAGTGATTAATTAATTTAAGCTTTTGTAAATAACCGCAAACCGTCTTTACTGTTAGTTAGGTGGCTCTCAACTGTGCCCACCTAGTCAAGATGTTTTGATTTTGACATACCATTATCAAGTCTAAAGTGCTAAATAAAAAAGGGATATATACTACACAATGGATATGTGGCTTATGTACAGATATTCCACCTTGCTGAAACTATTGTTCTTCGTCTGCCAAAATCCAATTCAGCTGTTGCTTAATAAACGTCTTCATTATGGTGATATATCATAGCGCTTCACATAGCGCCAATTAAAAATTGTTCTCATATATGAACAAGTTCTATTAAATTGGTTAACTTTCACCATTCATAATTTGTTTAACAAGGTTTATCACCCTATTCATTTGTTAATAGCTGCATATGCTCATTATACTGTATTCCACAGCTTGCATATCAGATAACTTGCAAAGCATAATATATTCATTACAGGTCAGTAATACCATTGAAACTGCGATACATGTTTACATTCTTCAGGTACAGAATAGCAAAATAATACGAGCAACATATAAGCACGTCAAATTTTAAATATAAAACATAAAGGTGCCAAAAGCGACTGGCTCTAGTAGAAATTAACAACAGTTCTAGTGAACCTTAATTGCAGATGTTTATTGAAACTAATTACGACGGTTATATTTAATTACAGTTTCATTAACGGCTGTTGTTCGTCGCATTTTCAAATATACGGCATCAATTTGAAGCAACATAGCATGCGATTGAAGGGAAATAGCACTCTTTTGAAATTCCTGGGAACTATGGTTTTAATTCAGATAATAAAGGTTCTCACTGATTTTGACGGTACAATTATCCACATGTTAGCCTTTGTGGGGCAGAAATGAAAGCAAACTTGAGCGCAGTACTAAATTCATCGCCCCTATTGTGTTCTGCTCGGCATTATATCAAAACTTTGTTCGTTCGACTCGGAAAATTGCCTTCGATTTTCTTTTCGATTTGATTGCACGTCCCAGTTGGATGTTTGGTTCGAAAATACACTTCTCTGGAACAACACTTAACTTCTCCAACGATAGTGATAGATAATGCAAGCCAACGTTTCTGATTTGATGAAAAAGCGTTTTGTCCAACAACAACAACAATTTCGTTTTTTAATATAATCAGGCCCAACATCAAACGATCGCCATATCTTCAGCAGCTTTTGTAAAGAAAACGGAACAAAAAACCTTCAGCCGCCTTCGCACTCAACATTTTTTCAGATTAGTTTCTTAAAGCTAATCAGGCGTTTATGAAAGGAATGACAACAGCGCAAAAACCTTTCATAAAAGAGCCGAGGGATTACGAGTTAAAAGACATTAATCATTTAAAACGTGGCATTAAAAGTATTAGACAATCAATTGAAACGTTCATGCCTGACGAGGGTGGAAGCTGAGTGTAGTTCGCTGAATATTTAAACCCCGCATAAAAGCTTGCATAAAAACCGCGAACAGCTGGGAACATCTTCATTGTTGCAGGCCGTAATCATTCATCTGCAATAAATCGAGTAGAGAAGAGGTTTTAAAATTATATATTCAACCAGAGATATGCATAACGGGTTTATATCTTTGAAAATTTAATCTCCGATGTAAATTCTATTTTACATCTATTAAATTATTAGAATATACTGCATTGCTACGCTTATAATGAGATATTTAAATACCTAAACAATTATAACTGTATTTTTTATAAAATTTACTTTCAAATAAGATTGCATAAACTTTGTATAAGTCAAATTGACTTAACCCAAAATATGTTTAGTTATGTAACCTATTTTATGTATCACTGACCCGGTATAATCGCTAAATATGGTTAATCAACTCTTAAAAAGCTAGCTCAGTTCTTTTTCTTGTTATTTTGTCTCTCCTATTGAAGGTTGGCGATTATTACAGCAATTTGCACGTTAGATACGACTGTTCTGAATAGCTCTATGGTAGCTTTACCGTACCATTCGAACACATTTCTCAACCAGGATGTTCTTGTCGCCCAACATTTGGTCTTCCCTGGATTTTACCTTCTATAATGAGTTGCAGTATCTTATATCTGTCATGTCTCATTATACGTCCTAAATACTAGAATTTTTACTGTTTTTAAAATAGCAGTGTCTTTACTGTGACGTCGGAGCATATTTGCTTTAGTAACTCTATCAACCCATGAGATTTTGAGTATTCTGCGGTAAGTCCACATTTCGAATGCTTCCACTTTCTAACTCGTTGTCTTTGTTACTGTCCAACTTTCTGCTTTATATAGTAAAATCGAAAAAATGTAACAATTGAGTATTCTTAGTTCTAATTGAAGCTCTCGGTGCATAGAACATTCTTAATCTTTAATGTTGTCGTTTCCCGTTGCGTTCAACATTCTATGTCGTTGACCAATTTTTTTTGTTCATCCGCCTTTCGGTGCGATTTCTCACATGAAGAGCAAGAGAGCGCTCTACCTGTATCTGCTCATCCACCCTAGTTATTTAGGCTGTGAGCGTTGTACAGAGAGCTGCTTATACCAGCGGTCATTCGGTTTGTAGCCGCCCATCCTGAGCGTGTCGCTGTTACTAATCTTGGTCTAGAGTCCCTGTATAAGCAAGAGTTGGGGCATGTAGGTGATTTGTTTTGGATCCACAAACCACGAAGTACTTGATTTTTGCCGATTTTAAAGTTTATGCAAACTTCTTTCAAATAAAACAAAAGCAATATATTGCTACGACGTCACGTATTGCGCCATTAGTCTGTACTGATTCAGGTTCTTACTTCTTGTAATCTATTATTATATGTTTATGATTTTTTTATCAATTTAAGTTGCCCTGTTCATTATTTGAATATTAATAATTATTCTTTGTGCTAACTCCTGAAAAATCAGGGGTCGATTCCTTTTATCTAGATTGCTTATTCTGAAATCTGATGTTCTGATTTTAATTTTATTACAAGTCAAAAATAACTTCTGTCAAATGATATGTCAAATAAATTTGATAATTAAATGACAAATACCAGATTTTTTCATTAGTCACACAACAATATCAAACAGTAAGTAATTTTTTAACAATAAATTTACCTTTTAAGTCTTTATTTTCTTTTAGTGCTTACCCAAATATCAAATCTGACCCAACTTTAACTTGAACTTATCAATGTCCTGGATGTCAACCAATCTGCTCCACTCCGCCTACTACCACAACCGCTTCAGTCCCCAAACACAGCAAACAGCTCCAATGACAGACAAGATGTCCAAACTGACCAGAATCAGGGACACAAACCCCTACACAGCATGGAACAAAATACAACCTAGCTGCAGCCACCCAATTCCAACACTGCATCCGCCAAATTCCTTAAACCTGCTTTCTCTACCAATGATCAATTCTCTCCTAGCACCAACAGCTCGACGTAATTCAAATCAATTGATATACAATGTCAAATGTAATTCTCCAATAAACTTCACTTAGTACTTTTCTCTATTTATTCTCCTTTGTAGATTAGTTCTGCTCCCAGTTTAGTTTTTTGCCATATACTTGCAAGCTTCCTTAGCTTTATATCTCCTCTTCTTCTTCTTCAATTAAATTTCATTTTCATATCACCACGCAAATTTAGTCTTACAAATAACCCTCCTTAATCTCAAAACATATTAATTTTAAAATAGGGTTTATTTTATACTTTTCTATTAAACCATATTAATTACAGCCACATTTTTTCAAATTTGTTATCTTAATAATCAAAACAAAAAGTCCTTAACGATATCGTTTTCTACTTTGAACACTCTAGATCCATATTTTTGATTTCTACCTACTATTTATAATAATTTATTTCGATTAAGTATTTGTCATTACCTTCAAACCTTATTTTTTTAAATATTACATTATATTTGAATCCATCTGTTTTTCAATTAGCCATATTTTATTCAATTGTAAATTCTATTTTCCTTTCTAATTGCATACTGATTGTATTTAACTATTGAAATCCTTTAATCATATTTTAAAATTGATTTTTATATCCCTGTTTATATCATTACAGTATGTTTGCTAAATCATATTGTCCCTGATTTGTGGATCCAATGGCTTATCTCTTACTACATATGGGATCTTTATCTTGGTCCGCACTGGATTTTATTTCCCCGGTACCATATCTAGTGGACTTTCCCCTATCCACCACCTGGGGAGGCGCCCGATAGGGGACTAGCAACCCCACACCTATATTCTCAAATTGGAACGTTAATTTTAATTATTTTAGATTCAAAATTATTTTACATTCAAAAATAAAATTGTCTGTAGATTCCTTATAACAAAATTACACATTGACAGAATATTTTACAACAAAAAACATGATGAATACTCTTTCTCCTTTATTTCAGGTAATTATTTAATCAGTCGTTAAATGGTTTACTCTATACATAGTTGTATAGTTGGAAAATATATCAATCCTGTAGATCTCTGTTAACTTCCACAGCCAAACTTCCACCTATCTACAGCTTCTACTTCTAGATCCTGAACTTGCCCACAACAACGGTTGTTTCCAAACGATGAATCAGGATTTTAAACTTTACACTCCTGTATCTCTCTGCTACATCCAACTGTTCACCTCCAATTAATTCACAGCAATGGTTACCTACAAGTAATAAACAACAATGTTGACCGTAATACTTATGAATATCTTCTATTATTTGGGTATTATTTCAATTCCTCCGTAAGTTGGTAGGTGAGATTCCTTTTTACTTTTAAGCTTACTTTATTCAGAAATACTCAAATTTAAATTAATTGGATACCTACTTATTAATTTCTTTCCATACCAAATTTATCTGTATTTTATTTTGAAAGAACAATACATTTTTAAATAAATAATTCACATTACTACAGATTTCAACAGATATCATTTTAACAATTAGAATTGTTACATGCTATTTTTCATATTAAAGTCATTTTTTATTGATATTCCTTTATAATAGTGAACGTAATATAAAATATTTTAAAGAATGTAGATATAGTTTAAGTCTCATATTAATTATGATTTATATTGTCAGTTTTATTTATTAATTAGACCCAAACAACATTGTATAACTGAACTTGTATTAGCATTTATATTGTTCCTTTATCGCGTATTTTACCATGTACCTAAAACGTTTTGCTTCTTGAGTTGATAATTTGACTGGCAACCTTACAGAGAACAAATATTTATATGTATTTGAACAATAATCATGTGGCCCAGTTTTTGTTATTTTTTTGTGAGAGAGGAAAAACTGATTTTGGTGTTTGTTTGTCAGTTGTCACAGGACTTTAGAAAAGGGTTGTGAATTAATTTACAACTTTTAGAAGAGAGATCTGATAGGTCTAGCTGCCGATTCGATATCGAGAATCCAAGGTAAGGATGGCTTGTGAATTAGTAGACATATAGAACAAAAGGTCCTCCGAACTTTGTATTTTGATTAGAACATTTCATATATTTTCTTTCTAAATAAGATACCAATAGTATTATTGATTCTTCCATCAATGTATGTTATTCAATTGTATGTATCTCAATGGCTCTTTACTGCGTTCTTTCCTCCGTTTTGTGTAAAGCTATTTTTTTAATTAATAGTAAATAGTCCGTAAAGGGATTTACTCAGAACTACCCTCGTAAGTTAACGTTGTGCCACTAAATAATTTTAAAAATAAGAGGAAAATAGGGGTAGAAATGTCCTCACGTTCCAAACAATGCGGAAACAATAAAAGAAAATACTTGGTTACAAATTACATCAATTTTAGATACAAAACCCAATTTTAAAATAACAAAACCATTATCGGTAGGATTTGAACCCCAGCGCTGAGCAATATCTTGCAAGCCTACCGAGCATCTCTCATATCATTGCGTTGCAGCTGGCTTAACCAATTCTCGGCGGACATGGAGTTAACTTTCGTGCGTTTAAACAAATCGCGCAGCGGAAAAGAAATTATATATTTTACAACAATAAATCATTGCAGATAATTCTTTCACTTAAAATTTCTTCATTACTTTTTAAACATATCATACGCTAGGTATATACATGTAATGCAATAGTTTTCAAAATACCTTGATGCTGAAATTTTGACTACACATTCCCCGCTTTGTTTAAACAATTTCGGTGGCATTTCTTAGAATTAATTTTGAGATTAATTTGATATCACCTGAATTTAGAAAGAATAAACTTTCCACTAGTTTAAGGATTATTGGAAAGTATTCAAAACTAAGCTTGTAGGTGGGACGAAAAGAAATTCGGAAAATATTTTTTCTGGTTTTATATAATCGCAAAAAGAATGGAGACCTATACACTTATATAATTCCAGATAGTGTATTTTTTAACTATATATTTGAGTGCACATCCTATGATCGAAATTATAGCCCTTGATTTCTGACTATAATGCTAAGCATAACTTCGCCCAAAGGTTTATGTATTGATGCGGCTCCCGGCCTAAAAAGGTCAACATAACGCATTTGTTTCTGCTCCTTTTTGTCTCGTACATTTATCCTATATCTGTTGGGTCTTATGTTTGTTAAGGATAAAGCCTGCGCTATGTGAAAATTATTAATTTTATCTATTTCTCAGTCAACACAAAAATAAACAGAATTTTATTGCTTTGGAGTGCTCACTTTTTGACTTATACCGCCAACAGGCAGGCAAGACGGAATTGTGAAAACCAGTTTTTCGTCATCTAGTGACTCAGAAACGTGAAGATCTGGAGAAATGATTTTTTCGCGATTACAATATCTCCTTCGTCTTTTAGACGAGGGAAATAACAAGCACACCTGTTATTGAATTATTATAAAGCACATGGCCTTATTACAAAACAAACCATAATTTGAAAGATAAGTCAACTAGGTTTTGGAAAATTCATACATAAAGTTGGAATGTATGGTCTAAATATTGATCATAAGAGATAACGTTTTGCACACCAATATCGAAACTTGTTATAACTAAGGAACCTTAAATTCGCATTACAATAAAAAAATACAAAAACACAAATCGAAATGGAACTTTGATATAACTTGCGAAGGACTTGTAGCTCAGTGGTAAAATATAAGTTTGGTAATCTCAGTTCAAACTCAAGAGTGACGTTCCTTGTTCTTCGAATTTTTTTCAAATGAGTTCTGGAAAGCCCACACAGAAAACGTTTTGGAAGCCAATTTCACGAATGATCATGGATGATCTAAACTTTAATGAGTATAGATTAAACTTAGAACCAGAATTTCAAAGCTTAAATAGAAATAGAAATTTATATTTATATTACGAAGGATTAGTAATTCAGTGGTAAAAGTGTGCGTCTCATAATTATAATTGATAAGTAATTCCAGTTCAAGCTCATAAATAACACATTGGAAACGGTGGTATATCTTACAGGTTGCTTGTTTTTGACACATGATTATTTTAGACGAGTTTTGTGAATTACATAAAAAAATACATTTCGAAATCCAATCGACTTTGAATTCAGGGATGAATCGAATTTGGGCTTAAAAGAAGTCCGATAAAAGAGAACGGAAAATATAATCGAGACATTCGCAGGAAGTAATACTAAAATAAGCGGAAAAGGGAGAAGAAGCAGGCATTAACAACATTCAAATAAAACATGAATTCAACTAAATACAACATATAGTGGCAAGTTTTCCAAATAAAATTACTAATAATATACTCAAATGTGAAAATACTTCTAAAGAACTGCGAAGAAAATTTTACAGTCTTTTCTTTGACTAAGTTAATCTCGAGTGCTAATCAAGTTGAAGAAAAATCGACTCATGGAAAATATTCACTTATAATACCATGAGTAGTCAAAGTTATGTCGACTATTTTTGCGGTGGTGTCACGAATGTCCATTGCGCTTAGGTTTGATTAGGACGAGTGCGCTAGCACGAGTCCTAATCCTAAGCGCAATGGACATGAGTAGTGATACCACCGCAAAAATAATCTACTTAACTTTGACTAAGAATGGTATTCGAGGGACTATTTAATAAACCAAACTACTTTTTCAAATTAGTTTTCAGTAAATCTAGCAACAAACTACACAATTTCTATAGTAACAGAACACTAATATTGACTTTTTCTAATAAAAATCACATTTGTTAAAAATAGTCACTTGAATACCTTCTAGGAAGATATATCCACTGATATTTTTTTGATTGGTTAAGAAACGTCAGAATTCTGGATTTTCATTGGTCACTTTTTGACACATGACAGGTGAATTGAATAGTCACAGGTAATTTTTTGTGTAAGTTTGCTTAAAGATGTGTCCGATGATCATGACAATTTAAAGTAACAGATAGAAAATATATCGGTACGAACTTGGCGTATTTGTGTTAGAGGTGTTTATAATCATTAACGTTTAGACTGATTCGCGTGCATAAATGCTTTTTACGTACATTTATATCGAATGGACTTAAGTATATATTCGCTATATCTTGGCGCCCTCGGTGGTCTTGTTAATTGCTGCTCTGCTACCATTCTCATGTCATCTGACCATCGCTTCATCGGTCGTCCTATACAGTGAGAATAATGTAAGACTATACATGGCTGAATTATGTGTAATTAGACATAGAGCATGTACATAATGTTACCATGGTGTTTGTAAACAAAATAACAACAGAGTAACTATAGGGAAACTGGATTACTTCATTGTAATTTTAAACCGACAATTGTTACTAGCATGTGTAAATTGATTAAAGCTAAAATAAAGTTGCCAATGTATTGTCTTACATTACTCACGCGGTATGTATTTTGATGTCCTTCCCTAGGTGTCATATGCAAGATTCCACACTATACGTTAACATAAGTAAAACACAGATATCAATATTTATCCCTTGAGGTAATATGGTTCTTACCTGAATACAGTCTATCCTTGTACTATAACTTGATTTTAGCCTTTCAATTCTTTGTAGTAAATATAAATTTCTTAAGCGGCTCAAGCAGTTTCTTTGCTACTAGCACAATATCGCGGGTTGGTCGGCCACGGGGCTTTCGTTTCTACCCGGTGCAGGCCGAAGACGACGCATGCAACTGCGTTGAGGATTCGGATATCGAAATACATGAGTTGTTTAAATGCTCGCTAGGCAAAACGGTGGCGACTGCTGCGGAAGTTCGGGGGAAAGACCTAGAATATGCGGGTAGAGCACGATTGAAAACAGATAAAGAGAGAGGGTAGTTTAGTTACTGTAATATGACCAGAAATTCGAGTGGTTGAACGCCATAGCTTACGATTGAAACGTAGCCGGTGACGTACAGAAATGTGTAGCACCGTCGCAATTGTATTTTTTGCGATTAATACATTACATCGGAGTACGGTTGAAACAGATCAAGTCCTTTACTTGTATATTAATGCCTCAATTGTTTTGTTTAAATAAACATACATCTAGTATAAGTTGCAAACTGAATGCCTATTTGATACATATACCTAAGAGTAGTACCTAAAATTAAGCAAATTACAACATGAACAGGACACACGCATGAGTTTACTTCTGGAAAAGATACGATTACATCTCGTTAAAAGGGAAAACTATAACTGCAAGAGACAAATCCACAGAAAACATTATACCTTCTAGAAATAAATTGCGGTGAGATAAAAGGTCAACTAGATGTCCGCACTAAGATGAGAGCAATCAATATGAATTGAATAGAAAAGATCGTCAACTTGAATAATGTGAGCGATTTAAATCAATGATGCTTCGAATGGGAAGTTGGTAGTAATCACGTAACCTTTGCTTCCAAATCTCGATGGAAGAATGTGGCACTTTAATTTCCAATATGTTCTAAATTGAGAGATCTCAAAGATTTTTTAACAGAGATTTTAGTTGTAAAGTAGATAGAGACAGAAGCAATACTATCATTGGGGGCTCCGATGCTTCTGGAGAAACCCAAATATAATTATTTATCTACACATCATAGCTAATTTTAAGGTATTCGTATTAATTGTTCATTGCCCGCTATAAGTTGCTAATTGCTGCTTCAGTTGTAGGAAAAGTATTTAAGATTATTTTCCAAAGTATAGCTGTTTTATTGCAGTTCATACAACATAATATTTTTACGTTAAATCCAATATAAATTGTCAGACATTGTAGGTATTGTTATAATATTACTGGCTTCTTTTAATTAAATTACCCTAATTACTCTATAAATCGGCTAGAATTCTTTCTACTGTTGTAATTTTCCCTGCTAATATTTTTTATTCTATTTTATAATTAATAAAATCACTCTTAATCTCGATAGGGTTAGGTCGCTACATCCAAAATTAAATTACTACGTTGCTAATAATCATCTAAAGTTTGGTTAAACATTATTTTTCCGCACTCTGTATGCTACGATATTTAACTGACGGAAATATCTAGCGTTATATTTCTACCTGATGGTCCCGACATTGAGTAAGTATACCACGTCACAAAACAAAGCACTGCTACTGACGCCACTACCGGAAGTGTTAAATGCAAACAGAAGCCACTCGGACAAAATCACAAAAAGAAACCTTTTAGTTGGCAAAATCTGACTTTCTGAATGGCTTCTAAAATGATCTCGGTATACCTGCAGCCTCACTGAAGGTCCCACAATGCTTTGAACAGAATATCGTTACCGGCCCGCTGTTAGCAAGGCACGAATCGGCTCTCGTTGTCCACCTGGATGTCGGTTGCAACTTGGATCGGTTTTAGCCCAATATAAAGTTGCGGTGCACCACACGTACACTGCTCACTTATGTACCTAGACAGGGACCTACAAAATTGGCTGGACCTCCGTAAAACACGTCAAAATACTCTGGCTTGCACTTAACCAATTGATGTCTCGTTCTACCTGTTGTGAAAGCTCAATACAAAAGGAAAACTCCCACAAATCACCCTGGGCACACTCTATTAATAAACACACAAGTTTTAGGTAAACTTGGGTACTTATTCGCACATAAAATATTATTTATTGGAGGAGCTTAGCACAAACACAACTGAACTCTTCAAGAACCTGCCCCCAATTGTCTTGTTTACAGTTTTGTTCAGTGGCGTAACTATCATATGTGCAGGGGGTGCAAAGAACCTCCGCGCCGAATGTATATAGGCGCCGCGGTAGCGGAGTTTTCTGTGAAAATAAAAGTTTTCCTAGAATAGAGGTTCAAAGCGTCTTTTCTCCTTTTGAGTAGATTAAAAGTTCTAGCTCTAGTGTGTGTTTGTGATTCTTAGATTGCATAGTGCATAGTGCATAGTAACATATTATAAATTCAAAGTTTTAAACCGCAAATTTCTGACGATTGCCTCAGATGCAGAGGTCATAGAGAGTGCCAAATTACTTCAAACTACGTATGAAACTGATCTCTATGACGGATTACTAAAGCAAATTGTACAACTTCGATCTTCGTACACAACTTGTATTAAATATTGCTTATCACTGAAAGAAGTGGGAGAAAAATGTCTGTCTAGTCACATATCATTGGCTAGCTTTCCAGATTTGTATACAGCTTATATCCTATTTTTTACATCGCGTCACTACAGCCTCCACTGTGAGATCTTTTTCTAAATTAAAAATTATTAAAACCGTTTGGCTAAGTACCAAATACGCCTAAAGAGTTTTGCATTACTGAGTATCGGGAAAGTAAGAGCCAGTACTCTAGGTTTTAATTCACTGATAGATATGCTAGTTTTAGCAAAGTGTCGCAAAAGAGAGTTTAATTAAAGTGCTATACCTACCTACATATTTATATATCTACTAGCTGGCCCGGCAACCGGCCCCCCAAAAATAATTTGTCTCTGAAACCCCGCTTCACCACTATAGAGTTTTAATTTTATGTCATGTCCATCGTCTTGGACTTAAAAATAAATGCCATTTTCGCAATCAACGTCGCAAAAAACCGCAATAACGACACCCATATCGATTTTTAGGCTTATTTGCCCCATTTCACCCCCTAAAAGGTAGCGGACGTTTTTTCGATATTCGAATTTTTGATCTTTTTCATTTTAAAAAAATTGGAGGGCGGTGGGGGGGTGAAATTTTGGAGTTATATGTTCTGATATGCGAGAAATCTTTAAAAAATTAAAAAAAGAAATTCGTCAATAAACATTTAAAAAATTCCTAGAGCCCGATTGCATCACCACCTACCGGATCCAATTGTGAATCTAAACCATCCAGGGACCTTATCAAACACACACAAAAAAAATTCATCAAAATCGCTCCAGCCGGTTAGGAGGAGTTCAGTCACGTACACACGTACAGAAGAATTATATGTATAAAGATATACGGATGGGGCCATAATTATATATAACAGCAATAAGATAACATGAACTACAAAATAGAATGCTTGAGTAAGAAAGACATAACCATACAACAAAATTACTTTAGTAGGCACAATTAGTTGACATATGTCATAATTAAAGTGAGCGTCAAGCCTACTCGTATATTTGCTACTATGTTTATCTCTTTCTTATTCAAGCAATATGTGTTATTTTCTTGTTCATGTTATCTCATTGCTGTTATATATAATTGTGGCCCCATCGGGTATTTTATTTTTCTTGTGAATTATTTAAACTTAGATTCCTTTTACTTGGTTTTTGTTTTTGTATTTTCCTATGTATTTTTATGTTTCATGTTATATTTTGCGAGTGTTTGATGTAATGGTAAAATCTGTTCTATTTTATGGGTCGGAATCGTGGACGGTTACAGAACTGGTAAAGCACAAATTGCAGATGTTTGTAAATAGGTGTTAGGTGGCCAGTCATTATTTCGAACAAAGATCTTTGGGACCGAACAAATCAGGTGGACATTAATATAGCAATTAGGAGAAAAAAATATGGATGGTTAGGGCGAAAAAATAAAACTGAAATTTGCAGAAAAGTTTTGATTTGAAACTTTAGAGTTTCAGAAGCAGAGGACGCCCGCGAAAAACGAGGAGGTGAACTGTAAAGCAAGAGACAGGAAAGACTATAGCAAAACTGAGCCAAAGAGCAAAGGAAAATGACAACTGGAGAGAATATACGAATACCCTAAGTCCCAATAGGGAATAATGGGATTATTATTATTATTATTATGTTATATGTATTTAATAAAAGATTGAAACATATAAATGTGTTTTAGTTTGCAGTGAGTAACCTTTCATGTTAAGAAAAGGGCTTATTAATTTTCTTTTAAATTTAAAGTGTTGCATGACCAAAAATAACCCCCCCCCCCTCTTTTTTCTGAAACTTCTTGTCTACAGCGGCTATCATTTATTCTTGCACACCGGCGCCAAACCGTCTTGTTACGCCACTGGTTTTGTTTTAGTTGCTTGAAATGCTAGGCCTACTTGTCTTTACACAAAAGTAATGCTATTTTAAAAGCATCATACTGTCAATTGTTTACAAGGCCTGCTATTTTATGAGAACTCTGAACTTTAAATTATCACATTTACTGGAAATTTTTACAATTAACATCTGTATTGTTGGTTATGTTATAAATTACTAATAATTATTATTTCACATTTAAGGCTACTAAAATGTGATCATAGTATATTGAGTCCGACCGATAGTGGTAGTAAAATGACAGTCATACATGCTTTGAAAAGCATGCCAAATTAGTGTCCTTGCCGATTGACATTCCGGTAACAACTCTAACATCAGATTTCCTATGACAGCCCTTATTATTAGTGTTTTAATAGAAGCCCCGACTACAATTTCTACCTCTAACAGCACACGGCACCTTAAAATTTGAAGTGCCACAGTAGCTTCCACAACCTATGCATAAAAATGCCTGAGGCAACTGCACATGCGAAGTGTTATCTTTATCACATTCATTACAGCGCTAAGTTGTCACCCCTTATCGCTCACACGATAGCACTAACGGACGGTTTTTCTTGAACTCGGCTGATCGGCAACAAACTGATTTGCTCTAAATTTTGTTCAGTTCTCCAAACAATAATTTTCAGGTACAGCCTTTTCTTATGCTTCTACTTTTTAATAATATTTTATGTAGTCACCTAAGGAAATATAACTTAGAGTCAGTTTCACAAGTTATTAAAAATGCAAAAAGTAGTCTCAAGACTAGTCCCAGTTTTATTGGTAATAAGCTGTACAATAGACGAGTAAATGTGCAAATTGCAACAACCACAGTTGTTCGACAGACAAAAGCGAGTTTTAAATGTTGTAGCCATAACGCTAATACCTACACCTATTGCCAAATCTGGCGTGTCACAAGGATCTAAGTTAAAGCTCTTGCTTTTCTAACTTTTAATTTTACTCGTATTATTTGTGGCATATCCGTTAGCAGCACAGTAACGCCTGCATGACTGCGTAAAGTGTATCAATATCACTTACCACTTAACTGTGGAACTAGTTTTAAAGACATCACTGCTTTGCTTTCGCGTGAGATTACATGGAGTATGTAGAAATTCCTTAAGCAATTTTTAACTCCATTGTTCGTTGCGGTTCTGACCTATAATTGGAGCCTACTTAAATGTGATATTATAAATTTTATCATAATAAAGTTGGTTGAAATTTGCTGTATGATCTTCATTTATTTAGCGCAATGCAGTGCCGCTTATTTGAAAATCTAAATCTCGTAGGTATGCACCACACACATTATTCATCGTCAGAAGGTTTTCCATGGTAAAACAGTTTCATACGTCGCCAGCTGATAATTCACTATGGTGGCGGCTAAAAAATAGTAGAAGCAAGGGAGAATTATTTTAAAGACTTCATAAAATAAGATGTAATTTTTTTTCCGTTTATTAAGAGATCAATGCAAGCTTCTACAAGACATTTTACGGAAGCGATTTTGCACTTGGCATCGGAATTACCAAAATGCAGCTGTTCTGCAGGTGTCGCAGTGTCTGGACTGCCTTTCACGTATTGGATACCAAAGACGCCCCGATTTCACACGACGCGCACTGATTACTAGTCGCGTTACGCCAACCCTGAAAGGAGCAGTGAACTAATTTCAAGCGTGTAAATGCTACATGAAATCGCGTTATCTAAATGCTATAGATAGAATGTAGCTTAATATTGCGTCATAATTTAATGGAATGTTGTGATTTATTAGGAAACTACATATATTTTAAATTTATGTAATGGGTAATTATTACAATTTGAAGTTATTGATTTCTACCATTTTCTGATTTATGTGTTGCCATTAAATTTATCACCTGCAGTATATATCATCCTTTTCCTATACATTTAGAATGATATGACGATTATAACGAGTTGTTGCTAATCGAAAATAATGTTACATATAAAGTTATCGAAAACTGTTGTATGTTATGCAAAGAAATAACGGACACTGTAAAGATAATCGTGTTTTAGATCTAGCCAGTTAAATTAAACGGCCGCCGAAACGACTTTTTAAAACACAATTTTATTCTTATTTTACAATACATAAATATATTGGAGTCTTAGAACAGGCTTTCGCAGGACAATCTCTTACTGAAGCGTGTTAAGCTCTGAACTAGGAACTGACAATAAAATGCATAATGCTACCTTATATAAAATTTATAAGCTACTTAAGATAAGCGCTATCCCTGGAATGCACAAGGCAGGAAACACGTGCAGTTAAGGTTACAAGCTAGCACTCTTCTAAACAATGGAAGGCTTGTAGTGCGATGACGTAACTAGCTCATATTACTTAAAACTTAAATATTGAACATCTTTTAGACTTTACAATAGTTCAAAAACGAAAAGTGAGTGCAGTGTTCTTGATATTATTATATGCGAGCCAATTTAATTTACCTAAAGAAATATTTGCTTGTTTGCTAGTGAACATAGATCTGACACTTTCTAGTGCTACCAACACGTGCTGTAACTAATTTCTCGTCGATTTCTATGAAAAAGGAAAAAAGTGTTCATCGCTACTAAAACTTTGAAAAATAATAAAATGTCTGAGATTTGGCCCTTTGTATTTAATTAGAAATTCCTTGGAGAGATAGTAGGAATTATTTACTATTTTCTAATATTGAACTTCTGTTGGCAATGCATTGTCATGAATTAATTTTAGAATGCTATACGATTGACAATATTATAACACATCTTCCTGGAAGATTTGTCCAATTTAAAGGCGTCTTTGTGTATGTTAGGTTGCGTAAATACTTTTTGGTTATTATACCCTTTTCTGATAGTTCCCCGTATAAAACTTCAGAGTAGAGCTATTTCTAAGTTGTCCTTTACTATTGACGCTGTAAGATGCATTTTTGGCTCTTTGTAACAAACGTTTCGTAAAATCGTTAGTTACTTATTGCAGATTTGATATAATAATTTGATGAATTGTTGCACATACCTGGATTTAATGGTATCCGCTGCTGAGCATACGAAATATTAGGTACGGAACCGTTATTTCCGAGGAAAAGCCTTACCGCCCAGTAACACTGAACCGTTCAGGTCCGATTGCAATTCTTTAGGTCTTCCAACGCAGGTGATCGACCAGTGTAGATGACGCTTATTTTATTATTTTTGTTTGTACTCGGGCCGTAGTCACCACTTTTGAGTCTTTCGCCTCGATTATTGTCCATTACATTGGTACGAAGGTTACATACCTTTATTTACGTCTAACTCGCACCCAACAGTTTTTTTTTTACCAATTTCGCTTGCTTGGTGTATTTTCTATTTGCAAGAATAGTAAACAAGTGTCTAGCTGATATATGTGCGTTGTTCGGCGATTGAGCGAAGTGCTTGATTTTAAATTAAATAAATGGGGCATTTTTTGAGTTTTTTGAGTTCACCGGGAGGGACTTCGTTGCGCACGGAAGTCTGAGGATCATTTTACTATATAGCTTCTCTTGAGTACCAGGTGAGTGATGCTGTTTCTAATCTTGATTTTACCTGCGCCGCTTAACCTTCTGGTATAATAAAAATAACCCTTTACTCATGCTATTCATCTAATAGCTTTCTTGTACATATTTATATAATGATGTTTTGAACGAAAACTATTTCTGAATTCTGGGTTCAGTTTCAATGCAACCAATCTAATGTCATTTGTGTAATAATTCGAAGGCAAACAGATAATTTGATTTTGGAACCAGTAGCTTATGCCACCAGTAGTGATTCAGGTTTTACTACGTTCTTATTATTTTTAAAGGCTACTACTGAATCGAACCCATCAGATCCCAGCCGAACTCCTCTCCTTAACGTCTTACAATAAAGCATCTCATCAGCTAAGTTAGGCTTAACTTAAATTAAAAAGATTTGACACTTGGTGTATCATTACGTATCCTTAATTTCTCTTTCAATTATTAATTTCTATTTCGTTTAATGAAGGTTGTTTATTTGAATGTGTTATTTTCTGTTTGCTCTTCCTCAACGGTTCATCTTGAGACTTGTCCTTTTTTTACTATTTGTAAATGAATTTCTTACAATGCAATATTTCAGTGAAATTCAACGCAGTATATACATTAACCTGAATAGAGTGCAACAGTGATGCAATGTAAATGAACGTTTAAATATCGGAGAATGTAAGGTTGATTTTGTTATATAAAAGAAGTTTTGTACGAATACCTATAAAGCATTCATATAAAATGTATTCTTGGAGATTAAGGTATTATATTCGAGTATAGGTTAACGACAGTGGGCGGTTCTGGAAAATAATATGCAGAATTTATGATACGTATATAACAAAATTTTCTGAAATCTTGCAATCTTTAGTTAACCTTTCGGTTTGCTTGATATTATGTACGTATCTCGTCGATAACATTTAGTGTAGTTTCTTTCTTTATTTTATCTTTCAAGTGGTTTACTTAATAACAAAATTTAAAACTCTTATTAAAATTTAATGTCGTCTTAAGGTACACCTATCCATAGTTATACTGAAACTTTTATCTAACTGGTTTCAGAACTTCAGATAAAATTACAGCTTGACATGTATGGGGAGAATAAAATTACTACGTTTGGGGGAAGCATTTTTAATTTTATACATTTGGTTATTTTATAACTGCCGATTCAAAAAAAAAACTTCATCAAAGCAGGACAAGAAAGAAAAAGATGAACATAAGCTGTATGTGTATTCAGAAAGTAAGTAATTTTAATTAATACCACTGCCACTTTATGTCAGCTTAATTTGACAAGTCCCAAACCACTTTTCAGACAAGCTCTTTAATGTTGTATATTTTATGTCACGGTTTTCACTGATGCATCAAATACGACGCATACTGGAAATGTAGTTTCGGAAGATGGAACGGTAAAAAATTAATTGTGATTGAGTTTACTCTGACAGAGTAGATGCAACATTAATTAGTTGAAATGCTCTAAATGTTAGCCCGTAGGAGTTTTTTGTCTAAGGTCACTTTGATGAATATTTTTTTGAATCACGTGTTATACTTACGTTTACGTTATACCAAATGCATTAGTTTATATAGTTAGCAATATTTTGTATTATTATTGTACTACGTACTGTTTTAATCCTAGCATTTAGGCAATCTGTTTGAAAAGTGCTTTAGTATTATTACTATTATGAATAATAATATTGCCTTTAATTTATTTTTTAGGTTTCTGGTAGTATATTACCGAGGTTTTACTGTTATTATGATTATTATGTGGCCGTCACACTGCGATGCCATTTAGCCCTTGACTATGTATAGGAGTCCAGAAAGGTCTAGACGAGCAACAAAGCTAAAATATTGCCCTAGGAACGCTCCCCTAATTGCAAATAACGCGATCGAATTAGCGGTAGCGAACCGGACAGGCTTAAGAAGTAGGGACAAACCGAAAATTGCTATTGATTGACGCTAATGAAGAACAACAGACGGCTGGAAACATGCCCTGAATGCGGCTTGGCTTTATTTCTGACGCAAATTGTAGGCCACACATAAGCTGATAAAAAAGAAAATGTAATCTCTATGGGCTGTTTTTATTGAGTGAGAGGGCTCGTAAAGAATTTTGGTTTTACGTTCCGATGGATGTGGCCCTAAAACGAGAGCTCTCCAGGGCCTCCGGGAAATTACTAGAGCTGGTATGGAAATGGCGTCGTACATGTAAGGAAAATTGCGAGACGGCTTCGAACGACTACTTACAGTTACGTTCTGGTAAGATGCTGCATATCAAAGTTGACTATCTTTAAATAACGGGGTTAAATTCGCTTTGACCGAAAATATGTAAATTACAAGTATTTCAATATAAAATAAAAACGGTTGGAAACGTATTGGTAAGGTCTTAATCTTTCAGAGACGCCGTTGCTGCATTTCACAGATTCGTCCCGTGTTTAATATAAGCCCCATTTAACTTTGTATGTAATTAGGATTCTAGATCTTTCAAAACAATCCGCCTTGATTCGTAAACCATTTCTTTTTCATAGAACTTGAAAAAAACCCTACCCCTCGAAACTCGTGAGTAAGAAGACGGCACCTGCATAAAATTTACCTAGATATAGATTATTATTACCGTCACAACCGTGTTTAAGTAATATGTCAAAATGATTCCACCTGTTTCACAGGAAAAATAAGACTTCTTTGGGTGATAGGAACCAGAGTGTTTCCATCCTGTTGAATATATATTTTGTTAAATTTTGGATCCTTATGGTGGAACTACTTGTTGTCCATAGCTGCAATACTATTTAAAATAGACAAATCCTACGCAAACTGGGTGTAAAGCGATTTGGATGTTATCACTTTCAGCTTTACCCTGTCACATTGGGTTTCACCTAGCAGATAATCTTCTAAAACTCCAATATTAATTGATACTAAAATGCTTCCATCTTCCAAGCAACGTAACCACATGGGCACATTTGAGGGCCGACCAGCTAACAGTGAAGACGGCATGGGTTTGTTACAAGAGCTTAAATTCGATAATCATTACAAAAAAGGATGCAAATGAGTCTCTAATACAATACATATGCCCACATAGAAACGAGAATTCATAAACTCAAAGCTTAGCCAAAATTAAAATAATCCGTGTGCATACAATTAACGGTCTGGTCATAAATCAATTTGCAGTAACCCACTTATGCATAATGAAATGGATAATGAACAACAGTATATTAATAAATAACGGTAAGTTTTAACCAATTCAAATTTAACTCAGAAATATAATAGTAAATGTCCACACTGTCATAAAGAACACTTTAGAGACTCTACTCGTTTATTTTCAACAGTAACTAAGCGAACCAGCGAATACAAATTGCATTGCTATAGCGGATGTTTTAATCAAAAAGATAGAGTAGTAATTTCCGTCAGGGATTGTATTATCAATTATATAGTTAATATAATTCAGGGTAATTTTGGTTTGAATTTTATTCGTATATTATATGGTGATAAAAAATAATTTATCATTTGGTGCTACTGCAGCCTATCGATCCCTTTCTCGCTATGAAAATGAATTTTTGCAAGATTTTGAAATGATTTTGCTAGGATTTAATCAAAATAATGAAAATTTTGTTGCTGATATTAATACACATATCCTGGACAATGATAACAACATGTCGACAGGAAATTACTTACATTTGCTTCATGAATTCCGCTATCCTCACATCTGCAAAAACCAACTAGAGTAACAACTACTACTAAATCCTGTATTGATCACATTTTTATTCACTGTCATGAACAGCTCTTGAGCTATCTGCATGCTGTGGTAGTTGAGTCTAAAGTTACTGACCAATATTTTACTGTATTAATATTTAAACGTACTGATATAACGGTGTGTCAGTGTCTGCAAAAACAAATACTAATACTCTAACAAAAATTGATTTCGAAAAGTTGTTTAATGTAATCTCAACTCTATTGATAAAATCTTTTATTTGAAGCTCTGAAACTAGGGTAAATATTAAGTCTAAATTAAAAAAATTAAAGCCGTGGATGACAAATGTAGAGATAAACTCACTGACAGCGAGGGATAAATTAAGTAAACAAGTATTGCGTAACCTTAATGATAATCAGCTTCTTCAACATTACAAAATTTATAAAAATTATTTAACTAAATTAATTAGAATTAGCAAGGACATTTATTACAAAAATAAATTAACCTTCGTTAATGGAAATTTGAGAAAAACATGGCAGGTAATCGATGAAATTACTAATTCGCCAACTAAAAGTGAACATATTGATCCCATGCTAGACGATACAGGAAATTTATTAAGCGATGGTGCAGAAAAGGCTAATTATTTAAACAAATACTTCCAGAATATTGCTATTAATATGGCGGAGGCTATAGATAATACTAATAGTAAACACAATTTTGTAGATGCGTGTATTCTTTACTTATTATTTTTATTACCTGTTAGTGATTGGGAAGTAGCAATTCAGATACAAACTTTAAAAACCCACATTTCTCTGGAATTGACAGTATATTAAACTATTTAATAAAATCATATTTCTTTTTGTAATAAATAAAAAAAGTAAAACCTTTAGTTCACATTATTAATATATGCTTTAGAATAGGTAAATTTCCTGAAATATATAAAACAGCCTTGATAATCCCTTTATATAAATCTCAAGAGAAGGATAATGTGAATAATTACGGACCTATATCGCTTACGAATAGTGTCGGAAAAATCATAGAAAAATATTAGAAAAACATATTGGTAAACTTTTTGAGAAACTTAATAAATTATCGTAAACACAATACGGTTTTAGAAATAATAGGAGCACTCATGATGTAATTTTTGATTTAAGAAGGGATGTTTATGAAAATTTAGACAATAATCAAAAGACCTCGGCTGTCTTTCTTGATCTCGCGAAAGCATTTGATACAGTTTCTCATCGAACTCTCTGTTGCAAATTAGAAAATATCGGAATTAGAGGTCCCGCTAATGATTTTATAAAGTCTTTATATACAGGGTGTCCCAAAAAGAATGGGACACCGATTAGTCATAGATTCCTTACGTCATAATAAATCGATTAAACCTAATATACCTTAGTACAAAGTACCTTCAGTAAGAAGTTGTAGGACCTTAAAGTTCAATTGTTTAGTTTGTTTTTTTGTTAATTTCCACAAATGTAAAGATATCGATTTGGATTTTGGTATACATGCGCACTATTATGTACTGCAATAATAGGAACAATTTCATAGACTTGACTGTAAGGGGCACTTTACCTATCTTTCAAAACTGGTATTCTTTTCTCAGAAGCAAACATTTTTTCTCTTCGTCAATTACTTTTGCAAGTAATTGCTATGTTTGTTTATAAAAATAAACAGCACTTCATCGTATTGTCTCATGAGTACGATACTAGAGGTAAGACGAAATTTAACCTTTTAAGTCCTAAACTAAGTACAGCACCTTCCAAAAAGCATGCATATTCTTACTCATTAAACTCTTTTAAAACTAAAATTAAATAGTGGATAAAAGAAGTGGGACTGGGTTATTACCCATACTTGACTTGATTTAATTTGATACATTTGGTAAGTTGATTTAATACCTTGAGGGGTAAAAATATATATTTTATTTTATTTCTTATAGTTCTAGTTGCTATCATAACAGTAATATAGTTAAGTATTTTTTAGGAGCCACGCGCAAGTTTGTTTTTGTGACCATAATGTTTATATATTATGTTTTATTCTAATAATATTAATTATGTAATAATAAGTAATCTAAGATCTAGGAAACCACAAAAAACATACATGTATGTAATGGATAAAAACAAATAGAATAGGCTGTTGGCATCTCAATAGAACCAGTAGACAACATTTTGCACAAAGAACTGGATTTAAAAGATTCTCTCGTTAGGTGGAGTTTATTCGTATTTGCAGCGTTTAACACCAGTCTTGCTATGACAATTTATAACTATAGAGAAAACATGACTCGAGCATTACATTCTAGAAACTGAAGCAACAATTAAAATAATGGGGGCATAGTACTTCTCCACCGCCAAAGAAAGCAACTATGATGCATTCGGCGGAAAGCTAACGGTTTCCTGGATTAGGGAAGAAGGAAGTAATACGGCATCAATGTAATGTACATCCTCACTCAAATATAGTGTCTGTGGTAAAAGTTAAATAATTACGTTCTGCTTTGTTATCATCCTATCCGGATTTGGCACTGTCGGACTTCGACTAAAAAAATCTTGCATTAGAAATAATATACTTTTATAATTAACTCTCTTTCAGATAATGATTAATGTTAATATAATTCCTTATAAAGACGTTTCCCGAAATTTGGGTCTAACCTTATATTATAAACTCAGGTTTCGTGAGCATGTCAATATTTGCATTCGTAGAGCTTACGCAAATCTTAAACTTATTTATAATAATAGGCACACTTTGTACAAAAATATCGAGGCTCTTTTATGTAACTTTATTGTGCTGTCTCAGTTTAATTATTGTGATGTTGATGGACCTTGTATCGATAATATCACCAGTACAAGAATTCAAATGGTACAGAACTGTCTGTGAGTTATTCATAGCATTAGACGTCGAGAACATATAACTTACAAAATTAAAGAGACCAATTGGCTCAACATGACAAAACATTAATAAATTGTTGCATACATCGCATTGAGTTATTTAAACGCCCTTTCTCTTATAATGTGTCGAAAAGTTTATAATTCGATTCCTCCTTCACTGAAAATTCTTCCTTTGACTACCGTTAAAATTCAAATTAGAAATTTGCTGTTTAGTAATGGTATGTAATTTAGGAAACTCTTTTGTTAATGGGTACAAGTTGACAATATATTGTTACGTTATATAATTGTGAGTGATTGGGCGACCTTAATAGTTGTGTAAATATTTTAACTGGTAAAAGAAGACAGTAAAATAACATGATTAACCCAATATGTCTAATACAAATCTTATAGTTTTTGAAAAAAAAACAGGTTAAAGTTTATTCTAAAAAGGTTTGAGATTCACAGATAAGGTTGAATAAATTTGATAATTAAAACCAAGGGAGCCCGTTATTATTAATGTTTGTATTGATTTCATGTTAACGTCATCTTTTTTAAAGAAAACCATGAGATGATCTTGCCATTGCTGATATTAATAACATATTGGGACTCTCAGCATTGGTAAAACTCATATTATGGCATTTAAAAAAAAAAAACGTTAACACATTAATACAAATATTAATAAAAACAGGCTCCTTTGATTTTTAATCATCACATTTTTATTCAAAATTATCTGTGACTCATTTTTTAGAAACACTGTTTTTTTCGAAACCTAAACTTTTTTTTATAAGACAGTTATTTATGTGCATTTAAAGGTCCACATCAAATAAAAAAAACCTTACCGGTGGTCGAATTCGAACGGCAGGCGGACCGCGTGTGCAGCCCTAACGTTTTGTGGGATATTGTAAGGGACTGGGCATTTTCTACCTGCGCCACGGAGCACCGACCTTTCAAATTTCTGCGTCGCAGCTATATTTAGTAACGCGCTAATTTGTACCTTCTTTTTGTATCGTAAAACAAATATTCTGTATGCATTGGCTCCCATTTTTGGTAAGAATAAAGCCTGCACTATGTATAAATTATCACTTGTATCTATTACTAAGTTAAATAAAAAATAAACAAAATTTTATTTTTTAAGGAGCTCAGTCGGAATATATTTTTTTGAAATTTTCACGGTTTCATGCCAGGTATATACAGGGTGTCCCCGAAAGGTCTGTACAAAATAGTAACACATATTTCTGAGGCCAAAATAGAACGATTTAACCCAACTTACCTCTGCTTCATTTAGCAGCTAGCTTTTAAAATTTTTTTTAAGTAGGTCGAAAAATTATTAATTTGTTTTGTAGAATAAACCCTAATTTCGACCCCCTGTATAATCACCACCAATGTTTTTTTGTGGATACCTACTTTAATTTCGAAGCTATTTCCTCTCTTACAAAATTTTAGTTGGGTTAACGGTTTAGGTACAAAAAAATATTTTCTAAATTTCTACAAGCCTGAATCAGTAATTTATTGTAACTTAACACTAGGCTTGTAGGGATTTAGAAAATATTTTTTGTGCTAAACCGTTCACCCAACTAAATTTTGTAAGAGAGGAAATAGCTTTTAAATTAAAGTAACTATTCAGAAAAAAATCGGTAATGATTATACAAGGGGTTAAACAAATTTAAAAGTTTAATTATTTTTAAAGCCCTTTAGCGACTAAATGAAGCAACTTTGAATAGAGGTAAGTTGGGTTAAATCGTCCTATTTTGGCCTCAGGAATATGTGTTATAATTTTGTACAGACCTTTCGGGGACACCCTGTATGTTGCACTATCTAACCTTTTTTTGTGCCTTTAAATGTGCAAAACTTTCAAATTGCCCTCTTTTGGATAATATGGTCAATAATTACTTTTGTAATAGCGCCTGAAACTTTACAGGGGTGGGTTCCGTTATCTAGTTACTTGTTTCTGAAAATTTGATTTTCGAATATTTTAAAATTTCAATTAAAATTATAAGTCACATCTTATGTCAACCAAATGTCCAAAACAGTTTTCAAATTCCAATGACAAATGCCCAATCCTTAGAATGGTACTCTATAATATTAAATAACACAGTAAGTTCTTATTTGTTAATCAATTTCACCTTCTTAACGTCTTTATTTATCACCCACGTTGTATCGTTATTCACTCAACATGCAAGACAGCTACCTATTTGAGATCTGCTATTAGACTCCCTCAGGCACCGTACAACGACAGTCCACTAGTTCAAACTGCTCAACACCAGCAAACCTTTAACTCCTGTCAGCAATCAGCAAACCTGGACCTCAATCTGCTACAATCTACTGCTACCTGGAACTCTCCTTCCCTCTTGGATGTCGCCCTTGGGAAGCTCCACTCAACAACACATATCCTGATGTAATTCCATTTCACTCCCGTCACATGTCAAATGCAACATCCAAAACAAAACTTAGTACTTTACTTGAAAGTAACTACTCTTCTATCCATTAGTTTTGTCTACCATTTACAAATAATCTTCTTTCTCTTTAATTAATTATTCTTCTATTCTCAGCCTTTTAAATTTTCATTTTTAATCACCACGTAGATTTAGTTTAAGTATGATTATTCCAATCAAAAATATACTAATAAAACAGGGTTATCTTCCATATTTTTTTAATGATACCAAAACTTAGTTTTTACGTGTTTTCAGTTTGTTATTTATTCTACCACTAAAACAATTTCCATAACTATCTCATATCCTTCAGACGACGAAAGTAATAATCTAAATCTCTTGAACTGCCCGATTATTTATCAGATACTAAAGAAATTAACAATTATTTCATTAATTCAATACCGAAATTAAATGAAGACAGCCAACTTATTTTATAATTACAATATTAGATATCCGATTAAATTACTACTTACTTTTGAAAGCGTTAAAACAAAAGTTATTTTCAAAATTATTAAAAACCTTAAAACCACAGCCGATGGATGAGATGGCGTTAATATATTAATAATTAGTCTCTGTATACCGTACTTGCTACCACATATTATACACACTATTAATTTTTGCTTAGAAAACTCAAAATTCCCCAGAGCTTGGATACGAGCCACAGTTACACCGTTGCCAAAAGTCTCTAGTCCAAAAGCTTTTAACCATATAAGTATCTTGCCTACGACAATATCTTAATAATAATCCAAGAAAATCTACACTGGTACTATTTGAGAAAAGCAGCGATAGACAAGCTATTATAAATGCAGCTATTGTAACTGTAACTACACAAGTAGTGGGGCCAGTTTTAGCTAGGTACTGTCAAAGATTTAGGGATGTATATAGATCCAGAATTAAAATTTACAAAAGCATGTTCTAACTTAAAATAAATTTATTAGAATAGGCATATGTTAACACAGAAAGTTAAATTGATGCTATGTAATTCACTAGCTCTTTCTACTCTTGATTATGCAGACACACTTTATGGCCAATTCCTGAATACTGAAGATAAAAAGTGAATACAAAAATTACAAAATTCAGGCTTACGGGTAATAGTTGGCATAAAAAGATAATACCGTATCAGTCACAAGTTACATACCGTGCGATGGATAAACATGGAAAAAGCGATATTTGAATTCTGCATACTTATATCATAATATTATATTGAACAAAATACCAGTTTACTTATATAACAAAATTATATTTCGTACGGATGTATATAATAGAAATATAAGATTCAAAGGAACTCTTACTCCACGTCAACACTGTACTGAATTCTTTAACCGATCATTTTCATATGACATAACAAAGTGATACAATTCTTTACCAAGCACTATTAAAATATACAATTTACCTAAGTTGAAACTAGTTTTAACCAATAAACTGATATTAGAACAGTCAAAGCAATACTCCTAACATCAGGGCAGTGGTGTATTTGATTTCACTATTCCTTCCTTGTTTTTATTAATGCCGAATCTAGGGTTTAGTGAAAGAGCAGCATACGTAACGTAGGGTGATTGCTGAACTTCGCCCAAAGAATATATTAATTTTTAATGTAATTTATTTTGTATTTTCATCAATAATAGTAGTTTATTTATCTAGAACGAAAAGTGACATTTTAAAGGACGAGAAAGTAGTTTACGTCCGAGGCGTCAGCCAAGGAAGGAATTACTTGCTAGGACCTTTAAAAACAATTTTCGTTCGTGGTGAATACAACGGTTCATTTCATACTGCAAGTTTAATAAATTTTAAATAAAAGATTGTAAATCACTTCAAATTTCATGCCAACAACTGACGTATAATTTTAAAGTACTTGAACTTTTAAAATTTCACTTTAAAGTACTAGGACTTTAATGTTCCATTTTTGTACCATAAATAAGTTTTCAAGTATTTGAACTTTAAAATTTTACTTTAAAGTACTAGAACTTTAATGTTCCATTTTTTGTACAATAAATAATGCAAAAAATGTAATTTTTGACATCCGCATGAAATAAAAGACATTTATTATTATAAATATGGTGTCACTAAATACAACATTTGAAATAAGAAAATGCTATAATTTGCAATCATGCGCTTCTTCCGTTTTGTGTCAATAATAATAATAATCGTCTCCTTAGCTAGGCTTAATATTCCTTAGGGGCTTGGCTAGTCTAGATCGTTAAGGTAGAGCCAGAGGGCATTTAGTGAGGATAATGTGGCTAGCTTTACGCCTCAGCTAGTTATTATTTAGTACTGCAGGTTATGCACCCGTGTACTCAAGAAAAACTGAAACATTGCGTTGCATTACGCAAAGTGTAGGTAGGTACAGTTACGGCCAAATAAAACCGGGCAGTACTTTACTCTATTGTGAATTGGTATTAAATCACCTAAGAAACATAAAAATTAAAAATGACATATTAAGAATTCAAATTGTCAAGGTACTGTCAAGTAAAAGCCTGATTTACCAAAATTTATGAAAATGACATATAATGTCAAAATGGTGGTTGTTCTTATTTTGCCGTAACCGTATATTAAAGGATATGTTAAATTAAGTAGCTGAGGTAGCAAATTCTTGCTGATATCATCAGTAGTCGCTTTGGCTGTTGCATGTCATGGTTCATACAGTACAAGCTAATCAAATAAAAAATGCGTGAAGGTTGATCACGAACACTAATTGAGGGATGCACTGAAACTTGTGTCTTTTATCCAACATTTTGCCTTGGCGTTTCATCATTTGTACTGTCAGCTTCTTTAGATACCACCTAAAGCTGTAAGCTAATTTGTTTCTTCAATATAATCTTTAAGTTCTATTGAATATGAACTATTCCTTATAGAAAGCACAAAAAGTAAGCGACTTCAAAATGATAAGCGAGCATCAGCCCAGTTATTGAACATTTAATTTAATCAGGACTCGAAGTACTCAAGGATTTCATTTGGCTCCAAATTGCCAAGAGCAAGCAAAAGTCGGCGCCGTTTCGTACGTCACACTATGGAAATAAAAACTAGCTTCCGATTCCGATCTTATGAATATGTATAGAACTGCAGAAATTCTGCTAGATCTTTTGTCTCTAATTCCTGGATCTTGACATTTACAGCCATAAATATGTAGTAGGTAATTACTTCTTAAATATATGCCCTTTGTACGTTTGAATATATCTGGCTCGTTAACGACGCTGATCTCAGTAGAGCGCCGTCGCTGATTTTACAAATCTTGCCTAAGACGGTAAATTTCGATATTTTTGCAACAACCTGGAATATTGCCCGAAGATCTCAATGATTTATCATTTAAAAGCATTATATCTGAATATAAATCGGTTTTCACTAACATAATGGGTCATAGGAGATACTATACCTTTACTGTAACTACAAATTTACAAATAAAAATTTTAACATAACGTCATACATGACTTGTGTTTCACAAAATAGCATTGCAATAATTAAACTATTTGCGGCCTACGATTTTATAATAGATCGATAAGAGATTTTCTACAACACCTAACCCAATTACGTGTTTCATGTTTTGTGTATACGCAAAATAAAACTTATATCACTTTTAACTACTATCTAGGGGTCGCTGTAGCTCAGTGACAAGTTGACTGTTCAGCATGACCCGTCTATAATAGAAAATTATTTTTTTAGAAATGTATTCACATTTTTGAGATACACATTGCATGTTGGTTGCCTAGGTGTTATTGTATACTATAAAATCATTTTTATATTCATTAGTTCCTACCAGTAGTCCTCATTCTAATACAGAACTAGTGTAAATTATGGAAAGCGAACAGTGTTGAGAATATGTTGAAACGAATAATAATGACCAAGGAGGAGAGACAATCCAAGAACGATTCCAAAATGGTAACGACTTAATACAAGGTGTTAGACACTAAGATTAATAGAATAGTGGAGTTTGATATGGAAAGGATACGACTAAATCGTCAACAAAGGAATCAATTAAAGAAAACACGAGAACTAACAACATTATCACAGTACTGCGAGGTTTCCAACGCGCATTACAACTAAATCCACCCATACCTCCTTTACAAGCTCGGGAACTGATATCGACTAGAATTATTGAACACACAGCGAAGAAATTGAAAAAAGGCAAAGTACAGCAAAATTACTAATAGGCGTATGAACCTACATCACAATTTTCATCTTTATTTATATATAAAACGAATAAAACAGAAAAGAAACTTTTACTGTTATCCCGTGCCTGTAGTGTTATTTCCTTAAAGATATAGCCAAATTGTATTTCTACATATTTTTCATTATTTCATAGTTTTAACCAGTGTAAATTAATATACTTAAAAGTTTATCGAGCATGTCCCATGCTGTAGACGAATTGTAAAGCTTGATTTCGGGCGTGCAGCCTTCAACTCAACTCCAGATCCGATTCGCGGAAGGACGGGTGAAAACTATTTCGTTGTTATTTTCAAGTTCAGCGTTAGTCTGGGTCCATGGTCCTGCTGCTCCTGAGTGTATTGTGCAAGTTTACCCGAAGGGACAATACTTAGAAGCGGCGTGAAGCCTGAAGTAAATAATTTGCCGATTAGAGGTTTTGAGTGATTCGACACAGCGTTCGCAACTGTAGCAAACGCATTGTCACTGGGGTGAGCCAAAAATAAGAGAATGGGATTTCAAGCGCCGCATCGTCCAAGGTAGATGAAGCAATTCAAGAGCAAGCAGCAGTTTTCATGGGTCCAACCATGGTGTAAAGAATACAAGGTGAAACGCTCCCGGGATGGGCAGTCGTTCAGAAAGTAGAGGGAAGACGTCAACCAATCTCCGATGGGCCTGCTCAGGAAATCCATCATGGTCGCGATCATGGTGTAACCATGGTTGCGATCGTACACAGCAGCAGGCGACGCAAATAACGCTGACGCATGCTGTGGACGCATTGTGCTTGGACGCTTGTTTCTATTGTTTAGCCTCCATGCGATGACTGGCTGTCATTTATATCAAGAGGACATTGCATTCGTCCTTCAGCAGAATTCTTCAAAGCTGTCGAAGTAATGAACGACCAATTTCGGATTTTTTATGAGGACTTTTTCGATACACGGGACAAAATTTTTTATCGATTGACAGAAATTGTATGTGCAATAACTAACAATGTACTTCCAAAGGAGGTCATTGCATATTTGGTGCGGACACGAACTTATATACGTCTCCGGCAAATAAACAAACAAATTAAATTAAGTAATGTACTCGTACATCAAAAGAAGGCAAAAAAATGAAAAATATTACTAGTATAATATTATGAACTTTGTTTATGCTACTACAACTGCCCTTTTATTTTCCTTTGCAAATCTCAATTTAAAATTCGCGCCCTTTGCAGGCCCAGCTCTTATTGGTTGAATTTGAGGTCCGCCCGCATTCTGCGGAGCGTTACACCTTGTATTCCTTACACCATGGGTCCAACTTCAAGGTACATTTGATACCGCAAGTGCCTGCAGTCTAAAGCGATCAGAGCTAGCTACCGTTGTGTGAGTATCGCACTTAAGGACTGAAGCCTGGGCCAATTTTAAACATTTTTCACATCTGCATTTTGAGCACAATTATTTCAACGTTACTTTAATACGGTTTAAGTATGTTTTATATATAAGTATGTTTAAACATACATACATGTAGCCCAAGCTGTCCCTCACGTTGTTTATGGCGGATTTAATCCTATTTTTTGCTCTTTTACTTTTATCTACCCCACTGTAGATATGTATATAATTCCCTTTTTCCTCGACACCCTTGCCTTTTTTCTTTGTTTCAGTCAGTACTCCTATATCTATGTCTAACTTTTTCAGTTCTTTGAATACTTCATTGTATTTAGTTGAGATTCCTTGAATGTTCCATGTGGCGAAATTCATTATCCTTTTTCTTTGCTGTTGTCGTCTTCTGTTTGATCCGTCCAATTGTTTCCGAGGCCGGTTTCTAAGATTTTTAGCATTTATTTTGTTTTTCCGAGACCTGAGGTGCTGGCCCAGGCTCAACCCCCAACCTGGAGGACCAGGTAATTTTTTGTCGAGGTCTTCTTCCTCTAGCCTTTAACGACCCAACGTCTAACTGCAAGGCAGCAGCTTTTTTACAGAGGTGTTACTCCTCTAGGATAGGATATAGGGTTGATAAATTGGAATTTTGGGTAGGATTTAGGTTTTGACATGGTTTGCTCCCGGGTTTGGGATGTGGGAGTGGAACCAAGGCTCGCGTGAACAGGGTCGCATCCCTGAAGTAGACCTGTTTCTGTCGGGATCACAGAGAGTGTCTACCCGCTACCCATCACAAAAAAGCTGACATATTATTTAATAATATTATTAAAGCAGAGGATCATGCGCCAGACCAAAAATCTGTTAAATACTCAACATCTCCCAAGACACGACGGTGGTCGGTGGATATTACGTACAAAACGCTAATTGCTACTTCTCGTAAATGTGGAAGGTGCACACGACTAGCTTCAATGGGACATGAGTGGGGGTTTACTCAGAAAACGTAGATGCCTATATGTAAAAATCAGTTAAGTAGAGACTTAGAAGCTAATTACGTGTTATTGTGTGTTAGAGAGTTGTTTACTCTATCCTGAAGATATTTAGAGCGTTTCCAACTCAGAAGAGTATATGCGAGGTGTCGTAAAAGCTCTTGAAGTAGTTGCCGGTTGAACTCACCACATCTTCTTCCGCTTGGTGTCCATATCACCTGTAAATGCGTCTAAATTCTTGCCTTACATTAAACTATAAACACAATAGAAATAGAAATATGATATTGTATTGAACAAACCTACAAGTGAAATAATGAGCGGGCAGCCGCAGCTTGTCCGTTACTAAGCTATAGGTGGGGGTCTTCCCCAAAGTCCACGTCATGGTGTTACATTCTGTAGTAAATTTATTTTATTCAAATGTGATGATTGTTAGGCGGAATGACTTCTACAGAAACAGGGCTATTATAACAATTTAACATTGGAATGGCGACATTTACTAGCTCGAAACGGCGACTTTAATGTATGCCGATGTTTGGAGTGGTATGTTCGGGAAGCGTATTTCACATATGTCATGCAGATCTGCAATTGGTGGTGGTGCTAAAGCGCAACGTCCAATAGAAGACGCGTTGATAGGAATTCCATATTTGTCAGCGGTTGTGGATCTAATATATTTAAATAAAGTGGAAATTGATGCAATTTCTTTTAAATGTACAATTCAGCTAGTAGTAATTAATTTTTATTTTCTAATAGGCCGATTCGGACTCATTATAATCTTTCGATATTTTCGGCTGATTTATTAATAAGTAAACGAAGTATCGTTTACGAAGGTTAGAGGTCAATAGTGTTTAATATTTTCAAAATTGTATAGTTAATGAATACATGATCTACTGTCTACAATGTCAAAGTGCAAAGTAAAACAGAAGTGCACCCATGGTAGGATTATGGAAGCGAATGAATTATCTACGAAATATATGATGCGTGACTATTACATAAATCCAATGCATTACAAATAATAAAACAGTAATGAATTATCATAATTTTATTGTATATGTAATTTTCATAAATAATGAATTACAGTATAGGTAAAAAGATTGCATTTTGCTAGTTCAATTCAAGACTGAAAAGTGCATAATGATAATTGCATACTTTGCACTTATCACTGAATTTTTCTGTGATTGGTTTAAAAATTTTCTGACTTTAATTTATTTAGTGTACGGCATTTAAAGTAGGTACACATGAAAAAATTAAACTTGTAATGTTATAGTTAAAATTGACTGGTGCTATGAAGTATGTATCCAACTCGTATCTAAAACTTCTTTTTGCACTTGTGAGATTTAATAATTTAATAAAAAATATTCACGAAGAAAATATTGCCAGCGCGTGAAAAGTATTTCGCGCGCTACTGTTTGAAATACTTCGCGCACGTCGTCAATGGTAACGTAAATAAAATAATATCCTATAATTACCACGTTAAAAATGGAATATTTCGCGTATCAATAACATCCGCAAATGACCCCTTATTTTGATCGTTGTCGAAACAGATGTGTATCATTTTCAGGTTTGAAGGAAATTAATTCCACACTTACCTTTCGGCGAGAGCTATGCTGGCAAAGCAAATGTTGTAAAACCACATAATGACAGCGGCATTTGCTTTAGCATTTGCAAATTTTACTTGTTTTTACAATGTAATTGGTCTCCGTTATACTAAAAAAGTCATCCAACCACTTTTTAACGCTCTTTTCGTCACATAAATTTACGCGTAATGAACATTTAAAGTCTCCTTCGCCACTGACGTGGATGTCCAATTTTTCGTATTTATATACACCAGATGGTAAAGACGTATGTATTTCTTCCTGTGCCAAGACGCCATCAATCACTAAATCGTTAAAACTCATTATTATATTAGACGGTTAACAAATTTGACTGGCCCTACTGCATTACTACAGTATATATATTTGCAAGTATGTATACTGTGGCATTACATCTAAACAGATGAACTGAAAGGTGACTAAATCACTGCTTCAGCGCTATCATCACCGAGTATCGTATTGGACGTTGCGTTTTGGCTCCACCCACAGTTGCGGATCTGCATGTGAAATACGCGTCCGGGAAGGTAACCTGGGGACTGATAAAATTCAGTCAGCGTTCAGAAAAAATAAGCTAACGGAAAATGTACGGCAATGCATAAATCAAGTCCAATAAAAAAAAATCGATTTTAGGAGTACGACAGTAACTCAGTTAATGATACCGAAGAACGGAACCCAAAAGTTTAAGCACTGCATTTGTTTCAATTGTGCGTTAACAACTGAAACGTTATCACTAATGTAAAGTAATTTCCATCACTTATATGCTATTACAAAAATGGAAATACGTAGGTAGGCTGCACCGACCACAAACTTTACGTGCAGTTCGCTTGATGTCTCTGGATCTCCTGCCTTTACCGCATATACGGGTTGCTGCTTGGCGGTGAGCACAAAATTATCCTTTCCTACGGTTTAGGATCACAGGCATGCATCCAAAATTGTACGCTGGAGGAAACCAATAAATTGATTTTTTTTAAAAAGATCGGTCATAGTTTATGTTGAATCTTGTGTGAAAGCCTGAAACTAAGGTTCTTTAAAAATTACGGAACCTTGCAAAAAACATACTAGAAATTCCTTCTGGAGCAATTTAAAGCCTCAGTAACACGTCAGTGTCTCAAAGAGAAAGAGGTGTTATATTTGTCCAGGAAAATGTATCGCAAACGTGATCAATTTTGTGATGCTTATGAAATTCTAGTTTATTGTAATATACTACATATTTTCTCCTAAACTGTTTTTAATTTTTGCTTCTATACTAAGTGGTTGGGAGTTGTATTAATTAGCTTCATTTTTAAAAATAAATATTTTACTTTTGTTAGGATTACCAACAGTTTTCGTTAAACAAATATGGGACTATCTGACCCGTCAGTAGTACATGCTTTACAAGTGCACGGGTCTAAAGCCTGACACAAAATACTAGTCCTAATTTATGAATGCAACTACAGCCCACTTATAAATAAAATGTCAAGTTTGACATTTAAGTATAAACATAGTTGCATTCTGTTAAGCCATTTTGCAGCCTTCAGCCACCTAGCTGATTATCTAAGCTGTCTGTACAGCCTATCTGTACTTCAGGTCTGATTCCAGCATCATTTTTAACTTTTATCATAAAAACTCACAAGCGCAAGCTCATTCCTTGCTCATTTGAATTCGGCTACCCTGTATATAGACGAGGCTGCCCCGCTTCGATCATTTTGGAACATCCTTTGAACGCCACTTGTTTGTTTTGGAGCGACTGCGAAGCCTCTCGCTTTCCTTGTCACCGCGACGTGCTTGTTCGATTCTTCGCATTGCCATTGGCTGTCGAGAGTCACGTGGTAACGCCAGTTCCCGGCGTCCTAACGCTTCTTGCGGGGAGTTGATCCCAGGCCGTTGAACAGAGCGGTCAGTTATTGTGTTGCCGTGAGCGGCGTTCTCTTGCGTCCCGACGCTTGGGGACGCCGGCCTTTGTATTTTGTACCGTTGCCGTGAAAGCTATCTGCGCTTCTCGTGCTGTTCCAGCGAAATTTGTTTGTAAACTGTGTGTGCGTTTATGGAGTTCCGGCTGGGCTGTGAAGAACACAGGTGGTGTGCGGCGTGCAAGTTGTGAGTTATCACGTCGTGGTGTAGGTACAATGGGCATTTTGAATCCAGTTCTGCTTCCTTAAGTAAGGGGTCGTCCCCTTTAAGTCGACGAGTCGGGGATCTATCCTGGCAGGACGTGTGGAGTCTCATTACCGCTGTTGTTGCTCTCGTAGGCGCGCATTCCGATCTCCGCCATGACAGGCGGATTCCATGCCGATTGTCCCGCATGCCTGTTCGCGTCTAATTGAATGCCACAGGCTGTCGTCCACCGCCAACCGACTGCACGCACTCCTCAACGACCGTCTACGAACTAAGGTACCTGTAAATAGAACCATTTAAACATAACAGTTGTTACTCCTGTGAACGATGTTGCGTTTGTGCTCATTCTGCGGGGGCGTATTTGTGCCTCTTTAATCGTTTATCACTGTTTTATGTGGCGCTCTGAGGCTACGATGCCTTGTGACGCTGCCGTCGCTAGCCTTCATTAAAATGTTGCATGGGCGTGAGCTTTGTGCCTGCCCGTATAAACAGTTAATGAACTCTTCGCATATGTTTTTGTGAGGCGGCCGTTGCTAGCCTTTATTTCAGTAACTGCGTGTGTGCGGGCTTTGTTGTGCCTAACCGATTAATCCGCAAACGAACGCATCGCATAACCGTGCGACGCCGTAGTTGTCACAATTTGTTCGAGACCTTTCATATGTGCGCTGGCTTCGTGCCTCGTTTATCAGGTGTTAAGTTAATTTATCGTATGCCTGGGCGACGTGGCATTGGCTGGCATATATTCAAAATTCGCATATCTTTGCGAGGCTATGTTAGCCCCCCTTTTGGCCAAATATTGCAGTTACGCTGCCCCTTTGCCTAATGAATTAGGCCGTTAGCTACTTCGTCGCATATCTTTGCGGCGCCGTGTTTGCCAACAGCTACACTGCTTCCGTCGCCTACGCCGGCGAATGATTTGTTGTCATGAACTAACGCCCCCTTTTAGGGCGCACATTTTTAACTGTTCTTTATGATGTAAAGTGACGAAGCAACAGCGGCCCGTCACGTGTTGTGTGTTGTACAGTAGCATTAGCGCGTTCATCAGCTGGTGCGTATTTTAAGAGATAATATAAGCTTTGCTGCCCGAATGTAAAGTCGACCAATAGACACATATCTGATTAAGGGACGTATTATTCTTGTTCGACCTGTGAATTCTCTGTTTCAGATAGCGCTCTCCAGTGTAAAGATAGATGTACGACGGGGCTTGAGAAATTGGAGCGTGCAGGTAGGTTTGGTGGCGGCGCAGCCACGGCCAAAAGGTCCCGATATCGCAATCCCAGTGTTTTCAGTCCTATAACCAAGGGTATCCGCCAAGGAGACTCGCTCAGTCCTTTATTATTCAATTTGATCATGAATCAAATAATTACAGATCTAACACCTTTACAAGGCTACAAATTGACAAATAATCACATTAAGATGATTTGCTACGCAGACGACGCGGCATTAGTCGCAGATAACGAAGATAAATTACAAAGACTTCTGTTCCGCTTCTCGCAAAGCTGTGGTAAATACAACCTAAAAGTCGCTATTTCCAAAACTAAATGTCTTACAGTTAGTAAAGAGCCACTAAGATGTAAACTTGAGTTACAAGGACAAGTCATTGAGCAAGTGAGCAGCTTCAACTATTTGGGAATTGAAATAACCAGCGCAAAAATGCTATATGAGGAGGTACAAAAACAAACTAACAAAGCTCTAAAAATATCGGGGTGCTTGAACGACTGCATATGGAGAAATAAATACTTAAATGTGGAAACAAAAACACGAATTTACAAGTCAGTTATAAGACCTGTACTTACATATGCAGCAGAGACCCGCGCAGATACAGTAAAGACCCAACAAACCTTAGAGACAGCAGAAATGAAAATCTTACGAAGGATCACTCGGAACACCTTAAGAGACCAGAGAAGAAGTGAGGACATAAGGGACCAATGTAAGATACAAAAAATAGGAGACTGGGTGAAAAACCGTAGAGCAGAATGGGACCAACACATATCGAGGATGGAAGACACTAGACAAGTAAAGGTGGCCAGAGATAATGTTCCACGAGGAAGGCGTAGTCCAGGCAGACCAAAGAAAAGATGGAAGGATAATTTGGGTTAAAACAAGCTGTAAGCTTATATACAAGTGGAAGAAGAAGAAGAAATTGTTGTTTGAGCTTACAGCTCCCGAGCACTCTTATAGACGGAGTATCTTGAATACTTCGCTACCGCTTGACTGTCCATGCCCGGTTACTCGGTCACACCCTTACTACAGGTTTGGTGGCGCCCTATCAATTTTTATCGTTACGTACCGCCCCTCTGGCCGTTGGCCTCAGATGATCTCGTTAAGAACCCGCCCTAGCTCCACTGATTGCTTAGCCGGCTTATCTTGTTGCGGCATGGGTAGCGGCCTAGGAGAACTTTCGTCCCGATTTTGTAGCATTTCGCCCGCGCCGGCCATTTGGTTGTTGTATGAGCCGGTGCGGTGTCGTAAAGACAGTATAAGACCGTAACAATTCATAAATTCACAACTATTCCATAGCCATCCTAGATGAAAATAATTTTTAATCATACTTTACTTCAAAATCAAAGAAAATATGTTTTACATTAATATTTCTAGAAAATATTAAAAGTAATGGTATACATTTTAAGGCATAGGAATATAGAAACTGACAAAATAGTTTGTTTTTTATCCGCTTTGTCGGTTGTTCAGAAGTTGGAAGCCATTTTGTTCAAAGTTTTGGCTATGTAAAAGACTCGAAAGTTCAAAGCTAGGTTTAAGACAAAAATATAATTTGTTTGTTAAAGTTCACTGTCTTCTACATCATTTTAATAAAATAAAATAAAATTATCAAAGCAAGATGCAGACTTAGACGTTTTGTTTATAATTGCATGTGTTTATGTGACATGTGACACTCACAGGTAACACGACTCACGAAAATTAATCCTGGTGACAGATGACAAACCAAATGATTTTTTCAAAAATCTAGGAAAATTTCGATAAACAGCGGGAAATATATAAGATAACTCGGAATGTATCGCCTATTAACATTTTCGGCATGCAACGAACAGCGGCTTTGCCTTGGCTTGTACTTGCATACCTTAAATGTTAATAGGTCCTTACATTCCTTGTTACTTAAATAGCTATTATTCTTGTTGAATAAAGCGTGACATCTTGTGCTTACATTATTTATAAAAGTAACGTAGGCATTTAGAGGTACGACGGATTCTACATCCAGAACTGGATAAAAGAAGTTGCCGTTATATAAATGAAGGAATTATATTTATAACCTTCAATTGCTTATCACTATCAGTAAGAACATTAGAAAAGCTGAAGCGATCAGTACATCGCGAAATAGTTATAATATTTACAATAGAAAATTGTGGTTTAACGCATGACCTAGCTGAAATATTAATACTTATTCGATTTTGAAAAACTTGATAGTGTTATAATCTATAGCTTTTCCTACCTTAAACTATTGTGGAGCAGTGTAAAAAGGTGCTACTTGCTGGTGCTCTATCTTTTCCATTTTTGAAACAAGATGTGTAGATTCTTACCTGAAAACAAAAAACAATTCTTAATATTGAACTATATAGCATCCACTAAAATTAGATATAAAATTATGGAATGCAAGTTGATGAAGCAGTATTACAAACACTTATTTACACAACTAATAAAGTATTGCATTGAACTGACGAATACTGACAACCAATAGGAAGCATTATGTTACTGCGGCGTGCACACAAACTTTTTTTACTCGAATGTCAATGCATGAAAATGATTCAACTCTGTGCTGACAGTTTTACATGCTTGTATGACAATTTATACTTTTGTGACCAGGATCTTGTTAGGTCAGGTTGAGATTTTACACCGCCACTAGATTTTGATTGCATGCGACAGAGGGGCTCGATAATTCGTCACGCTGAACTTTCTCTTGCCAAGATTTCAGAGCGGGAAGTAGATCTTAAGTTGATCAGGGGCAGTCAACCTAAGGGTGCGTGTGTGTGATGCCAGCGTTACTTATTCCGTGAATGTAGATTTGACAAATTATGACGATTCTGCATATCCATCTCTCCACAGCATGGTCCTAATTTGAAATTCCCACTCTCGTCGCATTTTGAGTTACGCGGAATTTCGTATCAATCTCGGCTAGGATATATTTAAAGTAAGCCTTGTATCGTCCCGATGCAGCCCTTGTGAATCATCTCGTTACCAGCGTGTAGATCTATGTCGACGCTCGTAGCTAAGCTGCGAACTAGCGTTGTACATTACTCCAACGAAGCCATGGAAAAAGCTCGAGTACGTCCTTAATTATGCACTGTATTCCAGAAGTTAAATACGTTTTATTAGTTAGAATGGCATATGTGATTTACCACTAATCCAAAATATGTCACATGCATTAAGATAAAATGTTGCATGTGCAAATCATTCCCGTTTTGTGTATGTCTTAATAAGAAAGTTGCATGTAATGAAATAAGTTTTAGAGCATATCCCCGTCAGAAATGCAGTAATATTTAAGCACCCTGTACCAGTGTATCAGTATTGCTTTCTCTTGTGGAATTTTTGATCTGCAAGGAATTTTGCTTATACAGCCACGTCACAAACACGCACAATTATTAGGGAGTGTTTTTACAACACGAAACGAGTTATTTAGCAAAGTTCAGCCTCATGTTATAGATGGATTTTGCCGAATAGTGTTTTATAATACTATAGGCGACCCAGTGCTTTGTGACGACTAGAAGTGCTGACTTGAACATTCTTGAGTTAATTACGAAATGAATTCGAAATTTAGAACAAGATTAGATTTAACAACATTAAACAAGTGAGTTTTTAATGTAAATAGTAATTAGAAGCCATTTACTTTAGTTTTTTACTACAAATTAGTTAGACAACTATATTTTACATGAGTTTTCCATGTTTCGTTCTGAGTTCCTCCTCCTTCTGTTGACATGCAGTAATGATGCCATTGAATACAATTTCGTTATTCAAGCTATAAGTACATTATCTATATTTTGTAATATTTTTATATCTGAAAGCCTATTACGACAAGACTCGCAAGTAATATATGCTTGACAAAATAAAATGTAAGCATAGCTGTTGATTTAACAAATAACTAAAACAATATTCTTGGTGTACACAACTTCTCATACTTCCATATACACCAAAGCAATTGCTTGGTGGAGCAAACCAACTCATACAAGTATGGTAACGTCGTGAGCAATATGAGCCAGACTGTGTTAAAATCGAAATAGGCATCTAAACCGAGATACCGGTTCGATACACGCTTGTGGTCTCGAAGTGTGATATTTGACAGACATTCCGTTTCAGGCAAAAGTACGACTTTATTTTTTCGCGACGTGCGGATATCGATGTTGATAGCAAACTACACTCAGTGCGGGAACATCCTCATTTGAAGAGCCGCTTGCGTGCATAAGTTCTCTTTGAAAGCAGTTTCCTGAAACTTTAATGAAGTTTTCGAGTAGGTACATGCAGGGCTGCACTCTACTGAAATAGGGTTTGCATAATATGTTCAGCAACGGTTCACTAATCTTTTTATTGTCGTTCAGCATAGTGAAAATACTGATGTAAGATAGATATTCAATATTTATAAGTATTATATTTATGTATCTGGTTGAATGCACTAACAATGTATTTCACATTGCACAAATAGGAGTGGAATGCCTCCCCTAATTGGCATATCTCGCACCAATCGAGTGCTCTCGTCTATACACTAGAAATTGCTTGTGTAGAGTATATATCTGAAGGGCTTAACGATAATTGCAATTGCAGCCAGTCCAGGGGAATTTGAGAAACTGATACATCTTTTTTTAATGCAGGACATTTTATAAGTTACCGAAGGATTTACAGCTATGTTGAAGAAGTCAGGTGATTGTAATACATTTATGAAAGCCTGCGAAACAATATACAGGGTGTTACAAAAATGTTGGGTTGGCTATACATAGACGGTTTCTACAACTAAAAATAAGCAAAAAAGTTTATATAAACATATGTCCTAAAATGGTTCGTTACTGAATTACAGCGGTGAATTTAAAGAAATTTACTTAAAGCTTTTCAGACCAATATTTAGTAGGCAGCCCGTGCTTTTTGTTTTCAGTCGTGACAGTTGATTGGGTCATTTATTTGATTAGTATTGTTTTCTAATTAATAGTACAAAATGGCAGATTATTCTTTCGAAAAGATGTCCGACATGCATTTAATGTATGGTTTGGCACATTGTAACAGAACAGCAGCAAGAAGACTTTACGCAGACCATTTTCCAAACCGACGTTTACCAAATGAAAAAAACGTTCGAAAGGCTTCATATTAGATTAAGGGTAACAGGATCCTTCAAACCGGTAGTCCGAGATTGCGGCAGACCAAGAACCACAAGAACTTTGGACTTGGAAGCACGTATGTTGGATCGTGTTGAAGAAAATTCAGGTGCTAGTACTCGAAGAATTGCATCGGCGGAAGTTGTCGATCATGTGAGTGTGTGGCAGATTTTAAGAACTAATCAGCTTTATCCGTACCACCTGCAAAGAGTACAGGGACTTAGTGAGAATGACTTCCCACCGCGAGAAGCTTACTGTGTATGGTTGTTACAGCCATGCGCCGCCGATCGTCTCTTCCTGACGTGTGTGCTCTTTACTGATGAAGCTGGTTTTACAAGAGATGGTATCGTCAATTTTCATAATTTACACCAGTGGCAAGAAGAAAACCCTCATGCTATTATTCAGTCCAGACATCACGCGCAGTTTTCATTAAATGCGTGGGCAGGAATTATCAACGACTTCTTGATTGGTCCTGTTGTACTTCCCCGACGACTTTCTGGGCAGAATTATCGTTATTTTTTAGAAAACGACTTACCAGGTTTGCTGGAAGCTGTTCCACTAAATGTTAGAGGACGCATGTGGTTCATGCATGACGGTGCACCGGCTCACTTCAGTCACACAGCACGCGAATTTTTAAATGCCGTATATCCTGGAAGATGGATTGGTCGTGGTGGACCTGTAGCGTAACCTGCACGGTCTCTCGATTTAAATCCTCTCGAATGGGGGCAACAAAGCTATTGAATAATATCGTCCTAATAATACGAAACACCTCCATGTAAGATACTTGGAAGTCAAATGCTGTTAGATCCGTAGCTTCAACAATTTGGAGATACCTGAGAACTTGACATAATGGAATATTGCATCGGTAATTCACATATTCAGCTCTTCTTCAACCAAAAATATTTCTATAAAATGCTTGGAGGGAAAAAATAAATTGTGACAAAGAGCTATAAATGAATTGAGAAGAACAATTGAATACTGGTATGCAAAATGTTTTTTATTGAATGAGATACATTTGCCATAGATTTGTAAAATTCTAAACAGCAAACTACGCCTCCTACATAATGTGACACAGCAAAGATACTTACGCTGCAGTTATATTCTTGCGATCTAAAACTGAAACCAAAGTTATGGTTAGGCATCAAGTGGATTTCTGGTAATCCAACAATCACTAGATTGGAATTTGTTTCATGTCTCTCACAGCAGAAGCTTTCTCGTTCAGTTCTCTAGTGATTTCACAGCCCGTATAGCCTTTATTAAATGAATGTTAATTGGGAGACGTTTGGTGGAAACAGATATTAATTCTGACCAAAGCTGCACACACAAACATGCTGCAGGGACAGTAAATCAGCTGGAAGTGAGTGGCTGAAGTTTCTTTCAGAATTGCAATCTCAACATGAAGGATACATTGATGAAAAGGAGGTCAATAACGAAAAGAATACAACAACTAGCATGTTCATAGCGCCAGGAGGAAGTTGATTTGTTCTACAATTTTCTTCAATCCAAAAAATATTCGTGTCATGACTTGGATCAGAAGATTTTGCTACAACGTTAGGGCTGGGTCGCGCAAGAAGAAAAAAACGCGAAGGTAAATTGGATGTTATCACTCACGGTCATTCGACAAGATTTAAAGTTATATGACAACAACTTGAAGAAATATTCAGTTCAGAAGAAGAATCGATTAAAGCGCTTGAAGACACGAATTGCAAAATGAAAGGACATACGTAAGCTTCAGATTTCCTTACTAGCTCTCTATTCTGTATTTTCTCGTCCGCCAACTTAATATGGAAGTTTATATCAGTTATTGTCATTGAGGTCTAATAGGCAAATTAAGGGAATCATATTGGATTACTCACGGGAGAAAAATCATTAGCAGTTTCATGCACACCTGCATGATGTGTTGAAGATAACAACACTACCAGAGAAGAGCGCCACCAGTTGATAATTATTTGGTAACGTCGGTTGCTTCACTGACCCTTTCTGCCTCAATGATAATTCAAAGGTGTGGACAGTTGTTCTTACTTGCTCAGTTTACTGTACCATTAATCTGAACACCTTTAATTATCTACTCGTATTAATTGAAGCCTTATCCGAAGCATTCATGACACTTATTCGTCAAGCTGCACGTTGAGACACTAATTTCCTTGACAATGGGACGAACTTTGTAGGAGCAGGAAACTGGATTGAATTATTTCAGAATAAGAAGTTAAATGAGGTATGTCAATGAAATAGGGCCACTTGGATATTTCACTCACCCGGAACACCATAGTGGAGAGGATGGTGCGAGTGGAACTTGCAGATTAACATATTATTATTTGAGAACCAATTTGATACAAACTTAAGCAGTAATCAATGACAGATCATCGACAACAACGATTGATGATCCAGAAGATCTGTATCCTCTCGCGCCAGCAGTTTTTCTCAGAGGAACAAAAAATGAATAGGTGTTATTTTGTGTTTCCTCGCTTCAACAATAATTATTAATTTCGATTAAACTTCCCTATTTATTTTTATAAAACGCTTTCATCATTTTTTAGATTTTTTCATAACCTTTAGATTGAAGTTTGCTATTTCTCATAACCTTCTTCGCCACATTGTAGCTTCTTCTGAAAAGTAGAATTATAGATAACGGTCATTCAGGAAACAGAGATCACGGTCAAATAGAGCCATTGAAGATTTGGTAAGTTTATAAATTGTCAGTTTCATCTTTTCATCAATATCATCGCCTATAATGCGGATTTATCAAAAAAAATTCTTTAGACTAATAAAGAAATGCACCACTTTATCCACATCTTAAATGGTTCTGCTAATATGTTCTCTTCGTGCTGTGATGCGATAGCTACACCTTTCAGAAATTCCTGCTGTGTCTATAGTTTGTCTAAATACACAAGTTTGATACATACTGATAAATAATTACGAATTTCATGCCAACGATATTGTGTCCTTAATTGGTTACTCAAGTATTGTGGCTTTTATTAATTCTAGATGTGATATATCCATAGAGTCTATCACTTAAATTGAACAAAAGCAATAATTAAATGATTTTGCTATAAAATTATATTTACCTCAATTTAATTGTGTCGCTAAATAAGCTGAATCTGGCAAAAGATAGATTGAACATAATCTTCATCATCTATAACATATCGACACTCTAGGTAAATATGTAAGTTCAACTATTTGAGTTGTTCTATAAGCAGCTTCTAAAGACTTTTCTTTTAACGCATTAAAGATGTTCAAACACCTTGCTAGAATCGTTTGAAAATAGAATAGCGACGTTGTATTTGGGGTTGCCACCCATAGATCCACAGTTGAGTAGTTGGTCAAATTTAATTGAGCACAGAGGTTGAGTGAGGTGTTATTTTGTTCCGTGAATAAACCGTTTCTGGAAGTCTTATCGTATACATTTTAGGCAAGTTACGAGAACATACAGCTCCCCTAAAACGTAATTGCGTCTTTGAAATTCCGTATCCAGTTTCGTTTTGAGCTTCGCAAAACTTCTCATCGACCTATAGTCGAATATATTCAAATAAACGCCTTATATATCAACCTATCGATTCGCGATCCTAACCCCGGCGCGGCCCTGGAAGAATATTCCGTTTACCGCTTGTGGATTCGCGCTAACTGCTCGTAGTCAACCTTTGAACTACGACTGTTCTTTATCATCTCTCCAACGCAGCCCTAAAGAATCTGCCGTCATATTGCTTTCCTCTTCGAGACCGAAAATCTCGCGTAACTTTGGCGGACAGCGATTCAATGCGACGCTAGAGATGTGTGACTTCTCTACGTTTTCAAATCTTTCCGCCCATTGAACTACATTTCTAAGCTAAGTCAGTTATTGTTTCTTATCCAATAGTGGATATGTTATGGACGGTTAACATTAAATACGATATAATGTACGTGCATAATTATCATCAAATTGTGCATAGGCTTATATGGAAATTACCATTGTAAAATAAGTTTTTCGAAAAATATCCATTAGCAGTGCAGTAACGCCTTAAGCGCTCTGTACCAGTGTATCAGTGTTGAGTTCCCCTATGGACTTTTTTCGCAGGCTGATTACGAACATGTAGAATTAGGAATTATTTTGGTTGGCCTACTTTTGGGTCACAGCTGCAAAACTGTTCTGATTACACATGAAAGAATGAATACTTATCAATAGAAAAGTAATTTAGGAGATTAATAGTCAAAATTATTTAATATGTATGATTTTTGATGATAAATAAAAATCATATAGTATTAGAATAAAATTTAAAAATTTTTAAACGTTTCGCCATTTTTGGTGGCTTCTTCAGTAATTTATGAATTCATTATAATTTAAAAACTTATTACATTCTGAAAATAGAAAAAAGAAGATTAGCGGACAAATTAGATTTTCCTTTAACATGTGTACTTGCAAGATTCGAGTATACGGATTTTTGGAAAATTCCTTCACATTTTCAAAGTTTTTTTACAAACTAATAATTAATAAAGGCAGTTATTATTCATGTATAATCCATACTTAAATGTAATTAAAAACCAGAAAACTTAGCTGTTCTGAAAGCAGAACGCAAAAGAAATTTGATAAAGGGGCTTGCAAGGCCGTTCACATATTTAAGTTATCAGTCAATGCGCAAAAGTGTAGAAAGTTCGGAAATGCAGGTAACATGGGCAGAGAAGTATTAAGTTAAATTTTGATTTAATTGAAATGTTAGTTTTAAAGATAATAGCATGAATATAAGAGTAAAATATTTGGTTCAAGTATATAAAAATTTTATTTAAACAAATTATGATAAATAGAACTGAGGTTGTCAATATCAGTTCTATAATTAATTGCATTGGGGCTTTTTTGTGTTTCAATCATCTCCAAGCATAGAAGTTTTTTTAGATTATTCTCTTTATGTAAGACCTTAGGTGTATTAAAATTTTATTTGTGTAGCGATTCATTGGCGTGGTCAGTCAATGCAGGTTTTTTTTATTAGAAGGAGATAAATTATTAATTTTAATTGAGTATTTGTGTTGATTAATTCTGTTCTTTAATAGCTGTTTTGTTTGTCCTATGTAGATGGAGTTGCAATTATTACAGTTAATTTTATAAACAAGTTTTGAATGCATATTATTTTCAGTCTTGTCTTTTAAATTCGTGAAAAACTTTTTACCTAACGTATTGTGGTTGTTAAATGTTATTATGAGGTTGTATTTATTAAGTTCTTTTTCAAATTTTTCAGAAAGTTTTGGGATATAGTTAATGGAAATATTTTTTTTTTAGAAATGTCTAAATTATTTAATTCTTTGCCCAAGCAATTTGGTTGTAGATCTATTGATTGATTAATTTTATTGCAATTGTTAATTATATTAATTTGATTTTTAATTTGTTTTTTAATAAAATGAATTGATATACCCCAAGTCTTTACGACAATTACTTTTTGAGATAGGGCCGAGTGCCCTACTTAATTGGCCACCCGGTACATGAATTGAACCCTAAGATATAATATTCAAGAAAACTGTACTAGTTTTTAACGTCGATATATAGCAAATAACGGATTAGAAAATTTAACCACTAATCCGAGGCCATAAAGGAGGTTTTGTAATCAACTAAGTCCGTTATTTGCGTATCGGCCGTGTCATTCAAGATTTTTCATTATACAAATTTCTACATTTTAAGAATAATTTATTAACTATAATTTAAAGATGACGTCATCCTTAACGACCTGTGAGGTTGTAGCCTTTAACGGCAACTGGCTATTATGAAATACGTTGTTTTTTAAAAATCACGTGGTCTTATTATTGCTATGTTTGCTAACTACCGTTTTGTCAAAGGTTTGATTTTCCATTAAGGGGTAACCCAGTAACCTTGTTCATGGTTGTGAAATTGGTGATTAAAACAAAGTTACCGGAAGCAAATAGCACAGCAGAACATTAGTAAATATTAAACTTAATTGCCATTGCTGAAAGAAATACTGCGTTCAGCACACATTGTGGTTATCGAAAATGAGAAAATGTATGTTCATTTTGCCACATGTATGCTTTTCAGTACTTAATTGGCAGTGGGTATTTACAGAAACAAACCGACGTCCATATTTTTTCTTTAGAAATGTAGTACTACTCATTACTCGTTGACTCTAACGTAAATGTAACTGAGAGAATATAAATGTGTGACATATCCTGATATGTTTCAAATAATTATTGTATTTTTATAGAAATATAGGTAACTTAAATATATACAATAGAAGCGACAAACTTAGTGTTACAGATTTTCTGGATTTCGCGTCCAAATAGATCTTCAGCATTTATAATAATAATAATAATAATAATAATAATAATAATATTTATTCCATTATCTACATATGTACATATATTTACAATTTATAATATAATGGAATCTTAAGGTGAAGTTCAGTAGCCTGTTTTTCAACTCCACCTTAAATATGCTATAAAAAAACTTATTTGAATTTCGTGCCTAAAATACCTTGTAAACTTATTTTATTTTTTTTGCTGTTGATGTGAAAGAGCAACTGAAATAATTGCAAACAAGCAGACAAGGACCACCTGAAGCACACTGGTTTAAAAAAAAAGATAATTACTGATTATGAAATAAGTATTTAAAAAGAGCCGGTTTAAATCTTCGCAAAGATAAATTTTTAAAGCGTTTTGGCAAGTTATTTATCGTTTTCGCGACAGTGTAGGAAAATGACCTTTGGTAAAGAGCCAACCTGTGTTGAGGAACTGTCAGAGTCCATTTATGCCTCAGATTTAAATTATGTTCATCTGTTCTGTAGGTAATTTTATTGTAAAGGTAAGCTGGTTGCTTTTCTACAACAATTTTCATAAATAACGAGGAACTCTGAAGAAGTCTTCGGTTTTTCATGTTCAGCCACCTGTGGCTTATCAAGCTAGTCTTGAAGTAAGTGTGTGGTCAAGCAAAAATTTCTAAATTGAATACGATTACTACAGTGTTCAAGAGGTCGCTATTTTGTCAAAACCACGTGTAATTTGGGATTTTTTCGCGTGAAGCAGTTAAGGCACAATTGCCATTTCTCTGTAAGCACGCTATAAAATTCCTTTCCACTGTAATATAAAATAATTTTTAGCATTTGTTTTTCTTGCACCTCACGTTTTTGCATTGCATACGCCTGTTCGAATTCTTGCATTTGTACCTGGACATTGCTTCCTGGAATCCTAACAGCGAAGGTCTTCAACAAAGCTGTGATAATTTTAATTCACCTTAATTAAACCCTAAACCTTACGCTCGTTGTATTTATTTTTGTGATTTCAGGTGTATTAAAGTAAATGTTGAGAAAAATAGTAGTTCATGAGTTCCTACGAATTAATAAAAGTCATAATCACAAACGAAACGCAATTCAATCGCCTCAAACATTTAAAATTCTATTGACGCCTACGTACGACAATGGTTCATATTTAAGAGCCAGCTCCAATTTCCCTAGAAATATGTTTACCTTATTTGAGAGTTCCATAACTTGCAGGTGTTTAAACGAACTGGAAAATATCTAAAATTTGTTTTGCATCAGCCCGTGCCTGAGTTTGCAGCTCTCGGCTACACAGTACTGATGTTTTCTTTATTTTATTACACATCGTTGAATTTTCAATAATCGAACATTTTTAAGCGTACTAACAGTAACATTCTGGAAAAATAAAACGAAAGTTGAATGCTGCTACGAGACAAATGAAGCAACTTTTATTATACCTTCATTATGGCCTCGTGTCAGGTTGATTATTTTCTTGCTGTTGCTGGGTGTTCAGAGCATTATTTTTATTCAGTAAATTTGTAGTTTCATGAATCACTGAAACGAGTGGAAAATGGTAATTGCAGCTGATAGCAATAAAAATAGGTACTTTTGAAAGCAACTTTTCTTTTGATGGTACATCTAGCGGAACTTTACGAAAATATTCCAAACCTTTGCAAAGGAAAGTCGCATTTTCTATTATCAATTTCAATTTACAAAAAGCATTCCTGTTCCCTTAGATATCTTCTTTCATCAGCCTAGTAAGCGCTTTCCTCACTTCATTTGCTTGAATGTGACAATCGAATGTCGTTTCTCATGACTAATCGCGGCGGAATTTTACTGCAGTCGATACTAGAGAAACAATGAGACATTTTATAAAATAAAAATTCAAGCAACGCTCTGAATTAAACTTGATTCTTCTGGCGAATATTCATTTTCACCCTGTGCGCCTCATTAAGCATCGCCTGGCCGCTCCATTTTCTAAATCGATTCGCGCCCTCTAATTGCGGTCAATTTGTAAAAAACGGGGTGCATGTATTGACGTTAAAAACTGCCGGGAATGTAATTGTGCCGGAATGATCCTAATTAAAGGCGGCGCCGGAATTCCCTATTAAGCGGCATTACAAAAACTAAATATCGCAAGCACATCCCAGAGCGTTCCTTAACGGTTGACCTAAGACGCCGTAACGTGCACTTGAACGAATTTAGAGGGATCAGAGGTTCCCGGAGAAATTCCTGCGCTTCTCCGTATTTCCTGCACGTCGCCGGGTCGGGAAGAACACCATGACCAGCAACTACTACCGTTCGGCTACCAGGCAGCCCATGCATGCATGACACTTACCCACGGTCCTGCGGCTAATTTATCAAATTTATTAAGACGCATTTTCCAGACAGCATGGCCTGAATTATTCATGGTGCTTTTTAAAAGTTTTCGCTGAACTTCGGCTGAAGCGTCAGTTTAACCCTCGCCGAGACGAGACCTGGCTGTTAAGGCGTCCGGAAGGTCTAAAGCCAAAATGATCGTAGAAGGTGAATACCATTTTATTGTCTATAGGAATTTATTGCAGTAGGAGAAACGACAAATATTTGTGTGAGTGAGAAGTCTATCAACATGAGAAGAAGACAATTAATAGTGCTTACAAATCCACGGGGGTAGGAAAACATGTTATTTCCGACTTGTATGATCACTGCCTGTCTACCCACCGGATGCCAACGTTTCCGCGGTATTAAAAAACATTGATTATTATATTACATTCACCATATATTGCAATGCAATGCTGTATTAGGCTCCACTATCTGGTGCCTGTTTGGTGAATTTAAATAAAATTCCATTAGATAAAGTAGGGCAAATCCAATCACAATTCTCAGATTTATATTTTACTATTGTGCTCAAACTTGCCTGTCAGTAAATTTTAGGCTGGTTAAAATGGATGTCTCTATTTTATTTAATTGCAATATCAATCAAGCTAACTCTAGGCAAAAACACAAGCTCTTTTTTCAGGGTGGGATCAGAATTTAACTATCGCCATAAATTTTAGGTTATTTGACTTGGGGTAACTCATTTGCTCGTGTAGCGGAGCAATAAATTATAAAGATCGTTGCCAATAGTTGGCTTAGAAATTCCAAAAAGAGTAAACTCGCCCATGAAATAAACAATGCGTGTTATAAATATTCTCGAAGTGCAAGCAGTTAGCTTAACTGCAATTTGAAAACTTTCTAGCGAAAGGGTACACGCAGTTAAAAAACGCCTAATGTCAAAAAGTGATTTGTGCCGCGGAATTCAAAAGAAGAAAAACTCTCTAACGTCCCTCAAACAAAAGTTTCCTAAATCAGAAGCGAAAGTAGATGCACAATACGGCTATAAAACTGCAGCTCTAAAAATCGAGAGTGAATTTCGAGTGACTGCGTATAGCATAAAACTCGAACCCTTTTCCAAGTGAAAGTTAGCCGACTCTTCGTCTTGTGAATACAATAGCATTGTTACAACTAGAACAGTCAATCCTTTTGTAAATTGTACAACCAGGATATATACACGGAAGCGATGGAGCTTAAAGGCGTTGCGTACTAGGTCTCAGCTGAACGACCACCTTTGAGTTGTTCGGCAACACGAAGAGTCAGATTCTCAACGTGTTTAGCATTATCAAATCTCAATACCTACTGAAGCATTAATTTTAAGTGTTCCAGGAGCCAAGTGGCAGATTCACAAACGCTCATATGTGTTCTGATTAACCCGACCTATTCGCTCCGCCCTTGTAATAATATAATAGCTAATCCGCACATTTAATTTATGTCTGTAATCTGTTACGTTTAATAAAGAATATTAGGAGTGTTATAGTTATTCATGTGTGTAATTTCTGGCACCCTAAACTCGCTCTCAGCAGATAATGTGAGTAATCTCTATTTGACAGATAACACACAAAATGTCGGCAGTGCAGTATTTAAACGAGTAAACTTCTGAAAATACTGTGAAACGCATCAGGTAAGTTATTTGAATTTTCCCGCTTGGCAACTAATAAGAACACATCTCCTTGCTTGTTTTTTAGGATGACGTCACCGCCTCTTGTTTGTTCTGACGTAGAAGGTACGCCAATTCTTTGAATTGTTTGTGAAAGCTTGGATTCTCGCCAAACCCGGCATAATCTACTGACGCCACTCGATTTTCGAAAAAGACGAATCAACTGGGCCCTTGGGGAAAAGCTAGGCCACTCTGGGAAGGTTTGTTCTAGTCCTTTGATGCGTTTCCCCAAACCTAACCCTCAAATTGCACGCTTTATCCTACCTCGTTATGCAGGCTTCGGAGCTGCTCGTAGTGACGCTTCTTAAATATCTTGGCTGGAGACGCTCCCCTTGCTGCAGATCTTGTACGGGACGTTTTTGCAGCCCCAGCCGATCTATTGCAGTACATGTTTCTGACTCTGGATGCTTACTTTTGCCGGAAACGATGATCGGAAAACCCAGCTGAACGGCTGCTGACGTCCTCTGAGATGCGATTGGAAACTTTGTTATTTTTATGCTGTGGAACCGCTCACGAAAACTGCCACATAAACATAGACACATGCAATAAAATGCAATACTTTTGGAATGGTAAAACACTTTTTATTAATATAAAACTGCAATCAAAATAGCACCAGGTTGCTAAGTTACTGTTGATTTTCTTATGTTAATACAAATTAATTCTGTTAATGAAGGGTTACAAATTGAAGTAAATTTGAGTACATAATTAATATTTACAATTTTCTTAAATCTAAATTATTGTCTTTAACCTTATAATTAAAATTTTTCGATAGCGTTGCACACACAAACGTTATTTATTTATTATTGTCACTGCTCTGCTCTACACCATTGCACTTTATTTTTAAATACACTGATTTTTGAGTTCACCATTTTCGCGTCACTATCTTTTCTCTTCTGTTGCCTGCTTCTAGCATTGCTCTTTGCAATTTTCTATATTATATTATGCTTCACCTTGTTTTACCTTTCTACTTTGCTCACTATTTTCACTATCCTTTGCTTTTACTTAACAACTGCGCTCCTTTTAAAATGCAACTAACGAACCTTTTGTGTCAAATAAATTGTATGTGGTCTGGCTTTACATGTGCACACACCTTTCCTTTTAAATTATATTAATTTATTTACAAGCCAATTCAAACCCTTTGAAATATGCTTTGCCTTTGCGTGCGTAAGCTCCAAGGTTTCTCTTCAATATCTTTCAAAATGGAAGAATCCAATGGCGAAGGCGAAATCCCAACACAAATTAAAGAAACTGCTCTCTGGATAATGTCGCTCAAGTTATCAAGAAGATTGAATAAACATAAATCGCAAGACCCACTTGATGACGTTATTCGCAGCATTCCTGGAAGGGTAAATTAATATGTGAGATACCGGGGTGGTGCAACAGGTTACTAAAATTTAGAACTCTTACCTTGTTCTTTGAATCAAACTTAATCAAGTATCGTGTTTGACTTCCTAAACATTATATTAAGAAATAAAAGTATTTCCTGCATTTTAAGTAGGCGTAACTTTTTTTGAGGCATAGTATATATACTAAGTAACTCTACTATTAAATATCTGTTATAATTTCAACACTGAAGAGGAAATCTGGCTTCGTTGCCTATATTGTTTATTAAATTATAACATTTATAACCAGTTTGTACTTGCGTGCATTTGAATGTTAATTAGATTTAACTGATGTAACCTTTTCTGGAAAAATGTGCCCGATTACGGTCCTGTGCATGCATCGTTTAAATTTGTTTGTGCTCGGCGACCCATAGGGTTTCTTCAGCGGCGTTTACGGAGTTTTCTACTTAAGCAACTTCGCTAGGGACCGGTTGTCGTTCATTGTGGATAATTGCCGTCAGCCATTTTTGAGACACCACCTAGTCATAAGGGTAATTTCTCCCACCCCGCATCGGTGTGGTACAATTGTAACGGCGTTCAAATGGCACAATCTAGGGCAAGCCCGATTCGAGGATACACAGCAGTTTTCATGGTTCGATTGCCAGGTAACTTTATACCTACAGGAAATGTTTACAGCTTAAGGCGATAAGTGGTCGCTACGGCTGTTTTACGATCGCGCTTAATGTAAGGTGCTTATGTATGTGAATTGTGGCGAGTTTTTATGATTACAATCGCGCACGGTGTTGGCTTCAGACAGGGTCAGTTTAATGTTATAGCGCCTTTAAATGCAGTCATGTTGGAGTTCTATTTTAATATTGTTTTATGTATGATCAAATGTATCTGCGAGTAGCCCCAACCTATAGCGCCTGTAGAGTGTCCAGTATTATTTTATATTTATGTTTAAGAATGGCCATTTGAGGTTTTATTCCTATTTTCTTTTATTTTGGGCAAATAGTGATAGTCCGTCATCACGACCGAATATTTAAAAGAATTTAATGTATACTGAGCTAGCTAGGTGCACAAACAGGGCTAATAAGTATTACAATACTAAAGCGTACGAGACTGATTATTTAAATTTAACGTCTCGACGAAGAGAGGTAGCCAACGTACCTTTACAACACCTTTATTCAAAACAAAAATATGGCGAGGGAAAGAAACCGTGTTTACAGGTCTATAAAAAAGGATATGGTAAACAAACAAAAGAAACAAGAGAACATGAAGGAGAGCCTATAGAAAAGAAAGCTGAAAATCACACAAACTCCTAACTGTTACAACTAGCGGAAGAGACAGTCATATTTGCATATGATGGTTACATGGGAAAAAGGACTGACACTCAATTAGTATAATTATACACACCAACAGTATATACGACAGCGTAACGGATGTATGTAACGAATATGGTTTGAAACTCAATCACTAAACCAGATATACGGTTATCAGCAAAAAACCAAGTACGGCTTACGGCATAAACCTCGAGAAAACAGATAGTATTACATAATTAGTTTAAATGAAACTAGAATAGGGGCTAAAAATTCTAACTCAACTCAACTGGTGACGGTATAGAACCGAAATCTAAACATTGACCGACACTCTCCTTATAATATTGCAATCGTCTAGAATGTGGATCAATAGAAGGATTCTTACCATAAATTAGGTGGGCAGACAAAAAAAAAACACACAAAAACTACATTATCTTGCCCCTGTAATGCGACATACCGAGATATACAATATCTTACACCTCATGATACAAGGCAACCTATTAGGAGGAAGAAGACCACATAGAAGGAGAACATCTTGGTCGAAAAGCCTTAGAGAGTGATTCGGCAAATCAACATTGTCCTTGTTCTAGACAGCTACCAATAAAGTCAAAAGCCAAGACTATAGCCAATATTAACTAAGTGAATTCGGCACATGAAGAAGAAGAAACACCAAGACAAAATGATATTGTATCCTCTTCTTTTCAATATATAATGTGTTCATGGATTGAGTTCGTATAAGGTGACAAACATTTTTCGAGTTATGATGCTAATATATAACTGGTTCGTGAACTAAGATGTTAAAAAATAATAAAGTGCCTCCTAGACCCACGATAAAAGGTACGTTTGTATAAAAGATTAAAAAAATCAAAGTAGGTCGATTAGTCTAAAAATTGAGTCTGCCATTAGCCTTAATTCTAAACAACTTGTCTTAATACTTTGTTTTGTTATCTCTTCTAATAAAGGTAGTTTACTCCACACCATTTTTTAAAAATCGATTGTAACAACAACCTGTATATTAATTAATTTGATTGATTTTTCCAAACTATGGCTTGAGAACAAGATTTCTAGAATATTAACTCGATTTTTTTTCTCATTTACACCGTATACGAACTCAATCAGTGGACACACTTTATATGGTAAGCATATCATCCGGAAAGTTTTCGATAGATACAATGGAAGTATCTTCATAACGGCGAAAAATATACTAACATGAGGTGCACGGATGTCAGCGTTATACTAGTTCCAAAAGTTCACAAGAACTAGAGCCTGTCATGAGAAAATTACAAAATGAGATTTGAACAGATGGGACTTCTTCTTAACCATTCGAAAACTAAGGTGGTGACTGGTGATTATCGATACGGATAATAACCACCAGCCGGAAATGTTATTTGTTTTTGCGAAGTAGTTAAAAATGCACTTCTCTTTGATTCTCTAATCACGAAGGATAGGATACTGAAAATGAAGTACTGCGACGAGCGGAAATAGCCAGAAACGTTGCAGTTAGATTTGCTAGAATATTGAAAGATCGGGATAATACTAAAGCCACCACAATTCCCGTCCTACATTCTTGTTTTTAGTTTTGTTATATTATGCATCAGAAACTCTGAAAGCAACAGATCGTAAGAAATTTGATGAATTTGGGATATGGGGCTATCTGAGGCTATGCTGAATATATTCGATAAAATGACTGACAAATGTCTCCATTACAAAGGAGACTAGGTGTAGTGCTGACATCGAATTGTTAACGGTGGAAGGGGACGTCAAGGGGCGAAGATCCAGAGGTTGTTCCCCGCGTCAGTGAAAATCCCAGTTTCGAAAGATGACTAGGATTTCTGCCCACGAAGCAGTTTGTGTGACATATGAGCGCGAGTAATCGTAAGCGACTATCGCAGAGGCTGGTCACCCCTGACAAGGATGCCCTAGGTGATGAAAACACATTTTGTCAATCAAAGCACACGGACACTGTTTTGCATCAGTCTATTATCACCTAGCATGTATATAATGATAGTATTCAAAGTAAATTTTTCAATTAATGATCGAACTCAATCATGATAATGTTTAAAGTGGTAAAATCTTTAGATTTTTGAACTAAAACCCATCTACCGATTCGAAGTATTAAATTAAATTAGAGATATGTCAAACAGGGAACGATAATATTTTCGAGAAGAAAATAGCTAGCAAATTTTCATTCTAAAGAAAAGAAGTTGATATTCGACATCCTTAAGTAAATGGAAAACGGAAACTTTCGCGTCAAAATGCAGGACATGCCGAGGATCGACGGTGATTTTGACAGGTAGGAAAAATTTGGTTTGCTTGTGGGCACAAGTGCACGCCGAGTGATCTAGTTTTGAAGATGAACGCTGCGTCAGACAAAATCCAAATTCCTACAAGTCCTGGAAAACAGCAGGAGCAAAGAAGCGAGAAAAAAGAAACCGATAAGCCCTCCAGATGAGGCAATTTGGAAAGCTGGACCAGGAAGGCAATATAGGCGGCGACTGCGGCATCGAGTGACGCAATTATAAAGCCATCACCTGGTCACAACCGGCATTTAACTCCTTTTTGCGCATGCAATAATAGTCAGCCAAGAAGCCTAGTGAGTCATAGCGTGTCGGTATACGCTGTGCATCTTAGCATACGTAAAGCGAGCTACCGATTATTGAAACAGCTACCAGAGTGGTTTAATACTATTGCTTGGTGTGTCAGTGCGGTGACGTATGTACCGTGAGCTATTTGCATGAAAAGGTCTTAGACAGATATTAATCAGTTTTAGTATACATAACGGATAAAATATTTTTTGCACATAGATTGTTAATACAAATTACGTGTAGATTGCTCTTCTGTTAAAATAAATGCGGAGTAGAAACAGCTATTCACGTGAGTTAGCATTTAGGTTTATTGGTAGTTAGAGTTATTTTTTTACAGAAAAATATAGCGGCTTGTTACGAGATTTCTTGTAAACACACTTGCTTTTTATTCAAGTAACTTTTTTGAAGTAATATGTTTAGTTGAGCACCAATATAAGTTCATTTTAACGAGAACTCTTCTTAACCATGATTTGGTTAAGTAAGTTAAGAGTCGCGGCGGCACGTCGTCGGGAGCAGATGATCCTGGCTGCTGGAGGCCGGCCGGTGGTGGTGTGGACGGCGACGCATTACTTCTTTTTCGCTGCTGCCTTCTTGGGGGACGCCGCCTTGGCGGGGGCCTTCGCCTTCTTGGGTTTCGGAGCTTTAGGCTTCTTCGTGGGCACTTTGGTGGTCTTTTTCGCCTTCGAGGGGGACTTTGGCTTGGCGGCCTTCTTCTCGGCGGCGGCGGACGGGGAAGCGGCGGCTGCCTTCTTACCTTTAGGTTTCTTGTCGGCGGCCTTCTTCGGCTTGGCGGCTTTCTTGGCGGCCGTCGAGCCCTTAGGCCTTCCGGAGCCGGGCTTCCTGCCCGCAGCCTTCTTGGGCGTCGCGGCTGAGCCCTTCTTGTCCGACTGCTTGGCGGAACCGCCTCCGGCGGCGCCGCCGCTCAGCTATAGAGCTAGTTGACAATAAAAACAAAAAAACGAAATTTATAGAAACTTAGGGGTGTAGGCGACGCTCCATTACAAAAGTTATTACTTTTTGACTTCACCCACATTTAACATACGTATTGCAGCTAGCTTAGTTACTTTAAGTATTTGAATATTATTTAAATTATCTACACTTAAATAAGCTGCTCTGTTATCGATTTTGCTAAAATCTCTGATAGTATACAAACTATTTCCGCAATCTTTATTATTTTTATCGCCCATCAATTAAAAAAGAGTTGATAGTACTACTTCTGCAATTCTAGAATAGCTATCAGATTGTTCTTGTTTGATTCAGTGCATATTCCACGAAGCAGTAGGATTACACACCATTAATAATTGTAAGTTTCAAATTGTGTTGTTTGTCAAAAGTTATGTTGTTCTAGGCGCCAGCATAAAGTCAGTAGCTAAATTAATTTTAATGCGCATAAATGCATCTGCACTGCCTTGTTTCAAATAATCTTGTAACTTGACCCCTAGTCAACGCCTCGCAGTTGAAATTAATAACTTAGCCCAGGCATACTAAACGAATTTAAAAAAAGACATAATAAATGTAGTTCTGATTTTTGACAGAAATATTTCTTAGTGCCGTAGGAACGATCATTTATAATCGCTTTTTTTAGCAAGAAGCAAGAGAAGAAACTGTTTGTTTATTAGAGATAATAACGATACAGTACCTTATTCGTTCATATTACAGAAAAAATGTTATATGAAAAGATTTTCCAGATTGTAAAATTATGTTCCGCTGCAATTTTCACAAACATTGACCTACTTTTATGAAACCGTGTTTATGAGATGGAGCACTTTGCAGAACCTTCGAACAAACACTATTTCATAAAGTTATTTTGATGTTTCTGAAATTTTGCACGCGGCCATAATTTAAAATTATGAATAACTTTTTTAATAATGTGTTGACGTGTTTGAAACAGAAAAGATTCTTTACCTGAAAAAATATACTTTTTAACTACTGCCAAGGCCTCCTTGATAAGACTTGGGTACACCAGGGGTGTAGATTTTTAAAGGGTCGCTCCCAAAATACTAAGAATTATTTGTTCCAAAAATCAGAACTGCACCTTTTTTTACGGCTAGTTATTGTAATGTTTTAGCCGTTCTTTATTTAGCGTGTTGTTTAGATACTGTGTGTAAAGCAGAAAATAGCCAGTTTTTATCAGGCAAAGAAAAGGCACTTTTATAAATTAATTCCTCCACCAAGTTTAGCTTGTTGCAGCGTCGTTAATCGGTTCGAGACTGTAACCGTTTTTCTAACAGTTTACGAAAATCCAAAAGTTTGGTCAGTAAGTAAACCACTATCTTTTGTTGCACCACTCCAGTAATAACCTGCGCCTGCAGGGATTAACTTTAGGATTTAACAATTGTTTGGTAATTGTTCTGAAATACATCTATTACTCGTAGAAGTTTATTACACAGATTTTATCAAAACTAACTATATGCCTCTCCCTCGTAAAGTTTTACAACACATCCACATTTAAGAAATATTCAATCTACAGCATTGAAAACCACAAGAACCTCATATAGATTTCACTACAACGAAATGAAAACCATTATTATAGCAGTAAACCTTCGATGTAACATGTAAATAAGTTTAACTGTTGTATTATTGCTTGAACTACAATCCTGGCTGAGGCTTCGTCGTAACACCGACTGTTAAAATAACTTTGCTTCGTAAGATTTATTATTTTTGCAAAACAAAACTCGATAGCAATATTTGTACCACAACTTTTTTTTATAAAGTTTTATACCTTTATAAATATAACTATAAACAATTCGTTTGCAGCTGGGAACTGTATACTTTAGCTACTGCTATTAAACAAAAACTATTTCGTTGTCAGAAAGCCTGGAACTCGCTTAGTTTTTAAGTAAATGTATTTTTTCAGTCCAATACTGCTTTTACGGACACCGGTTTGAAAAGTTTAACTGAACTAAATCTGAACATAGAGTTAACTGCTGTAGGAAGTTGGCGGCTTTAAATGTGTATTTATCAATAACCGCGGAATTTGCGGTAAAACTATCGATTGGCAGCTAAGGTGCGACTTTGTACCAGGTGAACGTCAGTGGGTGAATATTTGGTCTAGTTTTTGCTGTAATGAGGTTCTTTCGTGCCCTTAAATATGGCGCTTTAATAATTACCCCCGCAGCTTGCTCAAGGCTTAAACGTATTGCAAATGAAAGGCAAATATGAGGGATGTGCCCTACTTTACATAACAATGGAATAAACGAAGACAATTTACCATTGCACTGTAATTACTAACTCAACTATGGTTAATGCCTAGCCTCGTGCTGCATTTAAAGCATCGCGTCAGCCCAAGGCGCAGAATAATTTTTTTATTTGAGTGGTATAAGGTAGCTTCATATAAAATAACATATAAAACGTACCGTAAGATGGGGTTCTTGGAGAACCTGCAACAAAAGCTGTAATTTGTAAAATTACAAAACCTATTAATATACATTTTTGAGAAATCCAGATAACAAAGGGAAATGTAAAAACTAGTATATCATAATTCTTGTGTATAAGCAAGCGTTTAAAGTGCGTGCGACGAAATTAAGCACACGACGCGAAGCCGAGTGTTTTAAGGTCGCTAGTGCTTTAATGGCACTATATATGCATATTAGGCTATTCTTTCTACGATCGTAAGAGAAATATAAAAACTAAGTTATTTTTGTTAAACAAACGTCATTATTACTCTAACTCAACTGATGAAATGACTTTCATAGGAATAATACCTACTAAAAGTTACTTTAACGTTAATTTGAACTGTATTTATTGAATTAGATTTTGTTAAATGGATTCTACATACCATTCAAATAACCTAAAATAATTAAAATGCCTTTTCTATCTATAAAATGACACTTTATGTTTGCACCGCTGTCTTAAACGAGGGGTGACTACAGCCCTATCTACCTCTAACTCTCGGTAGAATTATATAAGAACCAGCCAGCGGTTCTTAAGGTTACAAAAAGATTCATTAAATTACTTCGAATTGGGCGCCAGTCGTTATACACGACACAAAACCAAAATGTAGCTACCAGATCAAATCACCTCCTACCTAGTATGTCTCATACTTCAACCTAAATCTCAGAAAAAAAACGAGCAGGTTTATGAGGGGTCGTAGTATAAGTACACAAAGAAAATATACACCAGTAACAGTCAATAGAAATTTAAGATTAATCAAAAATATCGCAAATAGTCATCATAATTATTTAGCAATGCTAAAATGCCACTCTGCAGCGATAAACAACGATAATTAAAATTGGAGTCACTCATATCATAAACACACGATCAATATAAATTATTAAAATTCAAACAACTGACAATGCAACAGATTAAAAGTTTAACGCCAGCAACATTGACGGCTACGCTGATAAAAGAAGCGCTCGAACATCGGCTTGCAAACTGTTAAAATGGAAATTACAGTAAGCCGGGTGCTCAAGGTCATTTCGTACAGGGTACACAATGCTTTCAGCTATCTCTATGTGATAACGCATTGGCGTTGATGAAACTATGAATTACGTAAACACGTGCGCTTTTGTATCCAAAGGCCTTTGCTTCAAAAATACGCAATATGATAGCAAGGAAATCACCTTTATCGACACAATCAATCGGTGAAATGCAAATTGACTGTACTTACTGGGGTTTCTTCAAACGCCCTAAAAATCAGTCGCCAGGGTAAAGACTTCTGCTGGGTGCCGCATTCCTGGTGAAATTTATCTTGGATGAACTTAGCTCAACACTCGCGCTGACCGCATACAGAGAGAATTCCAACAGCGACGTAAGCTAGCACATCGCGGCAGATCTAATGTCGCACGGTAAATGTGTAATTACTACATAATTAATACGGAAATAACGAAAAACTAGGAAAGATCTCACCAAAGATGGAAATCGGTCTCACGTAAATTTGCAAGCGATGCTTCTTGGAGCGTAAATTTCTCTTGACTAATTCTGCGGCCCAACCACCTTCGCGGAGAGCTGATATCAGAAGACTGGCAACTCGAAAAATCGCGATCCAGATGCGCTCTATTATCGCACGCATCTCGGAAAAACCAAAATTTCTTCGCGCGGTGCTCGACAAAAAGAGGAGCACGCGTAATATTTATATTAGAGATGGAAGCCAGCCTCGAGGACGAAATCGCGAATAACGTACAAATAAAATGGGGCGTGGCATGTTCTTAAAATATTTAACTTGATAAATCATCAAAACGATGTATAATCTGTTTTTAAAAAATGCATTCTGTTTAAAGAATTAAGTCTTCTTTAAGCAATCCTATCTCGTTTTGAGGGCCTTTATATCGCTTATATGACTTCTTATGCTTTTAATCGTTTTAAAAATGATATTGAAACCATAAAACAAATAAATGCGATTTAAGGAACTTATCTTACATATAATTTTATGCTGTTTACACGACTTTTAATTTCATCAAGCTGTCAAAATGCTGTCATTATCATATAAACGATTATTTTTTAACATTATAGGGGTAGATATATACATAGGAAAGTTAAAACAACCGAGATAAAAAGCATAGATCATACAATAGGATTCAAGAAGACTCAAAATGATATATTTAATAGCAAACAAACTAAATACTAAGCAAATGTCAATAAGTAACTTCTTAACCTACTATATGTTTACAACAAATCGGTAGATATTTGTTAGATAGGTTCTCGAAAAAGCAGACGTACAGAATAATGTTATTTTTCTATATCGCGAGGTTTTCTACGAGGTTTGTTAGTGTAACTTTTAGCTGAACTGTAAGAAATTTAATTGTAGTTAAATATGTTCCTTAAACGTGCATTAAATAGAAATTGGCTTCATGCAAACAAAAAAATTCGGAAGCGTTATGCTAACGTTTACGCTATTATAAATCATCCAATACGAAAGTGCATTACAGCAAACAATATTAGTTGAAAACCTTTTCCATTCTATGTGTACAGTTTTATTGGTGACATTCAAAAATAATATTTATATTTCCTTAATAATAAAAAAATTCTAAAGATCACAACCTTCATCGAGGCTTCTGACGGTCTGAATATGTTATTTCTGCTATCCGACTACTACTACTTCGAATTCGGTAACTATAAACGTCGTTGTCTAGTTTTTGGTAACTTTAGAGGTCACAATTTGAATTTGCCACCTGCTGGCTTTCATTTCCTTTTTGGAGATTTCTAGAAATTCTAATTTTACTTCCAATACTGTAAAACGTATCTGTTCAGGGATGTTTTTGGTAACGGAAGGATTTATCTAGAAAAATCGTCTATAATCTTCTGATTTGACTTTATTGGTTTGGAGAATTGCTGCACCGGTCTGATTATTTCAGGATTTGTTACTATTTTGGAAGTAAATACCTGTTAGCCGCTTAAAATCACGGGCAAGAAATTGTTATCTCTATCTTTACATGGTCTGACGTTTCCCAAATTCATGTTAAAACCATTTCGTTTCGCTCTTTCTTTCTTCGCTGTTATTTCTGCGAGTTATATCGAGATTCGTCATTCTACCTGCCATAAATCGGCAAATGTTGCAGTAGCCGTACGTCTTTGTGTTACAGAGAGTTGAATTGCAGATTTGGGGTTGGAAAACACCAGAACACCTGTAACCAAGTGTTCGTTCAGACAGACTGCTCTTTCACCGCAAGAAGTAGCTGCTTATGTGAAGTTTCCCTATTGTTCCTATCGTTCGAACATTCGGGGTGGTAGGTCATGTTTTGCTACAACTGGAATAGGTAGTTTATTGAATCATGTACATCATAGCTGCTACTTATAATATATCTTACATTCTATTATAATTTTCTTTGAGTAGCAAACAACCGTCAGTTGTAGTTCTAATTCTATTTACCGGTAAACAATAGTCTATTAACCAATTTTTCTCTGTGTATTTTCTAAATTTATGCGGTATTTTCTATTTGTTAAAAATAGTCAACAGGTATGTGCGACGATACGCAGTATGTCATGGGAGTACGATTACAAAACTTAACCGAGTTATGCCTTCTTGAAGAGAAATTCAAAATATTTCGTAAATGCATTTTATTTGCAAACAATCGAAAATGTAACGGAAGTCATACCTGGCTAACTTGTAATAACTGTTTAAAATTGCACCAATTTTGCATATGCAATTGAGAATGCTGAACTATGGAATTCGCCGCATGTTTTAGTAGGTACTTACGGATTACGACTAATTTCAGGTGTGGCACTAAAAATTATCTGTTACGTCTTATAATCGCATCTATGTTTCTAACATTTTTTGAATTAAAATTATTTAAGAAACATATTCCTAAACCTTGACAGATGTGTATTGTTGTCAATAAGTAGTACTATTGTTCATAAATTGACTACGTTCGGTAAGACCTCGTTGGCAATTGCAATCGCGAATCGCTTTAGTCTATTGTGTTTTTAATGCTGTTTGGTACTTTTTCAATTATGGTGTGTTGCTACCTTGCTGCATCGATTTCGAGCGCTTTTATCTAATTATACCATTTTGTTCACATGACCTCAGAACATTAGTTGTACATTGAATCTTTTGTAGTAATTCACTTATCAATCATTTGAATTCTAGGTTCACTTTGACACGAACAACCTCATTTGTGTAATAATAATTTGAAGTTATGTAGTTAATTTGATATTCGACTTCATTTTGAACCTAGTGTCATTTACTTGTTAGGTACCAGTATTTTTCAATTATTTAGTTGAATCCTCATGGCTGTGCGCGCTATTTTGGAATCAATACCTTGTGTATCCATTACTGATTCAGTTTTTTTTTGTTGGTTGTTAGCTCCCTAGTACTTTTCTTATTGCATCTAAGGCTACAGCTGGATCGTGATTCACCACACTTTGAACTAGCGGAAACGATTCTTATTAACGTCCTGCTAACCATCGTATTGCTACGTTTTTACGTTCGGGCTATCGACGCTTCTTGTATTAAACATTTATTTAATACGATTAATTACGATTTATTTTAACTATTTACAAACACAAGAATTATCAAGGCAGAACACAAATTACTTCACCTAACGAACTATTTCTAACAACGATACATTTATTTATTTATATTGCACTTAACAGTAATGATTTATATGGTTACATTTATTTGTTATTTATTTCACTAGAGTTATATACACACGGGTTCATCTACATTACGCGCTTCGAGTTTGATGAGAACTGCCCGCTATTCCTGCGTATTAAAATTTGAGTTTATAAACATCTTTGAGCAGACAATAGTACCCTTTATATGATATTCTGATCCCATATATAAGTATATGATCAAAATTTATTACACATCTAAAGTGTGAGCCCGAAGCTCGTATTTGAATTTTGGCATTATTACAATTTTCAAGTTAGTGTCGTTGATTTATTTCAAATTCTTAAAATAATTCTTGGAATCTCCAATCAATTGAACGGGAAATAAGAAGCAATTCAAACATACCCAGTAAAATAACGGAAATTCGTAGTCGTGCTTCAGTTTTTGCAGTTGTTAGAGAGGTGTTCCTGCCAGGTCAGTACGAGAATGCAATAATGAAAATCTTTTACTAATGTTTCATAAATTGGCTTTCAAGGCACAGTCTGGGTTTTGTAAAAGCGGATATTTTCACGACCTTTTATACAGAGTCAAGGCTGCTTTCAATATTTTTTGGCTAAGTTCCAAAGCCGATTTTTAAAGTATCTCTGATATATTTACGTCAAAATTCGTTTGGAGATTAATTGAAATGAACTGTGTAAGTAGTAGGAACCTATATTTCATAACTATTGAAAACAATGAACTCCCATGACGTATGCAGAATTTTCAATTAAATATAATTAGTTTGGCCTCCATACACATCTTTATTCAGCCAAAAATAAGTGTTAAAATGTTAGTGGACTACCAATTATAGGATGAAAAATATAAACGTAATAGTATACTAGGAGAAACACATTCACTGCCAACGCAGTTTTTAAATAAGTACTCTGTAGCCGTGAAATTGTAATTATTTAACAGTTGTTATTTGTTAAAGCCTTTCTTTACTCATATTTATTGAACATTTAACGAGCAACTCTTAAAAGTGCTTAAACAAGTTATCCATTGTGTATCATCAAAAATGCTGTTATTTAGAAAGTTATCAATAAGTGTTCAAGCAAAGCCATTTCCAGGTCTTTATTTTCGAAGACGTCCTTCAACCGACTCAGATTTCATTAATGCCTCTTGGTGAAAATTAAAATGCTGTCGACGAAAGCCCTTGCATTTAATTATAGTTTAAATCAGCCGTTCGCGAATGAAATTTTCAACCAGGATATTAAAGCGAGGAGCTCAAATCTCATGTTAATTACTTTTTGGGAGATTTTATTCTTGGCCGAGCGACACGGTGCGGGGCTTACTTCGGTTTGTGTTAAATTGCAGGTTTTCCTTCTTAACATCGATTGTTAGGTTCTGAGTAGGAAACCCGTTTGGTGATTGGAACACATACATTATTCTTTTCTAGATTAAGTTACTGTAAATTATTGTAAATTAGTTTACTAATCTGTAATTTCTACTCATAAGCGCCCTTGCTTTTGTTTTGGACTATCTTTAGTGAGAGTTGTAGTTTCGAATTCTATTTACTGCAATATATATTTTTATCTTTGCGATTTAATATATTTGACATCGCTAAGAGTTTTGTATGACTGTTTCAGTCGTAGTAGAAAGATGAATATATTTCTATCGCTCCCCGTTGGGATTGCTTCCTTCAGCGCCATCTAAAAGCAATGACACACACATTATTGCTACACAGAAACAGGATGCTGTGTAACAGAAGAACAACTATTTAATCATTTTCTTGTATAGTCCAGATCAGCAATCAAGACAAACCGAAGAATTTGTCTATGATTCGTGGTATAGAGGGGAGATTGAAAATGGACTCGAAAAATAGGAACGTCATCAAGTCTAGCGGCAATACGTAAGGTGGTTGAAGAATAAAGACTAAAGGTCCACATAATGGCGGATGTATTAAGCTAGTTATTTAATAATTAGCAGAATAGGTTGATTTTTCAGGTCCAATCATGCCAGCGCTTTGAAAACATTGTTCTACATATGGAGATTCACCCTTTTCCGTATTATTAACTTCTGGTTTTATCCTATGATCAGTGTATGTGAGAAAACGTACAAAGTTAGGTTGCAGAACTTTTAGAGTTTATAATTCCCAACCTACGTGTTTTGACATCTTCTAGTCATTTCACATCTTTTTCCGGTTATATAAACAGAAATTGACACCCACGGGAAGACTGCCAACTGTAACCAAAGCTACAAGAAAAATTTCACGCTTATAATGGATTCAGATGGTAGCAACGTAAAATATAAACCTTCAGAAACTTTGGAAAAGGTGCCAAAGATGATATAAATTGAGGACAAATGTTACAGTGAAAGCAAGCGGTTTTCTATACAATTTTGTAAATTGAGTTGTGACCAATAAGCTGTGGAACTGAAATACCATTAACAAACGGCTAGGTGTTGTTTAGACGAACACCTACATGAACCAAAGGAGTACAACATCAATAACGGTGAAACCAATTTCGCAAGGCATAAATTGCAATCAGAAAATGAGGTTTATTATCAAGAATTTTAAGGAAGTTAATCTACTTCCTCAAAGGATTGGGATGTTGAATTTTGCTGATACACACTTGATTTCCCTACAATACTGTGTCTTTAAAGTTGATAATTTGATATCATATCGTACTAGAGAAAAGAGTAATGTTTACAATAGGATGATTCATGTTATAACACTGCTTTGCGTGCATTTAGTAAATCTTTTTGTTGTACGTTCTGTGTCTTCTTTTTATTCTATAAAAGAAGACAGATGGCCCTGTGAAGAGACTTCCATGCTTTAAATGGATTCAGATGACTCGAAAGATAGATGTAAAAGTATGTGGACAAATAATTAAAGTACGATTAAGAAAGCTGGAGCAGCGCTTATTTGTGTAATGCTATAAATATAGGTGCTGTCGCCATTAATAGCTGCATGAAGACACGATGAATGTTAAAATACTGCTTAGGACATTCAATAAACTATATTTAATTGAAAATCATTCTTTTCATCACTGTGTGATATATTTTTCGTGTTCTCGTTTCTTCTTCATGTAAGATATTCGCCTCTTTGTACTTAGAAAGTATGATAGATAACATACGACGATCATTGTTCTTCTAATCGTCAATACCCCAAATTACAAGCTCAGGTGACTTTGTGCGAAAGAAACGGAATAATTACATTCTTTATTTAGTAACTGCTGCAAGTTGTCTAATTTTTATTAGGTTTTGACATTTATGATAAACTGTTGTAACAAAAATGTACAAGGAGCCTACTTAACTAACATTTTGTATTGATGTGTCTATTTTCTTTTCAAGTAATTCAGCTTTTAACGATGTCTCACTTGTGTTATATATAATTATGTGCAAAGCAATGGATGAGAGACAGTAACTAATGAAAAAGACGAACGATACGAGTGGGAAGAAACACAACTGACAGCTAGTTTAGAAAAGGAAGAGATAATTAAATGCTAACATTAAAGACAAAAGTATATTTGCAACACTGGGAAGAATATATTGCAGAATAATAAGGAGAACACTAACACTCTAGTGGTACCACAAGGAAGAAGGGAGCTCTGGACACACCTTGGCAATTCATGAGTTCTTCTACATACTCTTGTGTCTGGATTTCAAAAGATAATAATTAGCTCTGTAGACGCTGGTGTTGAAGCTAAGGGATCAACATTTCTAACATATCGATCTAGTGGCCAGGAAAAGTACTACAAGACTCTAAGTAGGCTATGCACTATCCGGAATAAACTCCCTGCCAAAGTGCAATGTATGAGGTGCATTTGCAGGCAAGGGAATACCTGCAGCCTACAGAATAATAAAACAAACAATTGAATTTATAAATAATGCTATATGTAAGCACTGAAACTGACCTATTAGAAGAAGCAGAGAAATAGCTGAGATTTTTGTTTGTCAGCTGGACTATCGAAATCAAAGGTTCACTGGCATTGCGACGTACAATATTTTCTGCTCAAAGGACTTTAGAACCACATAACTTTTTCTCCGTACAGATGACACCCTCTATATACGAAGAATAAACTACCAAGATGTCGTTTCCATATCTAGAGAACAGAGTGAAATAAGATTTGCCTGAAAGTGTACTAGATGGATTGTCCTGTTGCCGGTGAAGCTGCTTTGTAAATGGTGTCATGCACTAGAATGTCTGTCTTGTTTTCATGAGCGTGTTTTTACAATAACCTGAAATGTTCAGCCATGTATAAAATACAGAACTGTCTCAACTATAAAGAACTCAATAAAGTGATCACTGAAATGTCTAATGACGGCAGCAGTGAAGATAAAGACTGCAGTTTTTCCTTCTTAAGGAACCGAGTAACACTGAAACGTGGTTTGGTATGCTTTGCCTGTAGTGTTTATTTCCAAGGTTAAAGATATAGCCAAATTGTACCTCTTATCGGTAATTAGATTTAACAGGTGTATTTAGTATTGTCTCAAATGGGCGCGGATCCGATCTTTACATGCAGCACTTCAATTCAGGTATCCTCCAATCTTTGCGGGGTGCTGAGAACTGAAATTCATCAGTCGCGTGTCAGTCTCAGCTGGGGGCTGCATGTTTCTGCGACTTCTGGGTGTCTACATGTGTATGTGCAAGGTTGCGTTAAAGCGAAAAACATAGAAGTAGCGTAAAGCCTGCAGTAAATAATTTGCTGCCTTTGTCTCTGGTGTATCGAGACAACGTTCGCGTTTCTAGAAAATGCCATATTCCTCGTGTTCCGGTGAGAACACTATTTCTGAAGCACCTAATTATATTTGCCACGATCATTATTGCCAATAAGATGGTTGCCAACAACCGAGAATTCCCGGCATCAGGTGTGGTCATTTTCCACGCATCATGCCTTCCAAGATTGGATAACGCAATCAAGGGCCAACTTAATATGTGACTCGGCATTCCGCATACTTTCCGGTAAAGTTTTTGCAGTTTGAATCGATAAACGTTCACTTTCATATGTCGTGTAAGCACCGTGTTTAAAGAATATGCGTACGTGTGTACATCGCGTACTTGTTGATGCATGCGAATCTGAACAAGGCCGGTTTCAGCCAGGACCGTTTTTAAACATTTTGTACAATTATTTAATCGCAATGTTTAATATGACTTTATGTATCTATTGGACGCGCATGCGAGTAGTTTCCAGTCAATATAAGTTTGTACACTAATGGTGTTGAGGAGCCTTCTCAGTTTTCCGTTATTTGGAAAATTCCTGATTGCCAGCTCGCCTTGGAATTTAATGGACTGTATGGATTTTATTTCTTCACTGAATTATACACTCGTTGAAAGCAAAGTAGGTAATTTATTTGCTATAAATTTACACGAACAGTTTAACATTTAAACATGTGAACAATAATTACTTTCGCAGAGCGGACCGGTTCGCATGCTGCCACGTTGACAGAAGGAACGTAAGTGAGTTTTTAGAAGCGGAAGGCCGCCCGGCAGTCTACTGCGCACAGTATAAATTCAGAATGCAAGAGAGGCGGCAAAAGTTTATAAAGTCCTTAACATACCGCCCGCCTTGGAAAGGGTAACCTTTCAAATAAAACAGTACAGAGTTGACATGTAACAGCTAGAGTAAAACATGCAACATGAACACACACATATACAAAGCATAATAGTACATGGATCTTAATCGAGTACAAGAAAACCCGAACAATGAGGAGCCAAAAGGCCTTACGAACACTGCGCTGAACGCTAACGCACTAGTTCACAACACTAGGTAGCGGGCACAATTTGGCGAAGGATCGTTTCACGATTCCTGACACAGTGTTCACTGACGCCACACGCGTAACGCCGTCAAGGCCAGGGTGCAGCTCGGTGACCCGGCCTAACCTCCACTTCAGAGGGGGTAGATTGTCATCCTTGATGAGGACCATGGAACCAGGCTGGAGGTCCGAAAGATGCGTGCGCCATTTGGTGCGCTGTTGGAGTTCCGAGATGTACTCTTTACTCCATCTCTTCCACACATTCTGATGAAGTTGTTGTATTCTCTGGTATTTAGACAGCCGAGACTCGGCTATCTCAGTAACGTTGGGGTCAGGCAGTGACACCAACGGACGACCAATCAGGAAATGAGCAGGAGTCAAAGGCTGAAGGTCGTTTGGATCAGAGGACAAAGGAGACAGGGGTCGGGAGTTTAAGGTCGCTTCCACCTGTGCCAGCAAAGTGCAAAATTCATCGTAATTTAGACTAGCGTTACCTATAACGCGCCGTATGTGATGTTTGGAGGACTTAATTCCGGCCTCCCACAATCCGCCAAAGTGGGGACTGTGCGCGGGTATAAAATGCCAAGCTACTCCGTCGTTCGCGACTGATTCGGAAATAGAAGGGTTTTGCTCCGCGAGAAAATTGCCTAATTCGATTAACTCGGAATTAGCGCCTACAAAGTTAGTGCCATTGTCGGAATAGACATGGAGCGGTTTGCCTCGACGAGCCACAAACCGGCGAAAAGCCATTAAGAAGGTTTCAGTAGAAAGATCAGCGACCAATTCAAGGTGCACTGCCTTTGTGACAAAACAATAAGCTGTAACTCGTTGTAAGCGAGCGAAGCTTGAATACTGATTGAACGGAAATGGTTCAACAGAGGTTACAGGAAGACTCTGAACTTCTTTTTTGAATTCTGGAAGCTCAGCACGAACATGTTTGGAAGCAGGCCAAGATGCCTCGCCTTCGCTTAGCCAGGTGAGACCATGCCACCAAAGGCTTAACAGACCCAGCGGGTCAAATATCTGCGATCTTTCAGACAAGATGCTACGCTTGGTAGCCTTACTACTTGTAGAATTTGAAATATGGGATATTTCAGACAAGCTGCTACGATTGGTAGCCTTACCACTTGTAGAATCTGAAATATTGAACATGGAAGTAGGCCAAGATGCCTCACCGTCGCTTAGCCAGGTGGGACCGTGCCACCAAAGGCTTGACAGACCCAGCGGGTCAACTATCTGGGAAATTTCAGACAAGCTGCTACGATTGGTAGCCTTACTACTTGTAGAATCTGAAATCTGGGATATTTCAGGCAAGATGCTACGCGTGGTAGCCTTACTACTTGCAGAATCTGAAATATTCTCTACTGATAAGAATCTTTTCTGAGCGATTTGCAATGAATCACCCAATACCTCTACAGGTTCCTTGAGAGGGATAGAGACAACGAATCGACCATTCGCTTCTCGTTGCGTATTTTGCACGAAATGTGCCTCACAGGCGTTCTCTTCATTTGTGCGGACCTTTTCCTCTGGGTAATGTTCGAGTTGCCAAAACCTAGCAATGGGATCAGAAGCATCCCCAATCGTGCCAAGATTGCACTGTACAGGGTACGCAGAAGGGGGGCCTGTAGGGCCAGAAACAATCCAACCAAAACGAGTCTTTTGGAGGATGGGAAGATTTGGGCCTAGACCAATTTGTTCAATACAAAGGAGCTGCCAGAAAATGGGCGAACCAATCAGAATGTCGATGGTGCCCGGTTGGTCGTAGGACAGATCTGATAACTTGATGTTATCAGGAACCTTGAAGCTGTTTCGCTGGACGCGAAAACTTGGGGTTGTACCTGTAATCTCATCGAGAACAAGACAGGATAGACCAATACTGTATGAGGTGTGAGGGGCTTGCAGCTTGATATCACACCTAGCTTTGATTTGAGAAGTGGCTTTACTTAAGCCAGAAACAGTAACGTTGACTTCGCGAGTTGGAAGCTTCAACCTTTTACACAAATCTGAACGTATGAAGTTCGATTGGGAACCGGAATCCAGCAGGATTCGCACAACATGAGGCGTACCATCATCAGCGATGAGTTTAGCGGTAGCCGTAGGTAAGAGTACCTGAAAAGCATTCGAACAGAATGCCGAAATCGATTGGTTTAGTTCAACAGGGGTTTCTGCCGACATCGCAGATCCTGGTTGACTAGAAGAAGCATTTTGAGGTTTATCCTCATGAAGAAGTGTGTTGTGCCTTGATTTGCACTTTCTACACGTATATTTGGAGCTACAGCGGCTCGCAAGGTGACCCTGAGTTAGGCAATTAAAGCATACACGGAGCTCTTTTGCCTTTGAATTTCTGTCAAGAGAAGACAGCTTGACAAACTTATCGCATTTGTACAAGGAATGAGATCCTTTACAAAGTGGACACGAAGGGGTACCTGACACAAATGATTTCGAATGTACCTTGGAAGACTTTTCGGGTACAAGCTTAATATTTTTTACTTCCAGAGTTTCTAGAAGATTTGCTGTGTTTTGCAGAAATTCCTTGAACTCATCAAGATTAGGCAGGTCAGAACTTGACCGGTTTCTAAGGACCTCCCATTCACGGAATGTAGTGGGGTCCAGTTTTTTAGAAACGACATAAATGATAACAACATCAAGAAGCTCGCTTTCGGTTGCTAATGATTTGATTGCTGTAAAATGTTTGAATAACATATCGCTAATCGTACGTAATTTAGTTGCAGATTCCTTACTGCACGATTCAAGTTCGAATATAGCATTGAGGTGGTTATGAATCAGAATTTTTGGATCATTGTAACGATGACACAATGCATCCCAAGCTAGAATGTAATTACTCGCAGTAAACTCTAAACTTTTTATAATTTGGCTTGCATCACCCTGTAGACTAGCCTTTAAGTAATGCAGTTTTTGAATATTAGTCAGCGTTTGATTCTCATGAATTAAGCTAATAAAAATCTCACGAAATTCCAACCACTCTGACACGTTCCCTGAATATTTGGGAATCGAAATGGCAGGAAGGCGTACAGCTCGATTATTGCAATGCGAACTGCAATTTGAATGCGTTGATCTCACGCTACCATTAGGAGATCCAGAACGATCTGGTGCAACATTAGACTGCTTGTTGTATTTACTTGCCTTGTACAACTGCGACTCCGGGCCGATGATCCATGCGGCACGAAGGAACAATGTGGCTTTTCCGGGTTCGTACTAATCCGGATCGATGGACCAATGCGGCTCGAAGGAACAATGTTGGGGAGCCTTCTCAGTTTTCCGTTATTTGGAAAATTCCTGATTGCCAGCTCGCCTTGGAATTTAATGGACTGTATGGATTTTATTTCTTCACTGAATTATACACTCGTTGAAAGCAAAGTAGGTAATTTATTTGCTATAAATTTACACGAACAGTTTAACATTTAAACATGTGAACAATAATTACTTTCGCAGAGCGGACCGGTTCGCATGCTGCCACGTTGACAGAAGGAACGTAAGTGAGTTTTTAGAAGCGGAAGGCCGCCCGGCAGTCTACTGCGCACAGTATGAATTCAGAATGCAAGAGAGGCGGCAAAAGTTTATAAAGTCCTTAACAAATGGGCTTTTCTTTTGCAAGTTAATTTCAGCTCGAGAACACTACAGGAGTGCATTAGCTTTATGTTTGAGCAGATACTGACATTTCGTAATCAAGAATTAGGGTATTAAGAGTGTTTCATGTTCACCGAGCTAGCTGGTTGGACAAAGAGCAAATATTAAAGCGTACGAGGCGCTTTGTTATAATATGATTTGTAACAGAGAGTAGAAAATGCCATCAGAAGATCAAAACCAGATACGTCCCCAGAGTCAGATGAAACCACAGCGGAGACTATAAAGGCCGTGGGAGACAAGGGAGTAATTATAGTTCACAATATATGTCAATAAAATATGGAAATTTATCCTTGATTTGAACAAAATGTAATCAGAGTAGGTTTGAGAACAATGTAAAACAATGTAAGATCGAAGACAAACAATTGGTAAAAAGGAAGCAAAACTGAAAGATAATAATAATTTTTATTTCCAAAGAAAAATATATTTAAACACTATAATACAATATATACAATAGCATTTCACTTGGAAATTGGAAGACAGTCAGATGACCTCCATAAAAGAGTTCCTGCTCTTTCCTCCCTCCGAGATATGTTTAATAAATACTGATTGGTCATAGTCACAGAGTATTAATGAAATAGTTTAAGCCAAATCACTCAGGAAAGAACAGAAAGTACAGGATAACAACATGAGAGACAAAATAATAATAATAAAAATGGTAATAGTAAAGTATTTTAAACAAATTATGGAAACTAACAAAATGGACACTAAGTTACTTCATGCTGCAGATGCTAATAATTAAAAAGCCAATTTTCAACGCGGATCTTAAAAGAAAGTAATGTTAATGATTTCTATAGGTAGGTACTAAGTTGTAAAATTTAGAAACATTGTAAGAAAATGACCATTTAAATAATTCAGATCTATGAGATTTACAGTGTAATATACCTCTATGCCTTAAATTGAGATTATGTGTATTAGTACGAAACGTAATTTTATTATAAAGGTAAAGAGGAGTTTTAGTAAACCTTATTTTGTGATAAAATACAAAATAATGCAACATACGACGTTTATCGATGCTGATCCAATTGGATTCTATAACTTTGTGTGCTATATGTTCACGGCGTTTGACACCGTGGATAACTCTCAAACAGGAATTCTGTACCAATTGTACTCTTCTACTAGTTGCGTTGTCAATGCAAGGCACATAGGCAATATCGCAATAGTTAAATTGTCACAACACAATGTTGCAAATTTGGCTTCCTCAATAAATTATGCTAAATTTGTGAATAAATACCCTTTTCCCAATTAAGTGGGTTTAAAAATTGGTAGAATATCCTGTGGGTATGATATAGTGTAGTGAATTGATTTGTAGCACTTGTGCAGAAGTTTTAAAAAGTGTTTGATCTGTGCATCGAGTGTTGGCTAGTATTTCGGTGGCTGTTTTGGAGTTTTGCGCAGTGTAATTGGAGCCTTGTGAGCTAGACGTAGGCAGTGACCTTCATACAAAGCAGCGGAGCCCTAGGTGTAGGCGAGGGCGTGAGCTGGAAGCAGTTTTTTTGGTGTCGGAGCGGTCAAGCTGCAGGAGCCGTTCTGCGTCGGCGTTCAGCGGCTTGGATTGACAGGCCAACGGAGAAAGACGGGGCCAAGCATCGTGGAACTTGCTAGGAATTCGAGTTAAGCCCTAATTTCGGTTCCACTAGAAAGGTCAGGAAACTTTATTCTAAAAGGTAGAATTTAGTGGATTTCTTAGTGGTGTCGGTTTTTTGTGTACTAGCGGCAGATGCGTTCTTTGAGTGTGTTTTGTTTGTAACATGTATTTACTTACGGCAATTGTTATCACCCAGGTAAAGCTTTAATTACATAATCACAGCTAATTGTCGTATAATAGCTGCCCTGTTTTGGGAATTGTGGGGAATAAAAATTGCCTAGCACTAGTTTGAAATTGACAGTGTTATTTCCTAATACTCGTTTTCTGTTTTTGTTGTAGTATTTAACTAACAACCTCTTATTTTGTGTTTTGTATTAGTATTTTCATGACTATGCGTCTTTGAACAGATCAACAATTTAAATATATTACGTTCTAAATATTTCCATCGAACCCCACCGAAAGTTATTTTAAGGGGTCGATTGTCGGTTTTAAAATCTCGGGGCTAACCGGGCAGTTGGTACCGATGCATGTGTGCGTTTGAATGTGGAATTTGTACCACAGAAGGCAGCCTCCTAAATGATACTTGTGGTAATTACGTGGATTAATCAAAATAATAAAATAATTAGGTCTGTATAAATATTATTCCTTGAGTAGCTTTAAATGTAGTTCGCTGGTGCAGCTGAGTTGCACACTGTTTTATTGTTGATATTACTGCATTGATTGTAGAGATCTTGGTTGTTTAGGTCGTTGGTCATAATTTTATTGTTGGCTTAATGCCCAATCGGTTTCCCATATAGTGCACCTTCTTAACTGGAAATAACGAACATCCGGTGAAATTACTACTAACTCTTGACTTGATAATCAATCATATTATCATTAATCCAGGCTCAACCTGCATAGCCATAAGATGCTCATTTCTTACAAATGGCCTGTGAAGTTGATCTGCGATGGCGGCAACCGCAGTTGCTATCCACACTGACATGAATTACAGCTGATCGGTCTAGTTAGCAGTCGGAGAATGGGCGCCAGATGCGGTAAGCATCCAGATCGAGGTATTCTACTCGATGCTACGCGGGAGAATCGCGAGGCCGCAAACCCCCTGTAAGTACTATCATCCCGAACATGTACTGTTAAATTTAGTACTGCTTGTTGACACCCCTGGTTATGCCATTTAGCTATTTTGTCATTGCAAGCGAGCGTGTGTGACCGTAGGTCACATAAAAATGACGGCTAATCGCCTTGCCTCCCCAGTGTCGTATTTTTGATTCACAACTCTCAGACCATAGGGGTGGTACGAAATTCCTAGTAAGTCGCCAACCTGTAACATGTATGCATGAGGACCAATTTAAATCTAGGAAAAAATAAATTAACCCCGAACCTAAATCATTGTGACTATGTAGTCATGTAGTCCAATTGGAAATAATCCTTTAAACAGACAGATTCAACAGGTAGTAGATCAACAATAGTGAAAGTATGTTCACAAATCCTCAACTGCAATCATTCAATCAGCTTTTGGGTGGAAAATTTCTTAAATCTAGGGCAACTTGTATAGACGCCTCAACTACACCAATTACGCAAAATTGCCCTTCCAAAACTTTTATGTTTACAAATCCTGCGAGGCGTAAGAAATATTTGCTCGATTCCGCGAAAATCAGAATATTACAGCTGGCGTTATTGCCCATTCTTCACATCCCGATGTAAGCCTGGGCTCCCTATAATGAGTTTACTAGCAATTTGTCTGCGCTTTTTTGGGGAATTGCATTCATCGCCGCGAGTATTCCGGAATATTCAGGAGTTGATTGACGTGAGAATCTGGCACGGAAGGAATTGATTTGCCATCGTTAATTAATTTTTCCCGTCTCCGCCGACTCCTCGTTCGCCAGAGCTCTTAGTCTGCGAAATGGCGATCCACTTATAAATATTGCAACACCATTACGCTTTAAACGGTTCTGCCGCGAGATTGTGTGCTATAGGCATTTTTGCTTTTGATGGAGGCAACTGCAGATATAAAAGTCAAGTGCGTTGCCTGAAACGCTCGTTGATCGAAAGCCCCTTCTGCAAGTAATATTCTGTTTCCTTCAGTGGCTGCCCAAGTTTTCATCTTTCTAAACGCAAAGCTGAACCATATTCAGTATGCGCATTATTTAAGTGGATTTCCAAATCCACCCTGCAATACTTTCGGCAGACATTCTACTTCATTTGCATAACAGCAGCGTACTTGATCCCCGATAGGTTTCCAACAGCTGGCAGAAATTAGTGTTTTATATACAATAAAGGTTTCTTTATTACACTTTTTTAAATTAGAATAAATTTAAATTAAATTAAGGGTAATGCTACATACATATAGCGTAATAACTTCAAATATGAAACACAGGAACAATTACTGCTCTATGGTTATGAACAATTCAATGTGCATTTGAGAGCTGCATACAGTCGAAATGTGAAATTACTCTCTGCATGTAGCTCATAGTGGAATTGCATATTACCTCTTTTATGGCTCAACGTAATTAATCTTCTGCCACTAGGTCTGAAAGCGGATGCTCGTTTTTGATTAAAAGTTTATTCATATGTAGTTATCCAACACACCGTTACATTTTGTATATTATGCATTAAGCTCACAGGAGGGTATGTTGAAAAATAAAAACGATTTTATCCTAAATGTGTTTCTTTCTTCGTCGCTCAGCATCGGATACTGATTGACGTTGAAATTTCACTATCTCTTAAAGTTTCGAGACAATTTTCGTGAAATTCAGTACAGTATTGTCTACTACTAGGTTTTAAAGATTAGTAACGACTAAGGTAGACTGAATAGTATACTTTAAAGTTAACACTTTAAATAATATAATCTACAGAATATTCGCGGTCGTCGTCATTGTCGTCTTGACATCCATGAATTAGGGCATATGCACGTACCTTCTTCCGATTCAATGTGTCATCGCTTCCAATATTTTAAAAGTATTTAGTGATTTGAGAGTATTGAGGTACTTATTTGTTTTCGTATTCGGAATACAAGAAGACAAACCCAATAAAGAATCCACAAATGGATACATCATAACATATTAAGTTTCCGGAAAGGGTACCGCTTTGGGAAATGAATGATGTCTAGCGATTGCCATTTGTACATTCAATCATAATCAGGGGTAATATAATAGGTAGCATCAATGTTTTTTTTTAAATATTATGAGTTATAATCCCAAAGCTTACATTGGGATTATAACGAAATTATATTAATAAAAAATTATAGATTATTGGGCGTACTACGAATTATACTTAAGAAGAGAATATAATGAATTTCAAATATATACCAGAGAGAACGTAATTATTACGTGAGTATCAATGCTGATGATCAATGTTTGTCGCAAACAATGTGAATTTTTCGTCTAGAATAAGGTGGCTTTCTGTCATGCATGCAATATCTACCTATATTGTGCCTGGATAGGAATGAAATGAATATTATTCGTTGGTTTTTAACGCCATTGGCCTTGCAATTTAAGAGGTTTAATTTGTCTATAATGATTCTGCCATTTTGAAATAACATTGGAATTAGGGATGCGATAAATTCTTAAGTTTGTTCTAGGTGCGGTGTAATGATTTCGATAATGGATTGAAGGATGTTAGTCACAAGAGTTCTGATTTGTTGATTATTTTGGTTATGAATATGTAGATTGGGAGCATAGGGATTGTGGCTCAGGGTTGATGTGTAAGTTGCATTATACGTAATTTTCCCTCTTATCGCGTTAGGGTTTAAGGGTCTGGCTACAGGGTGAAATTTTATGTATGTAGCTGTATGTATCCAACCGTAGTCTACGCATTTGGGAGAATCAGTGTCTCTGTTTTTTTTTTTGACATTGCGAGTAATGGTGATTTCCGGTGTATTTCACGAATCGTAGAGATAACTGGCAGTAGTTTTTAGTGTGCCCCACCAATTGGCAGTTGGTGCACTAAGAGATATCACTGTCCTTGCGTTTGGGTTCCATGGCTACTACGCAATATAGTAGTCTATTCAAGTTAAATATATCATTCGCTGTCTCATTTTTGGTTAGTTCAATAGCAACTATTGGCATTGGGACCTTATTTCGATTCAAAAGTCGTGTGGCTTTAAACATTGGGGAGTTTAAGTGTTCTAATTCACTCTTAATCTCTTGTTTCGGTATGGAGATTGGAACATTTCGAATGATTGCAGAGATGTAAAAATTTTTCAGGTTCTTTTATGTGTAATAATGAACTTTATGATCATCATAATATATCGTGTGTTCCAAAAAAAACTCATTCGCAGCAAGCCATGATCAAATTGAAGTTTGAAGTAACTTGAGATATACCCACTGCTACAAATGAACTACCAAGTCAGAAAAAACTAATTTACATTTTGACCTTGAAATATTTTCCTAAAAATATACAAAACACTTAATAAAAACCATTTTTATTGACCGTTATGATTATTGCACTCGTTGTTGATGTGTACATGCCATTTTATTTCCCTTTTTGCTTGATACAATTAAACTCAATGCGGTGTAAACTTTTACCTGTCACAGTGACAGATGTGTTCATAAACAAATTGCAATCTGACCTTCACCTACAGACTTAGGTTAAGACATGACTAGATTTTCTATCTTTCTTTCCAAAGCCTACCCTATATGAGTTTTTTTTTTTTTTTGGAACACACGATATAAATACATATACAATAAATAAAGTGCATTTCTAAACGTGAAAGTATTTTATTTTAATCAAAACCGTGATTTATAAATTACATTTTAAATACGACAGTGCCCTTCTTGATGTAAAATGCAATTTTAGGTTACGTTCCTTGAGAGTAAACCTTCACCTTAACGGAAGAAACTCAAACACAACCGTACTCGAGCTCGTTACACGCGGAACTCCTATTATACTTTATGTATGTAGTTTTCTTTTTATTTTCTTTAACTTAAGGTACAGATGGGGCCGAAGCCGGACAACTCGGCGCCGCCATTTCGGCGCCGCCTTCTCGGCGTTGGGCCAGCTCGGCGCCGGGACAACTCGGCGCGGAGCCATCTCGGCGCCAGCCAACTCGGCGCTAGGCCATCTCGGCGCCGAATTTAAATTTGCAAACTACAGTAACTACGTAAGAAAATTATTATTAACAAATAATAAATAAAGTGATCGCCAAAAAGCTGGCATCAAATAAAAAAAAAAGTATTTAGAATTTCTTGGAAAATCAAACACTGACGACCACAGGTGGTTGCAAAGTGTTTACAAACGGGCCAAACAAAAGTTGTCACGTGACTTCAATTATCAGTAAAATATTTAATTTTTTAAAAATAATTACGAAACATGTATTTAATAGTCAAGGTAGAGACACATTTTACGAAAAAAAGTTTTCTGGCCTTGAGATTGTTCAGTCAGTTAAAACTAACACACTAAAAATCTCATGGAAATCTTAAAAATTTCCGAAAAATAGCACTTTTTGGATTTACACAATTTCGAAAAACGCCTTTTTCTAACTAAGTAAAGTGCCTTTTATGTGATAAATATTTCTTTAATGTTTATTTCCCAAATCAAAGAATTTTATTTTTAACAAAGTTTTTTTTATTATGGAATAAAAAACTTTGTAAAAAATATTTGTTTTTTTATAGCAGTCTTTGTTAAAAGTAAAATTCTTTGATATGGAACCTAAACATAAAAGAAAATGTTAGAGATCAAAGTTGGCCGATGATGTCGATTCTAAACAACTTTTCTTAATAACTTTTTGTCGTATTTGCTACATAAAAGGCACGCTACTCTACAGTAAAATAGGTTTTTTGAAAACTTCTAATGCATACTTGAATTTTCAAAACTGAAATGCTGTTAGAAATTCGGCTTTCAACAAGCAGGGCTGAACCCCAAAGATGAAAATTTAAATCGAGAATTTTTTACCTTTAAAAGAGTCGTTTCACCTATCCAGGGACACACTGTATAGTGTATATGCAGGGTGATTTTTAAGTTGATTCTTTTCTTTTACCAGGATATAAAGCTAAAAAAATAAGCTTTTTTTTTCATTTGCCACTTTTCCGAAATATCAAAACTAAAAGAGGTACAGGGTGTTCAAATTAAAAACTAAACTTTGGCGCAAAGGCGGATGGACAATTTAATTTTTGTTTATCTCTGTTGTCAAGCAATGAACGACCTGTCAACTAGTTTTCCATTGTAATTTTCTTAATGTTATTGCTACAATAATGACTCATGTTTATGAAAATAATGAATGAGTGAATATGCTTATTATTTACTGGGAGTGTCGACAAAATGCCGCTGCCGCATAGCTCTGATACGCGGAAAGTGTGTGTAGAAGCGAATGCTGATAATTTTTAACATATCATTTAAGTGAGATTAAGTTTAGTTTAATTTTTGTTAAGTAATTTTAGTTCTTAATTTGAAACTTTAACACCCTGTACCTCCGTTAGCTTTGATATTTCGCAAAAGTGGTAAATGAAAAAATAGCTTACTTTTTTAGCTTTATATCCTGGTAAAAGGAAAGAATCAACTTAAAGATCACCTTGTATACAGGGTGTCCGGAAAATACGTGTACAACGGAAGACCACAAGTTCCTTTGCCCAAAATATGATGATTTAAAATGATTAACTTTTTTAAATGTTTTAACCGCCTGTATAATCACTACAATTTTTTTTCTAAATAGTTACTTTAATTTATAAGCTATTTCCTATCTTACAATATTCTAGTTGGGTCAACGGTTTAGCCACAAAAAAATATTTTCTAAATCTCTACAAGCCTAGTGTTGAGTTACAATTACCTACTGATTCAGGCTTGTAGAAGATATTTTTTTTGTGGCTAAACCGTTTACCCAACTAAAATTTTGTAAGAGAGGTTATAGCTTCTAAAATAAAGTAGCTACTCACAAAAAACATTGGTAGTGATTATACAGGGGGTTAAAAAAGATATGGATCGATAATTTATTGTGACAATGTTTTTAAACACCCTGTAATTTTCGAAATTAAGGTTTATTCCACAAAAGGCTATACTTTATTGGTACAAACGGATGGCTAAAAAATTAATAAAATCTATCAGATTTTTCGACTTACTTGAAAAACTAATCATTTTTAAAGACCTCTAGCGGCTAAACTAAGCAACTTTGTATATAAGTAAGTTGAGTTAAATCATCATATTTTGGGCCAAGGAACTTGTGGTTTTTCGTTGCACACGTATTTTCCGAACACCCTGTACACAGTGTGTCCCCGAATATTTTAGAGCAAACTTGTATCGAAGTTTTTTGTGGAGAAAAAAATTCTGTATCCATTTATGCCAGCATTTGTCATTTTACATTTCGAAAAACCGAAAATTTAAAGAAATAAAATTACCATTTTTAGACAAATCAGTGGTGCCTTGAAATTATTGAAGCCTTTCAAAGCATCAACAAATTAGCTTGCTGTTTATTTGTTTGCATCTGTCAAATGTAGCGGTAACCATGGCACTTATTGCACCTGATCTGCTTTCAGCATACCACCACTTCACAATTTGCACTGATTTTTGAAAAAATGATAATTTTAGTTTCTTTCATTATTAGGTTTTCTGACGTAAAATGACAAAAATGATGGCATAAGTGGATGCAGAATTGTTTGCTCTACAAAAAACCTATGTACAAGTTTGCTCTAAAATAATTACGGAAGCAAATATTTTCAAATGAAAATATTACCATTGAAAACCCTATGGTGCGCAAAATCACTTCTACACCCTGTATATAACAGCAATAAGATAACATGAACAAGAAGATAACACGTATTGCTTTAGTAAGAAAGAGATAAACATAGTAGCAAATATTCGAGTAGGCCTGACGCCTATTTTAATTATGACAGATGTCAACCAAGCATGCCTACTAAAATAATTTTTTCGTATGGTCATCTCTTTCTTACTCAAGCATTCTATTTTGTTGTTCATGTTATCTTATTGCTGTTATATCGAGAGATCCAAAAAAACCTGTTCCTCAGAGGGCTGTGGAAATTCAACGTATGAATAATATGTTGGTGACACTGTACGTCACTGTCAAATTCGAGGTTAGCAGGTTAGGATTTGCGTCATTTTGTGTCAAAACTGACGGAAAACATAACCTGATAACCTCGAATTTGACATTGACGTACAGTGTCACCAACATATTATTCATACGTTGAATTTCCACAGCCCTCTGAGGAACAGGTTTTTTTGGATCTCTCGATATATCAAGAGATCCAAACAAAACTGTTCCTCAGCGGGCTGTGGAAATTCAACGTATGAATAATATGTTGGTGACACTGTATGTCAATGTCAAATTCGAGGTTAGCAGGTTAGAATTTGCGTGATTTTGTGTCATAACTGACGGAAAACCTAACCTGCTAACCTCGAATTTGACATTGACGTACAGTGTCACCAACATATTATTCATACGTTGAATTTCCACAGCCCGCTGAGGAACAGTTTTTTTTGGATCTCTCGATATAATTATGGCCCCATCAATATGTGTTTTCTTTGTGTCTTTTCAGTTTTTTTGTGTTCTCAAGTCAATAGATTGGTATGAACAAATTGAATTTTCTTGTGCATTATTTACAGTCAAGTTTCAGTCTACAACATTACAAGGGAAAACCAGATTCCTGTTTTGGCAAATAGTGATTCAATAAGCCACAAATTGAAGTGTTAAGAGAGTTTCATGTTGACTGAGAGCTATCCGGATAACAAGGGCAAATAATTATTTAAATATTAAGGTGTATCAGACATCTTCAAACTCAAGGTATCCGAATAGCAATAGAAGGTTTACCTGTATTTGAATGATATTTAATAAAAGTGTGTACATTACCTATGGAGGCCTTACTTTTTATTATCGGTGGACTACTTCTATACTTTTCTCCAGAAAAAAATATTATCTATCCGGAGCAAAGCAAAATCTGGGTGACAGCACCACATTTTTTTTAAAGTTGTCGGGTCAATGGTAACAGTAAGCAGAGAAGTTACTGAAAACTAATTTTTAATTGCGAAAGTAATATTCAGAGTTAAAAATTATACAGAAATATTGCAGATAGTTGAGTTCCATTTTTGCATAGAATCAACTTTTGCATATATTCAGGAAAATAATGATCAAAGTGAGCATTTTCTGTAAATATATTAATGTAATAATAATGCTTCCCATGTAATTGTCGTCGTAATTTATTTCTCAGCATACAAGCAACTCGATTTTATCTGTTCAAAAATCATGATGTAGTCATCTTTGCTTTAATTTTTTCCTGTCTAAGTGGTAACATATGTCAAAATAATAAAGATAGAAAAATTCTAATGAATATCTCGTTCAAATTTGTGTCGTAATACCCATGTTTCAGCCGTGCTACTAGTGGCGATCATAACTCGTACGGACTGTCATCGGATATCATTGAAAGCGATCCGAAATTTTGTATTAAAGAACTTTGAGGCGGAATACTATGTAGTGCTAGATAATTTTGTTTGGGATCTAGAAATCTGTGGTTAAGCTATGTTCACATATTTCGAGGACGTCCTGTATATTTCGATATACGAGTATAACCTGTTAAATGCGATGTAACGTGCTCACGCCGAACAATTCATTTGTTACAGCACGGACTATTGTTCCTTTTTCACGGTGTACATTCCTTTGAACCCTTTTCTTCTACTTCTTCTTTTATTAGGACTTGGTTCTATTTTTATGCTTTCTACCTCTTTTTGGATTCCGACATCCAGCTCTCTGTTAATCTTTTAGGAGGTCGACCTGGAATTCTTATGCTTTGTGGTTTTTTGGTCTTTAGTCCACTTCGCAATTCTAGCTCGCTTCATCCTGTTTATAATATGGTCTTGTTTCTCTAGAGTCTAGATGAAGTTCGCTCGAATCTCCTTTATTAAGTTCTGTCGCTTAAAATTTACGTTCCAAGGTAGTTAAATTCCGTTATATCTCTTATTGACTCATTGCTAGCCATCAGCTTATATCGAATATGGTCTTAGATATTACCATAGACTTAGTTTTCTCTGTAGATACAATTATCTTAAATTTTCCAGCGGTTCTGCTTAATTTAAATAGGATATGTTGTTAATCGTTTTCGCTTTCTGCTACTAATGTAATGTTGTCGGCATAGCATAGAATTTCCTGAGATTTGTCTGCTATTTGATAATATACTCCCAGTTCCTTAACTTCCTTGATTATTTCGTCCATTCCTATGTTGGTCAGTGTCAGGCTTAGACGGTCCCCTTGGTAAATTCAGACCCTCATGTCTATTTTCTTTTTCAAAATTTGGTTGGCTTTGATTTGTGTTTTGCTGCAACTGCAACATATGCTTCAGTTATAGAACATATAATATAGATGCAATTACTGGTTTTTGTACGAAACTCTGTCTACATATACAATGTTACAATTGTACAATTTATTTATGTCAACTTCGTCATGATTATTGTCCCTTGCTCTAGAATCTAACATCCTCTATTCATACTCTACCCCTATTCTTCCTGTTTTGGATTCATATTGAGGCTTTCCTTTTCTTTTCTTCATTCTAAATTTAAGTTCTATTATTTTTTTTATATTCTTTCGTTGTTTTTCATAATATTTGGTATGCCTATCATTTCAACTGCTTTCTTTCTATAGCTTCATAAAGTGGTTATATTTATAGTTCCTTTCTAATTATGGTGTTGTTTGGTGCTGTTAGGATTGTTTACACTAGTATTTACTAAGATATTTCGTTTTTATGTGTGTTATATTGCCCAGTTTTAAGTTTAATGTTTGCTCTTGTGGGTATGTAATTTAACTCTGGCCTTATAGTTTGTTAGTTTAGCCTGTCTTATAGCACACCCACCTTCATAAAAATTTTGTGGTGTATCTTTCGTCTCAATTGCATACTCAGATTCTGTGCTTTTCTTGCCGTATCTTGTCATTGCTATTCCCAGGTCTTTAGTTAGCACTACCATCTTATTCTTGTTTTATTGTTTGAATAAACTTTACTTTCGAGAATTTTAGTAACTACCACTGTCTTTCTTGATGAGACGAAATTCTATTATTCTCTAAATAACGTTATCTTATCGCACATTAATCGTCTACTACATTTCCTAGTAAGATTGCTAATTCTGCTGAAGGTATTCACTCAAGCAGGATTATTCACAGCATATACACAATTCTAAAAGTAATTTTATACCAACAAAATAAAAAAATAGTGCTAGCAAAACTATCTTATTCAATTATAGGAGACGTTTAGAAATAAATGTTTCTAAATTTGCAATTTAAAGAGGGAATAGCTTCCGCAGTGTACTTAAAAACTTATTACGAGGTTCAATTTTGCATTAAAGTTTTAAAATAAATCATCCTTCAAATTATCTGTGATGCGTAAAAGTATCCAAAAGTTAATTAAAACCGATTCAGCGAGCTTACAAGCTTTAATTAATTATAGCCACTTAGGGATTTTGTATTGTACCTATATTTGAAATTATTCTGTACATTTTATGAACGCATTGCGCTCAACCTGTTTTTAATTCCTTTACAATCTGAATTGCTTTTGAAAACTTTTTTGTGGAAGGAATTATTTTTAATTAAAATCCTATTCGAAGCTTACGAATTACCGAATGGAAATTGCAGGTTTATCCGCAAAGGTAATAAGGAGCAACTATAATCTCTAGTTATGACAGCTCCTACCTATAAATTTCACCGGTATTTCTTAAAGGATGTTAGTGGATTTCCAATACAAACGTGTCACTGCAAGCAGATAAATCACTGAAGGGGATTCCGAAACAATTTATGTTTTACAGGCGACACGACGGCCGCTGAATATTAAATTCCATAAAAGGAAATATTTGAGGTATAAAACTTTGTAATTAACGTAATGACGGAGAACTTCCTTTCAATTTAGCATTATTCAAAGTTTAGAAAAGTGAGCCGGCACTTCGCCCTGCTTTCGTCCTTTTCCGATGTAGAAGTTTGTTCAGAAGCTGGGAGAAAAAAACGGCCGCCTATTTTTGGAAGTGGCTGCGGTGTACACTGAATGGGTTCAATTTATTACTCGTAATCTTGACTTGGCTACGCCTACCTTTTATATTCTATATGGTAATAAAGTAATCGCGCCAGTTATGGAAAAATGAGGCACCTTAATCTTATATTGCACACTGTGAGCCTACTATATGCTGTGCGACCGTAGATTGAAGTAATCCGTCTAATGTAAATTTAGAATTGGTCGTCGTATTACTTGGCCGTCTATTTTCAGTTATTGAAATAGAAATACAATTATATTAAAACATACTTTCAAATTCAAATCAGTAATGTGAATTTTTAAGAATTTTAAGTAGCTGTGGAATGAACTGCGACACCATATAATCCCAGAGGAAGTACAGTACGAGCACATATACAGATAAGTTCTCCAATAATATACGTGGAGAGAACTATAACGCGTCTCGCGGTGAGAATTCAGAACAGAAAAGCTAGGACAATGAAAGCCTTATGGAAATTTTCTCTACTAACGTAAGCGGTTGCACGATAGTATATAATTGCTTAAACGATAGACTGAAGTTCGTAACAGTTTCCTACGTAAACCCGTAAACAAAACACAGATGGTAATGGAGAAAAATGACAAGAAAATCCATGGGTCTTAAATACTTCGAATTAGGAAGAAGAAAACAGAACCTAAAAAAACAAGCGCTACAAGAACCCAAATGCAGTAATATTAAATACTAATTGGTTGAAATGTGTCGAAAAACCTCCAAGAATGCAATGCAACTAGAGATGGGCTTAATCGGATGATTTCAATAATCGGAATGTTCCATTTCGGAATGTTTATAAAATTGGAATATCATCCGATTATTTTACATTCCGTAAATGCAAGCAAGGGAAAACGAGCGAAACAACAACAAGCGGAAGGAAGATGAAGTGCGTCCAAATTTGCGATGCGAGCACTTGCCGTTGCGCCGTAAGCCCTTATCTGCGTTGGCATCTATTGTTTGGGTTTATAGGACGCCCAGTAAAACAATTTATGATTTTGAGTCGCACAGTGGGATGTCAGAAAATAAAATATTTTTTCAAATTATTACAGTAGTTACCTTAATAGACTTTCGGAAAATGGTAGTGATATTTTAAAGTTTAATGGCACATAAAGTACATAATAGATAGTATAAAACAGTACATGCATTTGAAGTCTGTAAGGTGTTCTATCTAATAATTAATCTACGAAATAGCACTGCCATTAGTGCCAGCATATAGCAGTCAAGTGAGTCAACACGACATTCCGTATTCCGTTCAGTTCAAATTGGCATTTCGTTTTCTCATTTTGTATACCGAATAGTAAAATAATCGAATTCCGAAAGTTCCGAATTTTGTGCACCGAACAGTAAAATAATCGAATTCCGAAAAGTTCCGAAACGTTCCGAAATAATCGGAACGTTCCGAAATAATCGGAACCTTCCGATTTTTTGAACAATCGGAAACTTTCCGATTATTCATTCCGGATAGGCCCATCACTAAATGCAACTGACTGAAAAATGTGACAAAGCATGAAGAATAATCTAAAAAATTATAAAGGAAAATAAAGAAAACAGAAACGAAGATAATCTTAATAGAAGAGCTACAAGGGCTTGGTCGTAGAGGACGGGCAAAATCTGAAATATGTTGAAAGACCTCCACGAAATAAATGCCACTGCCTGAAAATTTTTGGGAAGACACACAATACAACGGAGAGAAGTTGCAGGAAAGCTCGGGACGTCGAAAGCCTCAAAGAAAGGAAGAGAACGGGTTCGAGAAACAGTTCATTAGAAAAGCTATAAGGGCTGAAGGAACGTGTAAGGACAATTTGTGAATTTAACGTTTTTCCTCCTTTTTCCCCATTTGTAGCTTAGATTCTGGTGTTTTCCCGGTTCATTTACGTTTAAATTGAAACTTTAGTTGTGTCTCGGAACCTAATTTCGTTTATCGCATGCAGTAACGTTTTCAGGCCCCTTTGTTCCATAAACCATTGGGCAGCATTTTTTTCAAGCGAACATATTATTGTTGCTCTAAATTTAGCTTTGTTTCCCCGTCTGTGTGACGCGATTTGCCTTATCGTATTTTTAATTGCTCTTTGGCAACGGAGAGTCGCGTGCTTTGCTTACCGGTGGTTTCCCTTTGTAAGCGAGAATATGTTGGGTAACTCAACGTAATTCGTAGGCTTCCATAAGTTAGAGAGAGTACAATTTTAAGCAACGCCTGCGCAGAGTCATTTGGCTTTAGGATTCAACCCGGAGCAATTCAATCATGGGCCCGCTCTCAGATAGTCAACCAGTGGTTTTGTTCGAGCACGAACAAAGCCCTTGGGGCGACGCGCGTGATCGTTGTCGAGACTATTCTATGTTAAAGTGCTAGCTGTGAAACTGGATTCAGTACCACCTGTCGATCTTGTGCTGTGGAGTGGAGCCGTGTCGCTTCGAGAAAGCATTAGAAATTGTGGCAGCATCTAACCCATTATCGTCGGTTAGGAGACCGAAAATTTAGTCCTCGGCTGATTTTCCTTGGGGTTCACGTAACACTGTCGATAATTGTTCAAGTAAATGTTTACGAACACATTTGCAGATAATTTAAGGTATATAGAATAATTTTGTATTTGTTTCCTTTCACTTCATACATTTTATTCCAAATTAGTCTTGCGTTCGTATTTCGCATACCTCATGTTGCATGCAAATTTAATAGTAGCTGTGGTGTTTTTCTTTTGTAAGGAGTTTTCAGGAAAGCTGAACGAAAACATACAAGGTAAGTTTACCGATGCTGCACGCTGGTTGTTATCAAGCACTCCAAACACCTTCTAAGCCCGGTTAATGGTTTCCACTTTTGAGTGAACGGATTTAGCGACAGAAAGGTGGTGACGCTTGGCAATTAACATCTTGATTTCGTTTAGCGGATCGTAGCCCTAATTTTACAGGCGGACTGTAACAAGCTGGGGTTTTGTCATAAAGTCGATTTTGTAATGTAATAAACTGACAACCAGTCGTAGAAACCATGTCAAAGTAGACCAAGAAAGAGGAAGAAGCTGGGTTTTCCATTTTTTTTAAATAAAATTAAGATGGCAGAGGAAAACTTATATTATGCTTGGTGCCATTGGATATGAACTACAAAATTATTCCTAGAGGGATCTGACAGTAGGTTAGTCGGCATGAAGATGAAAAACAATACAAATGGTAATTAGCGAGTTTGATGGGATACATTATCATTATTATGTACAATTCATCAATACGAATCTGCGTTTAATAGTTCGCGCATTACTGGTGACATATAACTTTTTGTTTTTTTCTTTTTGTGTTGGTTGTTTAACTAGTTTTATTTATAAAATATCCATAGATGTGCGATTATTTTCGTTCTGCTAGTCGCCAATACGATTAGCAGGATACAAAAGTTATAGAAAAGAGAAAAATCATAACATACCATTCATTAAGCTACAATATAGGAAAACACGAAGACAGTACAATTTTGTATAAGTAAAACACGTTTACCACACATAATAGCTCTAAACAGTGTTCGAATTGGCTCAGTGGGAAGAAGCGGTTCGCTAGAGACAGTAAAAAATTACTTTCGATAATGCGCAAAAAAATTCGTATGTATGTGGGCGCTACCTGATGTGTATGTAAGGAATGCAATAAAGAGAATCACATTAGGAACCATTCTTTTACGTAATTTATTTGAAAAATTTATCCTACCCCAAGAGTACGCGTAACTGCATTGCACTTGACAAATGAAATAACATAGTAGGAAATCTAAGAAGACTATATTAAAACAACACATCTAAAGATACCCGCCGGTTATAGCTGCGAATGCTGAGGCTGCAATAAATTATTCCCAAAGTAGCTGCGCGTAGTGTCGTGACATACGCTACACAATAGGGAGACCAGTAGTGATCGCCAACCCAGCAACCAGTTGGAAATAGCGTTCTGCAGTTCCCAAAAAGGATGCACTCAAAACACAAACTGTTTAACTTAGTATAATATATTAAAAAATTTGCGGTAATTCACAACATGTATTATTTAACTAATAAAACAAGTTCAAGTTAGCTGGATGTAGTAATTAGCTGGCGGCAAGGGATGTGGCACTCAAAGCGGGTTATCCAGCGCTGAGGGAATATTTGACAGGGTTGCATTTTGCCACTCGGATCGAAAATTAGTACAAGGCTTGCGGTCGGCTTATCGGACACCGCGACTTGATGAACGGCTGCCGGGTTTGTCGAAACAAAAATAAATAGCTGCAACGCAAAGCGCAGGAACATGTGTCAATAAAATTGAGGCTTTCCAAGCTTGTGTCGGCTTGTCGAATGAAGAACGGACAAAGCCAGCTCATAATGACTACGGGGACATCGGCGTTGATATACGGGCGTTGTAACGAGAAACCTTTTAGGGCTGCGTAAGGCCTGAATCCGACGAGGGGTCTTCTTCGTCTTATGTTAGATCAGTAGCCTGCTTAGTCCTACAAAGTAGTGGTTCTATAAACATTCTTTATTCAAAAGCCAGATATGTGGCTAACCTTGTCCGTCTAAATAGAGGAAGAGTTCCCTTGTATGCGTTAACGACTACCACAGGTGTTAGCGGGATAGACGGAAAGTCTGGGATTTTTAAAATCCCTCTACCGTCGCCGGATATCGAACTGAGAGTCGAGTATTTACTCTCTGAGCAAGCCCTTTTAAATTCGTAGGTTATGTTTTGGAGGTTATTAGATTCGACAACGTCGAAATTACCACTAAGAGTCGTCAATGCTCCCGATATAGCTGCTATATCGCACGAAGCGATACACTCGAAACACGCTGTTAGGAACAGTAGAGAAAATTTCGCATTGTATTCTAATTTTTAATGCCCGCTGTATAAGCGCATTTTCCAAACTTTACAGGCTTGGCAAACTCTTACGTGGCGGCTGAGCGCACGTGGACTTTATCATCTGTGTGTGGAAGCGAGTTTCGTTGCGAACGCCCGAGTCCAGCAGGAATTATTTCGGCCAATTTAAAAGTTTGAGTGAGCAGGAATGAGAGAGAATAAATGATTTATTTCGCTTTAGTCTGGCCTAGAGCAACTAACCGGTTGCCTTACCGTTTGCTTCCGGAGAAGCGTGTTTTGAGCGGGGATTCTGGTTCGAGCTTTCGAAGTGTCGACAAGCAGTTTTTGGAAGTGTTGTTTTTCGCTCCCCCCTGCGGCTTGTGCCGTGAGGGCGGGTGGCCTTCCGTTTGTTACGTTTCTGAATGTGTAATTTTCCGAGAAATGAGTTCCCGTTATGTAAGAGACGTCGAGAATGCAGGTTGCGGTGTGTTAAGTGCTCGTGCTTTGAGTGTAGCCACATGAAGCTAGGCGTCTCTCTTGTTACCGTTCCGAAGTAGGCCCGTGGCCCCTTTAACCGCTTGTGCGGGTAATCTAACGGAGGGCGGCTTAAGCCTTGGTTAAATTACGTGTATTCAGGCATTTCCTGTCGATGCTTCCGGATGCACCTTCGCTCTAACGAGGAATCTATTGGGCACCATTATCGCCGGCATTCCGAGTCCACTTCAGTGTGCGTCGAGTTCAAGCGACCTTTCCATAACCAAATACAATCCCCGCTTTCGTAGCTTTGGAAGCTTTCCGCCCGACAGCTAGAGCGCCTTTTGACCCCCAGGGAAAGGTAGGTACTGTACTTGTATTGTTTTGATCTGTACGAACTGCATGTCGAAGTCACCGACCGCGGAGCGTTTGTGAACTGAATCTCCCTGCAACTTTGCATCCCAGTGCCGTCGGTAAGTTGAACTGTTTGTAGCTCACGCGTTGATCACGTGTTTGTTAGCATAGATCTGTTTGCGTTTTACAGAGTTATTTAGCGTGCGAAAGTTTCCCCCTTTGACGAGCTCGCGCGTAGTTTAAACCTTTGTGTTTCACATTGTTATTTAGCGTGCGAGCGAGTCCTCTTTGGCGAGCTCACGCGTAGTTTAAACTTTTGTGTTTCATATTGTTATTTAGCGTGTTAGCGTTGTCCCTTCGGCGAGCCTACGATTAGTTTAAAATTTTGCATTTTACATTGTTAGTTGGCGTGCGAGTGTTTCCCCTTTGGCGAGCTACAGAGAAGATTAAAGTTGTAGGGCTTAGCCCCTTTTCCTTCGTAAAAGCACCAGCGCGCCCTGCCTGTACGCAACGCGCTTGGGATGTTTTTATGCGTCGCCGTTTACTAACCCTTATTGTTTATAACAGTTAAGATGCACCCATTACTGTAAATTACATTGCTATATTTCTATGTGTTTGAAGACCAATAGACCCCATTTGTTAAATGTTGCCGATGTGTTTTCTTTATGCTGTGTTTCGATGTATATACTTGTAATACTGTGTCATGCTATTGCCCGAGTAGCATTCTGTATATGATTTGTGTGAAGCGGATCCTCGTCGAATCTTGTGAGCGACAAGGTAGGTTCCAACGCTCTGGCTGCCGACTACAGGGAGCTCCGAAGCTACACACTCTCCAACCCCGTATTGCCCTTCGGGTTTTTATCAGACGTGGGTTTCAATCGATGCCCGAAAGTCGTGGCGCCCTCTTATTTATGAACACCCTGTATATGTCGTCACGCTTGTCCTAAGGCGGCATGTTCAAAGCACCCCGCCCATCTCCCTGAGCATATTCAGCCGCGGTTATTAGCCCCTCCATGAGTATTTAGGCCAAGCAGTGAAATTTTACCGAACGTGATATAGGTTAATGACACTCCCTAATCGGGGGTGCCTTAGAATCGGTTTTGTACCGTAACAACGAATTCTCTTCGTTTGACAGTAGTTGCCTGTCCCCTCCCCCTCCGCGATAATTTATGCCTATGGGGGAAGTTAAACAAATTGTCAACCCCACTTTGCGTGCACAAAAGGTGTGGTGGTGACAATTTTTAAACTGACTTAACGAAACCCAAGAAGCTAACGCAATTAATTGTATGGAATGTCAGCCTGGCTTGAAAAATTTATAATCAAAAGCTTAGGTCTCTTCATGTGTTTTTCAGTTAAATTAATTATTTCCTACAAGCAAATTGCGCGCTACGCGCACGTGAAATAGGATACGCGAAAGGTCAAGCTCCGAGCCGAGCGCTAAGATAAGAAAAACAAAACCTAAACAAATATAAACATCTGTGAAGCCGGAACGTGAGATTTTATTTTGTGCCACAGACAAACACACATTAAGGAAAATTATATTATAGATAATCACAGCAATGTCTCAATTCGTGGAATCTCACCATAAGTGATAATAATATGAGTCTATAAGTATTTCATGCTAATTTTCTTCGAAGAAATATGTTTTAAGTACTGGCAACATTAAAAACTTGAAATGTTATCTAATGTGGAGTTTTTTTTTCAGAAAGCCATTGTTGTTTTTCCCTTTCATTGACGAGAACAAAGCGGCTACATACTTCGCCTCAAGTTTTCTTGTTAAAACTTGTATAAAGTTATGTATAGTAAAGCGACGTTACTGAGAAAATAAGTATTACAGTATAGTGATGCTCAAGAGGAAAGAATAATATGCCGTTGTTGAGATTATAATAGCTGGAGAGATTTATTGGTTTATCATATCAGCAAAAATGTATAATATTAATTAGTACCTTGTGTAGGAAGGTTATAAAAAACTTGCGGTAAGGTTACTTTTGGAGCAGCAATTGTGAATGCTTACACTACGTATACTGAAATTATTAACAGGAAAATATTTCTTACTACTTTCAAGAACGGAGTTCTTATCACACGCGTTCGTATCAAAGCTGTTAACATAACATGTTAAATTTTGATTTTGTCTTTTAAACTGGCAATGTTGCATGTACGATCAAACCTTGCCAAAAAAGTATTGTGGCAGAAAATAATTTTGGTCTCAGTGTTTCCGTTGTTAACTAGGAACAATTTCAAAACTTCTATCGAAAACTAGGATTCTAGTTGTCTATGCCCTTTCTAATCGACGAGGGTGTATTAGTGGTGGAATTGTCAACTAAAATAGGTACACTTGTGCAGGTAAGTAATTAATAATAGACTAGTTGTTCCATTTACAATTTATTACTAATGGAAAAAAATATATATTCAGTGTTTCAGTTAATGCATACAGCTACCGCAACATATTTAACAAAAAGTTGATAAACTTTCATAACTTTGCTTCTTTCGTTCCTATTACAGCCAGTGTGTTATAACCTTATAACTTTTATATCATATAACATTGCTGGAGAATTTTAATGGTTAAGGTTACATCATGCTGGTACGTGCAGACACACTAAAATGCACATCTTCGGTCAGCAGGACATATTTTTTATTGCAGAAGAAACAGCAATGAAAAGTTTGACAAATTTAAATATAATGAGGTTACTTTTCCATCACTGCTTTGTTTAAACAGTAAATGAATAACAATTAAGACACTGAAAGCTCACTCTTAATGTAGATTGTCTGCGAAACTATGCAAACATTACCATCTTTGTTATTGTGGCACTAGAGCGTTCCTTTGAAGCTTTTGTGGTATCAAACGAGTTCCAGCTAAACTTGTTAAAGTGTATGTGTGGCCGTATCTGTGACGATTTACAGTCGCGTAGGTGATGCTGCAGCTGCAAGCGGTATACATAAAGGATGTAAATCAAATCGGAAGGTTTGAAGTTTGAAATTCGACAATATCACTTACATTAATAAAACTGTCATTCCCGCTGCACCTTATTTAATATAGTATTTAACATTACTAGCTTGGTAAGAGGGTTTTTACAGGCGAATAGAAGGATATGACTGGCGAGCCGCAGGCACAAAATGACGCAAATCCTAACCTACTAACCTCGAATTTGACATTGACGTACAGTGTCACCAACATATTATTCATACATTGAATTTCCACAGCCCGCTGAGGAACAGTTTTTTTTGGATCTCTCGATATATATAATATACAGGGTGAGTCATTAGTACGGGAAAGCTCGATTGCACTTAAGACGTTAAAGATATCAAAATGAGCCAACTGCCACTATATACAAGAAGTTATGGTAAAGTTTGTAAAATTATTTTTCGTTATACAGGGTGTTTATTTTTTTCAGGGCAGTATTTAACTTATTTTTTTTAAATAGAACACCCTGTATATTTTTAAAAATATGGATTTATCTTTTTCTAGGACTTATGATAAAGTTTACTTTTTGAAATTTACTTCAGCCGTTTTGAAGTTCGATTTTTTCTGTAAAAACGTACGCTTACGGACACTTATTAAAAAAATCACAGGGCACTTGATCGTAGAGATATCTAATTGAGGTTTTGGTCATGCCTAAACAACTTTTTGGAGTATCATTTGGAAATAAGAACGCTTACCTGCGTTGTGGGATTACTTAGTTGTAACACGTTAACTTTTCGAAACTTTGAAGGGCCATAACTTTATTTTTTCAAATGGCACTCCCTGTATTTTATTGCTTAGTCGTATTCAGCATCTTATTTTACAATTTTTATGTCCTACATGTCTTATGCCAAAAATTTATAGTTTAGGAGATAATTCCGATTTTTTGAAAAATGCACAAATATCTCATCTGTACCGACCTAGTGTGCCATGGAAACAAGTGTTCACGAGTTATTGTTTGAGACATGTCAAAATTGCACTCGTTTAACCTCATGTTTTAATTTGTCAGGAAAATGAAATTAACGAAAGATGAAATGGTGGATATGGTTTATGTATTAGGTGAAAGTGAGCGAAACACGTTACTGGCGTCTAGAATTTATGCACAAAGATATCCCGGTAGGAGGCATCCAATAGCAAGAGACTTCGGAAATGTGCAAGCAAGATTTGAAGAAACGGGCAGTGTCCAGTATGAGAAACACCGTCGGCGAAACCCAGCGACCGAGGGTGAAAATGAAGATCTGGTTGTGCAAAGTGTTGTAGAAAACCCGCACACAAGTTCCCGTGCCGCAAGTCAACAACTGCAAATTTGCCAAACCAGTGTTTCTAGGATTATCCGTAAAAACAAATTCCATCCGTACCATGTCCAGTTAGTACAGCACCTAAATGAAGACGACTATGTAGCCAGGCAAAATTTTTGTTTATGGGCCCGAAATAAGGAACAGCTGGAAAACAATTTTTTTCAATAACGTGCTATTTACGGATGAGGCGACATTTAAAAGAGATGCAAAAGTTAATATTCACAACATTCATTACTACGACACTCAAAATCCCCATTTCATTCGAACACTCGACCACCAACATCGATGATCACTTAATGTTTGGGGTGCTATGGTTGGCAGTAGGGTTCTTGGACCGTATTTCTTCGACGGGCCACTGAATGGAGAATCGTATTTGCACTTTCTTCAAAACCATTTTCAATTGTATCTGGATGATTTGCCTTTAGATGTGAGAAGACGAATGTGGTTTCAACATGAGGAACATAAGGAAAATATGTAGCAAAGAATTACAGAAGCTTTTCATAGCATTGACGCTGCCACACTTGAAGCCGTGAATGCGTCGTTTTTAAAAAGAATTGACTAGTGTATAACCCAAGGGGGTCATCATTTTGAACATGTTATGTAATTCTAAGTGCTATTTGTTATAAATAAATAACTCCAAGTTTCTAATTATTGTTTAGTTTTGGGTACATGTGTATACTTCTGAATATTATAAAAACATGTTTAGCACTTTTCAGAGGTCTAACTTTTGTGCGTCTTCTATGGGGGATCTATTACTTTCCGTAAATACATCTTTCGTTAATTTTATTTTCTCGACAAATAAAAAATGTGATGTACAACAAGTGCAATTAGAACATGTGTCAAGCTATAATTCATTTGATTTCCATGGCACACTCGGTAGGTATTGATGAGAAATGTGTACATTTTTAAAGAAATACTAATATCTCCTAAACTATCAATTTTTGGTATAGGACATATCGGAGAAAAAAGATATACAATTATAGGTTGAAGACCACTAAGCAATAAAATACAGGGGGTGTAATTTGAAAAAATAAAGTTATGGCCCTTCGAAGTTTCGAAAAGTTAACGTGCCACAACTAAGCAATGCCATAACGCAGATGAGCGTTCTTATTGCCAAATGATACTTTAAAAAGTTGTTTAGGCATAATCGTAATCTCAATTAGATATCTCTACGATCAAGTGCCCTGTGATATTTTGAATAAGTGTCCGTAAGCGTACGTTTTGACAGAAAAAATCGAATAACTTCAAAACGGCTGAAGTAAATTTCAAAAAGTAAACCTTATTATAAGTTCCAGAAAAAGATAAATCCATATTTTGAAATATATACAGAGTGTCCCATTTAAAAAAAATAAGTTAAATACTGCCCTGAAAAAATGCAACACCCTGTATAACGAAAAATAATTTTACAAACTTCACCATAACTTCTTGTATATAGTGGCAATTGGCTCATTTTGATATCTTTAAAGGCTTAAGTGCAATCGAGCTTTCCCGTACTAATGACTCACCCTGTATATAATACAAAAGCTGAAATAATTCTGTAGCAGTTAACAGCCACCTTCAGCCTGGCAAACGTGACCGCTCGCTGCTCTAGCCAAATTAATTTAGAGGTACCAGAGTCCGCGAGGGGCCTTTAGGCCGGGCGTTTCGTTAAGAGTTGCCGGCAAAATTGGAATTTTCCCGGTGCTCGCCCAATTTGCTACTCTAGTTTAGATTCTGATAGGAACGGGTTATATCTCTCTGAGGCCTGAGTAGACATAGCTCTTTTATATGGTTCGTGATCTCCCTACACGTCGTTTACCAAGGAAAACTTGAGAGGGGTTAAACGTGATACTTCTGTGCTAATGGAAAGAAATGATGCGCGGATCGAGCGGCGCCGCGTAGCTTGCGCAACTCGCCGGTTTTACACCTGGCCATTATCGTACAATCAGCAGAATCCCTTGACGGATTTTTTTCTGTTTTCCTTACCTTCTGCGTGGCCCCAAACGTCTGCGCGTCACTCATCATTGTGACTGTGGTAATGTGTAGAAATTGATAACAGTAATTAAAACGTTCTAAAACAATTTAGAACAGGCGAAACGTCTGAATATTAAATTGATGAAGTGTACTTTTAACTATTTTATCGTTTACTCTACAATGGCCAAGCCATATTTTAGTTTTGCAATAATTAAAAGTAACTTATTTCAATGTTGAGTATATAAAGGAAACAATAATAATGGGGTATATAATATCCCACCACAATAATGATGTGATTTTATTAAACCACGCTAACGAAGGGTTATCAATATCTACAGTAAAAAAATAGGCTGTGAAGCCTGCAGTTTAAATGTATTCTATAAAGATCTAAATGCATGTGCTTATTTAAATAAAACAATAATGAAATGGTGAGAAAGTCAGATAGAAGGAAAGCAATTTTTGCAATTGCGAATTTTTAAAATCCTCGGTTATTAACTGTACGAGTAGTGGTGCTAATACGTGATAAGGTTTCATCGATTATAATATCTATATCTATAGCAACAACATCATATTATTTATATTAAATTATTATATCAGAGAAAAGACAGCTTGTTTCCTTTAAAAAACTACAAGATAAGCATGCTATTACTGATCCAGTTTAAGTATCTAACAGGGAGAATACATTTTTGAACCCATTTCCAACATTCCATGAGTTAAAATATTTCTAATATTTGTTGAACATACAACCTTAATTTGTTTAAGTGTGTTAATTTGTTTTAATGGCAATCGGTTATAAGTGATGATTAACATGCACGCTATCACTAAAAGACTGCAACAGGGAAACTTAATTGAGTGTTGTTAATGATATATTAACAAATAAAGAAGACAACTAGACGACCAAAAGAGCAGGAAGCTTTCAAAATATATGCTTATTGGCTATTTCAGATTACTGCATTTATATACTGTCTATTTAGATTACTTGATTGCATTAAAAGTATATTTATCTATAAATATGATAAAGAAAATATTAGATTCTTTAAGTAGAAAATTCAGATTAATAGACAACATCATTACTTACTATTTTAAATATCTTTGAGTGCAGGTCAAGTGCTGCTCAAAACGCTGAACATGCTCAACATAAGCGATTATGTTATGTTGCGTCGCCATGAATATTCGCCCGGCATCGCCACATTCATCAATTTCAAACCACCACATGTATTTTAGTTTATCTAACAATTAATTTAACAATCTTTTCACAAGGCGTTTTTGCCTTAAAAAATCGCGTGCACAGTTCGGCATCTATTTTACTCTGTCGGAAATCCAGTCGCAACAGGGGCAGTTTTGCTCTTGTTTTGGAATGTCCAGCCTGCCCGAATATGGGATATCGTAGTTTTCCTTTCGAAGCAAAATGTCTACTAGCCACCCAAAATCTGAAGTGGAACCCGTTTGTAACCATTTTTACCTTGACTACTGCCGAACTGAACTCGGTTTTAGGCCTTTTCGTCCTTTTCTTCTTACTTTTGTTTTTGTTTGTCACCGCTGCTTCTCTTATGCCCCTTCGACGATCCTATTAGAGAGTCACTTTAATTTACAGCTTTGCTTAAGGTTTTTTATTCAGGGTCTCGATAACTTCGCTTGATCGGTACCGCACGCAAGCATGTATATCAGACCTTTTGCTTACTTGGTCTTGTGTACCATTCGTGTGCCGAATATATTATATTAATAAACACGTCAGTAATCTATTCTCTTTGTTCGTTTTGCGCCCTTGAACTCAGCGTTATTTATGTTTGTTCGTGTCATTTATGCTTTATTATCATCGATATGTCTTTGGTCGCAACTCATTTATTCCACATGATTCGGCGGTACGCATTACGATAAATTATTCAATCTTTATTTGTTAGATTATCAGAGCTCTTATCAATAGGCGTATTGATTTTGTACTCTTTAAGCCCGTGACAACTTTTCGGTATTCTGTTGCATCTCGTTGTTTGATATGTAAATAAAGTTGCGACGTTGGTGTCGGGTATTTGCGCTAATGTTACAATTGACTTAACACTTGTGCGACTAGTTTGCTGAAATATGAGCAAGACATTTGCAAAGAATGCCTTTTCAGAAGTACCGTCTACGTGGAATTTTATCATTTGATAGAGTATGGCGATAAATAAGTCCTTACTATAAATACACTTTTCATGGAGTCATTGTGCGTTCACTATAGTAATAAATCGAGAACTAGAAAATTCTGCATAAGAGAGTACTTAGCTTATAAACAGCGAGTTGATTTTCAAAAAGAAGTGCTACGGCACTAACTCTCTATAACCTAAAAGAGGGATTAAATCTAATCTCCCGCGAGTGAAAATTTCAGTTGGAATAGTTACAACATAAAAACGTTAAAAGATAATTAAATTATGAAATAGCACAGTTAAGGGTGCCCAAAAAGTAATACCAACGTAAGCCTGTCAGCAAATTTGTTTTAGCTCAAGTACGTTGCGGCAAGAAGGATATTATGTACAAGTAACTATTGGCGCAGCCTAGAATTTTATATCTATCAGGTCAAATTACGTGGCTGGGACAGCGTTAGCCTATGACCTTCACCGTCAAGACTCACATAATATTGAATCAGGTACAGTTACAAGGATTTCCAGTGTACAAAATAGAAAATACGAAAAGTAAAAAAGGGCTAAAAGGTAATGATAAATAACATGGTAGTAATAAATTCGAAGACATGCTTATCCAGAGATGCTAGTTAGGCCTTAATTTCACGACACAAAATTTCGAACATTGTACATACGGTTTTATCACTAATAAAACGATCCTCCGAAAATGTTGCAGTTGGCTTTGCAATATCTTAGGGTGTCGTTTTACATAGTATGACATGCCAGTATTGAAGTTAGTTCATACGTTTGTGCTATAAATGTTGATTAAGTATATTTATAATTATTGTAACTGCGGATGTCACTACTTTAATCATACTAAAGTTAAAAACTGCAGCATGCTCCGTGAGCACCCTTATATTTACTTTAGCAGCTGGTACAGGTTTGCCAAACAAATGACTGAAACATGTGCCCAATTTCACGGCGATTCTCGATTTTTAGGTCAGACGAGAGCGCAGGAATTTCCCTCGCATCAATAGCGTTAAGGGCTCTAAAGCTAATCTGCAAGATCTAAGAAATCGCAGGTCTTTAAAGATAAAATTCGCATACCGTGCTCGCCGGATATCTAAACTTGGAACTCTCGCAGATAACGGCACGATGATGGCTGTTCAAAGCAGATTTGATGCAGATCTGCACCCAATCTCGCGATATCGGCGATGACAGATTTACATCGGTTTCATTATCCACTCACGGCCCGCTCGATGCGGCGAACACGGCGCACACTATCAGAATGCATATAGGAAACCGTGTCAGCGCCAACGCGATACCGACGCTCTAGCTTCATTTGGGGCATTTGTGGCATTTATGGCACGTTAATAAAACACGCCCGACATGAATACATATGCGCGATGGTATTGAGGATTAAATTATTACAGGCGACTGCGGCCATAAATCGGCAAGGAAGGATGGCCTCCTCGATATTGAAAACGAGCCGACAAAAAGTGTGCATGGCGCACATGTGGTGGCGCTTATCGTAAAAGCCATGTGGCGCAAACGTTTTCTGTTATTATTGTGTAATCCCGATACGTAAAATATATCGCTGAACTGAAGAAGCTGCGAAATAGCTCTGCATTCGCCTTCGAAATACAACTTGGAGAAGACATTTACAAACGTAAGTGGAGAAAAGCAAAAGAGACTGAAAAAACTGAAATTATCCAGCTACGCCTCAATCTATATGGCTACATAAAATTCTAATTTATTCCCACAGATATTGTTATATAATAGAATTTATGGGTAAAGGTAAAGCCTTTATATTCAGGACTGATTTAATAACTAAAGTGATTTCAATAATGAATTAATTATCTCAAGCCGGGTCTAATTAAAAATATTGTACTTATTTTGAAAAGAATGGTTTATTGCCCCTATGTATTCTATTTATTTGCAAATTAAATGTGGCTAAGCTCCGGTGTAGCATGAAATGACTTTTAATCTCAGGTTAGGTTCACCAAATCTGTAGCACAATTGCTACTCAGTATAATTATTAACAAGTATGACAGATGCATGACTGTATGGCAAACAGGTTTATAACCTACAATTTAATCCAACCTCAAAATGGCTTGCTCGCACAATAAACAGCGCAAATTGAATTCAAAACAGACCAAAACGGCAAAACTACATCAGGCAAATTATTCAAATCACTGTTCGTCATTTCCGGCAAATTCGTTTTGTTTTAGAACGCCAAAGAACGCGGTGGTTTTCATTTGTTTGATTTCCGCTTTAGTGCTCCAAACTGCATTTTCAAAGGACGCTAAGCAAATTACAAAATTCTGAAAAGGTTCTGGAGACTGGAATCTGCACGTACGGCTACTAAAAAGCCTGCTCTTGATGAGGCCTTTGATTTCAAAGGCCTACGGCAATTGGAGGCATCCTCGTCGGGCAACGGTTTCAGGTGACGCCACCTCAATTGTCGGCTTGCTGATGGCTTCCTGATGCTAATTTCTGCACCCTGGCTATCCTGAGGGACTGATCTAAAGGCTGTATCTAGGTTTCTAGCTGGCCGATGTGATACCTCCTCGTAAAAGGCCTCCGAAGTGGAATGCAGTCTGGCAATTCTTGCGTATGCACTTCCCTTTTCACCGGAATTCACTATCTGGACAAATTATACACCCACATATGTACAACGACTTGGAAAAAAATTAAACACTCTTTGGGTGCAGTGTTTTACTCTTTGGGTAACAAATTGTAACGTTTTATTGATAAAAACTGTTAATTTATGGGAGTTCAATCAACCCCAGCTAACTAAATTAAGGCTTGTTGATTCCTTTTTAAACAATTGACAATTTCATTACCAAGCAACTAAAAATAACATTTGTTTTATGGAATTAAGTTTTGATGTAGAATTTTTACTTACAGACTAAAGTTTTGATGCACTGTTCTTTTCTTAAATTCTAAATTGTCTTTTCTTAAATACTAAAAATTGTCTTTTCTTGTAAATGTTCAACGCAACATAACTTCTAATGCTGTGCTTTTTACACTTGAGTTGTTTAAATGCACTGCATGAATCTGTGTTCTTTGCTAAATAGCGTAATTGCTTTTATAACGTCTTTACTGCCTCGTATTGTTTTGCCTAATTTATTTGCCCTCCAGTCACCTTACCGTTCATTGGTACAATAACCTTTAATTACCACAACACGCTCATAATTTCTGTACGTCGCACACCATTTCTGTATGATATCAAAATTCATATCACCGTATTGACTTCATACAACTCAAACCTTTCAGCTACATAATTCAGTCTGCATTTTCCATTCCAATCATTTATTATAATTAAAACTATGAACGGAATCCTTTCGAATTCTGTCAATTAATGCCAACCTTTCTTTCTCAAATTACATTTACTGCTGCTCATATCGAGTACATTTATTACTGTAAAATTACTGGCTTCATTGCAACAAATAAAATCTTTAATTCTGTCCTCGTTTTGAATATTCAGTTTGTTACCTAGGCAACCAGAATTACTTTAAGCATTATATTTAGTATTGTTGGAGAAATACTGGTGATCGCTGCAAAACTTTGCAACTAAATCTCATATGTAAATAGCAGGGGTTTATTAATAAACAAAAGGAACTGTTAAACTGTTTTAATTCAGACCTTACCTACATGCGCCTGTTTTATGAGAAGGGCGGCATGGCGAAGTTACAGGACCATTTTTGGTGCACCCTAATTAGCTCTGACTTTGGAACAAAGAACTTACTTGAACATAATATTAGAGAGGAAATTGTAAATGCATTCGCATATAATGTAAAACAAACATCTGCTTCTTATTTTTTATCCATTTCCAAATTATCCTCACAAAACAGCAATTTAAATTTCAATACACTTGGAAATGGGCAAGATGAAAATATCGAACGGATAGATTTTGTTCTTCATGGTCGAATTCCAAATAACACATGAATTATATATATCACATCAATTAGTGTTAAAAGTATAAATATCATTATTAATAAACAGATAAAGACAGTTGTAGCGTACAAAGTGTATGTAAATATCACTGAATAATTTCAACAAAGCCGAGCCCACTTTAAATTAATATTTGGCAACGTTACCGCAAAGTTGGAAAAGATCAAACAAGTTTGGAAGCGATTGCGTATGGAATAGGGAATATTAGAGGGTATTTTATCCCGCTTACGCCTATACAAGTTTAAACGAATTAATATGTTGTAATGTAAATGCCACAAACTCCAGCGCATAGAGACATATTAATAAGAAGAACTGCCCAGCGATGCGCGAGTCCACGAGCAGCTAACCACGCCGCATCGCCACCGGATTAATCCAGGAGATTGTTCAGATAGTAAAGCTGTGAACTCCTTAAGAAGATGACTTCTGATCAGTTTCAGCCACTTTAAGTTGTAAGTCCCGCTATGCCGAGAAGAACCAGCAGTTCTAAGCTCCGCTGGAGCTTAATCCCAGCAGCCAGAGCAAACTCTGCAGGCGAGTCCGTACAGCCCGAGGTAGCCGTCAGGTCCGCCTGAATCTACAAAGCGAGTTTCCACCAGAACCGACACCTGAAGTCCATTTTCTCCAGCGAAACGTGCCCGCCGAACCAATTCGGATCTCACCATATATTAACCGTGACATTTGAGTCTACGGCCCTACCAAAAGAAGCCGCCCGCCCTCTAACAACCTTCCTGGACCTTAATCATCTTTCTGGCGCTCCGATTTGCGGTACCAGGAAATACCTCCACAATCTGCTCATAGACTTTCCATACGGTTTGCCGATATCGGCACTGGACGAAACTACCCCTAAAAATTTGAACCCGAGCCACTCTTCGACGCGCTGACTCTCGGTAGTGAAGGTCCTCACCTCTTCTGCCACCAGTCAGCTCAGAGTTCTGTAATTAAGCCGTTAAAAGGGAACTCTCCGGTCAGCTACAATTGGACTAATAGCGGCGCGATAAGAACACTTCGAGCATAATCACCACCGTAGTTAATCAAAGGCTTCACCTACGTGATGCAGAGCTTCCTCCTGGCATAAGGATCATGCAATGACGTCTCCTGGTGAACTTTTGAGGTCGCTCGGGCTATTTTGCCGACACATTCCACCCAGTACTCACACAAATGCCAAGCCCAATTTACCATGGGACACCCTGTCGCCTCCAAACTGCTTTCCCATCCGAAAATTGGAGCTACGGGGTGAATTACTCCTACATAGCTGCAAGTGGTCTTGTCGTTGTAAACAGAAAACCCTTTCACATTATTAGTTTCAGGATCCGCTCTAGGCAGCGTAGCAGCACGCAACATCCATGCAAGAGTCTGACGACCTCAGCAGCCCTACCTCCGGAAATAGACGGATTCTGAACTTACTTAAGCTTTTAGCATCCTGCCAGCGTATATTAATTTGCTACCTACTGTTTTGTCTCATTAGTACAATGTACATAAGTTTCAGGATTAAGTTCTGAGTCTAAGCAATCAAACGATCAACAAGCCCTCGCATCAGGCTATCCAAAGGCACTTATACGCGAAAAGTCAATTCATAGATCCCGTTGCTTCGCTTTGTGTTAAGCAATAAATTAGAAGAGCAGTACTTCTTACTACTTACTTATGCTCAACTTCTTAGAGAGACCAGAAAGAACAGAAAATAAATAAACTTGGACCAGTCTGTATGATAACGCCATTATCGCTTATACTACAGTTGTAAAAGAATACAGAGAGACAAATATTAATTTTGACCAGTATTTAGTTAAAATACAAACTCAAAACAACAAGTACAGGATTATCTATTACACCAAAATTAAGAACCAAATAAATATGAAAATAATAATAATAAATGGTAGCAAACGCATAAAGCTATGCAAAGGATTACACAAAATGAAAGGGCAACACAGTTTGATGAAACGTATTCAGAAGGAATATATAAAATGAGGATAAGCATAATAGAAGGAACAGGACATGCGTAGAATGTCAATCGTGGAACAAATGCATGGACGATGAGTAAGATAATTTTGTACAAGTGCGATAGAGACTCAGAATAAAAATAAAACTATGGAATTTAACCCTTAACTGGGGATCACCGTAAATTATACCTCTATATATTTAAGTACAAACTGTTAGCTGTCTATCTAGTTTCAGGGGAATTTAGTCTAGGCAATCTATTTCACTGTCGCTGTGATCGGTCTTTTGTATAATTAGCGTATATTGGATGCAATTACGAACCTGCCAAACTCAATGCAAATTAAAAGAGTGTAATATAAAATTACGACAAAAAAATGGTTTACTGCCCGTTTCTTATTTTACCCATTTGCAATAAATTCGGGACTAGCTCTGTAGATATGAGATAATCTTGGTTCAAGGTTGTGGATTCATAAAAATTAAGGAAAAGCTTGGTATGACAAATACTCTTAAATATTTCGCGCAAATGCACTATTTCATCTAACATTTAGCTACCCTCTAAGTTTCACTCAACAAACACAATGATCTGCTAGTGCACAAAACAGCGTAAATTGAATTTTAAAACAACCAAAATAGCAAAGATGCGTCAGGTAAATATTCATACTGTGACGTAGCAACTGCTAAGCTCGTTTTGTTTTTAGTGTGACGTCGCAACAGACGCTTGACAGCTTTTTGTTTCATATCTGGCACAAAACTAAAAAATTCCGCCACTGAAATAATGCACTTGTTGTACGTAAATGGCTTGTTGGATGGAATTTCTGCTCGCAGAGGTTCCTGAATAGCCTCCCTATTCGTAACAGACGCTATTCTCGCTGGGAACAGCTGCTTGCATAAGGAATTGGCCCTTCGAAGTCACTCGCACTTGGAAGATTTGTTCTGCTGGCTTATCTGCTTTACCTGGACCTTTTAGCACCTGGTAAACTACACCCACAGATGCACAGGACACTCTCGAATAACTTTAACCACAATTGGTATAACTAAGAACTTTTTAATTTAAATTTTACATGATAATTTGAGGAGCTCCATGTGGCCCCAACACACATTTCTCAAGCGTGTCAGGACCCCTAGCGAGCAGACTTTCAAATTTTTATGAAGTAAATTAAGATTGATAACAGGTTTAACCTTATGGACTACAATTTTGATGTTATGTCGTTGCCTAACCACTATTATCTTTTTCTTGGAATAATTGTTACAACACATGCACTGCTTTTAATTAACTTTTGTTTATAATGCACTAATACACTTGGCTACATTCTATTTTCATTGCTCTTTGCAATTATTATTTTGCTAGCACGGTTTACCTTTCAACTAATCTGCCTTTTGCTGGCTTATACACTTTTACTACATAACGCTCATATTCTTTCTGTATTTAACACATTATTTTGTATAATTTTATTCACATTATGTTTGACATTACTAAGCTCAATTCCGTCAGTTACAAATTAAATTGCATTAGACCTTCCGAACATTTACCATATCTGAAACTCTGGACGGAACCCTTCTATAACCTGCTTTGTTTCATGCTAACTTTTATCCTTCAAATTTTTAGTTATTGCTGCTCACATCAACTGCACTTATTAATGTAAAGTATTGATTATCTTGCAATAGATAAAATATTTAATTCTGTGCTCATGTTGACCTTATTCATTTAGTTAATTAAGCAATCAGAATTTCTATGGGCAGTGAACCATCACAATATATTCTAAATGGAAATTGTTCTGTTAGAATATGGCATCCATCTCAAAAGCAGTGAGGTGTCGGGTTAGCATTTATTTATAATTTTTATCGCGTATCTAATCAAACAAATTAATTAAAAGAATGTTATTGGAAATGGCAGTGTCTAATTCAGAATTCTTTAATATAGATAAACTGGAAATTGAATAAAATGTTTGTTTCTGTCGCTTTGCTAAGCTGGAAAAATGTTCACGTATATTTCCAATTTAAAAGAAAGTTCAAACAAACAACGAAAGCAATCTTAAAATATTTATAACTTTGATATTAGTTTCCAAAGGCATGATACAGTCAATTTACAATGCTCTGTCAAATTAATTTTTCAGGAAAGTAGTTTAAATGTATAGTTGTAAATGAGTATTATACTCTTCTATTAGTCATTCCAATTTGAAAAGGCATCTATATTTCCTGATTCGACCACCCTGTTGAATTAACAAGAGTTAGAAATGTGTAAAATGGTTCTAGTTTCCAACAGATTTAATTTGTCGGCCGTTGTTTAGGTGACCAGAAATAGCGATCTCTAGGCGACGGCCATTTATCACCTATGCGGCCAAGATTGTCGTGGCTGAATCTCTTGTCATTATTTACTCTATGCTAAGTCATAGTAGGTCTCCAGGTCATGTAGTTGCCAATTGTATATACTTGCTTCTAAATTTTCTGGACAGATCCAGATCTTGATTTTGATTTCTTTAACGGTGGAGTTAGAATAATGTATGGAGATGGTGGCCACTTTTGAAATTTATTATGAATTTAATAACTAATTTTCGTTCCGACAAGTTGTTGGTTGTATTTAGTTATTTTGCATCTGCATTTAAAAGCATTACATTGGAGTGCACAAAATAGAAGAGGGGGTCGGCGGTTAGTCTCATCGAATTCCTTCTTGCGTTAATGAGGGGTGCAAATCAATAGTTGCCGTTTGTAGTCTCGCTTTGGAGTACTGCGTAATTTCACAATTAAAGGAAGGCTTGTCCCGCTGTTTACCGTTTCGCAACGATCCTGTAAAGCAACGCTTGTCGCCGATGACAAATTTCGCCGCCGATAGACTTGCAGTTGTTCATTTTGGTTCCGTTTTCGAGTCATTTGCAAGCCCGTCTTCGTCGTTCGACTTTTGGCGGCGAGCACCCAACACTTGTTATAAAATAAATTCTGATGCATATTCTCGTTAGTAATGAAGTAGGTAAAAGTTTTTAGAAACTGCTTTAATTGACCTTCTTTATTGCTATGGCAACAGTAATGCTAACCCCCTTATATTTAATGCTATGGATGTTGTATTAATAGAGTTTTAAAATTTACTGTATGTTTTCGTTATATAAAGCGTAGTGTAGTTTTCCGCACGTTGAAATCAAATAAGCAATTAAAGATATCACTATTTTCCATTACCGACGAGCATCCTTAAAGTCCAATGGTGATATCCTACCCACCAGATGGCGCCCTAAAATCACAAACATATTTCCGTACCTTTCCACGTACAATTACTTTAAATATCGTGAGCGAGCCCACTTTACTTAAATCTACGGCCCACTCTCCCACGAGCAACCAAACCCCTTTAAGCCTGTTACATGTCGTAGGTGGGAATTTATCGATCACGACTTTACCAACACAATTACATGAGTGAGCAAAGCTCACACTCACGTTTGACTTTTCGTAAATCCTCATTGCCTCCATAGAATGGGAATTTGCTATACTATTCGTTACCAAATGTAATTAAATCTAATTAAGCTGAAGCGAATCTTTTTCATGGCCAAAATGATATTAAAAATTGGTTTGAAAATTGAAGGAACACAACATCTAGCCGGTTATATAAAACTAAGTATTTTACAATCTAATGGAAAAGTGAGCCAATTTAAAACTAAACACGGTTTGTAATCCAAAGAATTACTAGATCTCATCTATTAAACAGTTATTAGATAGAAATTTACTGTTTAATAGATACGAAGCATGGCAAAAATTTATTATCAATAATACATATCGACTACCGTCTGAACACATTGTCGTTTGCATGAGAGTATATTAAATGTTTTGAAACATTTTAGAAACCATTAATTTTATGTTTTCCTAATGTTAACGTACATCCACAAACTTTTGAAGATAAATTACCAATTATTATGATATATCAGATTATCTTCGAATAGCTACATAGTAATGACTAACGTAATATATTATTCAGGAGTACCGTTAGTTCGCTGAAAACAGCAAGAACGAAATATAGTACAATATGAGAACTAGACATTTGAACCAATAACGTCACTTTCTACCGATAAAACAAGAAACACAACGATTATTGTTAATGCTACTTATTAGGTATTGAGAGACATTGTACGATAGCGTGCTTTATGTTATCGATTGTTCGCCTAATTCGTAGTTTTCAGTCATAACACTTGTTAAAACAAACCTAGTAACCGCAAATTACTATGCTATGTAGGCGTGAGCTGAGTATCAACATGAAGTATTTGTTCAACTAAAACATCTCTGTAGTTAGAAGCATTTGTTCATCATCGAAGTTGTATATTTCGTTTAAAGTAGTAAATTGTTTCACACATATTCTCGAAGTGATTTTATTTACTCTAAATTGAGTATCATAACAGAATTAGTTTTTCGGTTTATATTCGTAGTTTATCTATAGAGCTTATAAAGACCTGACACACTACAATCAAAAAGATTTTCGGAGACAACAGAGAAGCAGGTCCCAGAAAGATAGCAGTAATACCTTCAGAGGTAAACAGCGCAATGAGAACAATAAAAACATGTGTCATATCACTTCTATAAATTTATAGACACAAGAGAGGAAGCCTGTGGAATACGTCACTAGAGTTAATAGAGATAGGATAGCTAAGATAACAAGCGATAGGTCCCTCAAAACAACGAAGAAGCATTGATAGACTGAAGAAATGTGAAAAGATAATATAGAAGCCAGTTAGCATACAGGTTACAGCCGAGAGAAAGGTATAAAAAAGAAGAATGATATTTTCTGAGCCGAAGGAATCTTTTTATTGTTTAATTAGAATTGTCTATGGTTTGTTGTAATTGTTACGGTCCGAAAGCATTATTTAAATTTTCGCCCGCTGTTGCTGTATGTTCGGCAACTTTGTATGCCGTCGTGTATCCCAGATCATCTAAACAGTTTTATGAACTGCTTGCGACACAGCTCGACTACTGCATATGGTTCAGCGGAGCAGGTCATGGTAAGTTGTTGAAACTGGCGCCTATAACTATTGGTTGACTGCTGTTTATAACAACTAGATAAATTTATTACGCACTCTGGATGCCCACGATCATAAAATGTTGAAAACTTGCGACGTTTCTATTGGGTACTTTTGCTATTGTTACATTTTACGCAAAAGTAATTTAACAAAAAGCAGTAAATGTCTATGTATATGACGTACAGCCGTGCAATTTAGTTCAGATGAAAACCCGAGTACGTATAAACTTATATTACAAAAATTTTTTATTCATCTGCAAATTGTGTCTGTTATAAATACTAAAAACGTATTTTTAAGTTCTGCTAGAAATGAAAACCGCTTTTGTATAAACCTAAAATCGTTTGTTACAACTGATTACGAAAAAGCTAATATCGTGAACACAGCGATTGTTATGATTGACGATTTGTCAACTATTGTCGGTTTTATGTAAAGTCGTTCTGGTAAATAATGTTAGAATTATTTAAAATCACGTTAGTCATATCTTACACCGAATAAAAAGGAAAGTCGAAAATGGTTGGAGCACAGCACTGTCTTTTTGCTTATAATTATACCTACTTGTCTGAGCTTAATTTGCATTATCAAAGGGAGGTGACGAGATTGCGGAAATTAAACCAACAGCACAGTTGAATCTGCTAACGAAATCTTTTAAGGCGCTCTTCTTGTTAACATCATTTTTTTAATTAGATCAATGGCACTTACCCACATCAATGTCCTTTCAGCGACGCATAAACCAAGCATCAAATTGCATTGACGATATTATCATTGCAATTTCATCTCCTTACCCTTTCTAAATAACAGCAAATATGCAGATTAAACGAGTCGCTTAAGGCTGTCCCAAATGAAAAAATAACAGGGCACCAATCCTCACTTCAGACCGAACCGGCAGCCCCAAATTTTATTTGGTGCCGCAATTTAATTAAGTAATTAGACGCTGAAATTCGCAAACAAAGAGGCCCACAAACTTGTTTAACAGCGGAAATAACGGAACCAAACTAGCAACATTAAGGTTGTGTTTGCACTGCAGAAAATAACGAACTTGTAATTAATACGATAAGCGCTTGTTTGAGGAGCATTATCTGCGCTGTTAGTTGCTTTAGGTCGACCTGTTGGCAGCATTGTAAACGCTACGTAGCGATACCCACTTCAGTTAGCTAACAATGAAGAATTAAAACTTAAAAGCGATTTGAGAGAGTTGGCTTGCAGACAATTTAGACGAGCATTTTATCTTTGTCACATTGTATTGAGTAAGTGTAACTGAAACATGTATAATAGTCACATTTTACAGCAATCGTTGATAACTATTTCAAAATTGTTGAAAAGTACGACCTGGAATAATTGAGTCTTCACCAGAAGAAAAACAGAGTCACATTGAAGTTTATATGGAGCTTGTAATTGGATTTTAAGAGAGGACTAATTCTCGAGTCCGAATCTTTAGTGCCTGATTTTATACCCAACACAAAACGACAAAGTATACAACGAAAGCACAAAGTATGCACAACATTTAAAAAACGATATCATCTGCTGAGGAGGGGTGTATATTTTTGAAACACAAAAAATGTTATGTGCATTAATTTGCAGACACAAAAATAAATAGCACTATTTTTTTAAGTTGTAAAGGATAATTCGGCGTCCCATACCGCCATTTTATCCCAAAATACACTCATCCTCACACGTCTGTTACCAGACCCATTCGAGTATTGCCTTGGTGGGTCATTCAACTAAGCAGTAATAGAAGTGCAATTTGAAGATGATGCTCAATTGAAGTGTTTTTTACAAAAGTTCCTAGACATCCAGTCAGAAGATTTTTATTACAAAGGTTTTGTGAAATTATCAGGCCTAATAAAGGCAGTTTTCTCAATATGCTACCTCAGTAAATTATTATACGAAGAATTTCAGATCCCCTCTGAAATATTGATATTATTTTCCCTGAGTATTACACTAAACCGTCGTATGACTGATATCAATCGTCCAATGAGAACTATGCATTTTTTGAAAATCGATCAATCCCGAACTGATTAAGGGCCCTTGGGTTGCTTATCAAGCAATAAGCACCCTAGAGATTATTATCGACCCGGTGGATAGTGCCATAATTAGAAATAGAAATGCAAAAAACGCAATTTAAGTTTTTTAGTGTTATTAGTTCAACTGTAAATCATAATTCGTAGAAGGTTGTGTGTAATAATCCTAAAAATATAAACACGAGCAACATACAGATAATTTTGCTCGTGCTGGTTTCCCTTAGAAAACTGTCCTCGGTACAGTTTTCAGTGCAACTAACACTCGACCCTTGGCGTGTGCAAAAGTATCGGTAAGTATATTTCACTTTTGCTATATTACTAATGATAAGCTTATAAGCAATTATTGGAGTGTTTCACGAGCTTAAAGGGTTTAGATAGTCATGTAAAATTAGGGTTAAATTCTGTTTTGCTGTCTGCATCGACGGGGGAATTTTAAGTCATTTATCGTCACTTAACCTAACGCCACATGCTGCTTGGATGAGTAATTTGCAGTTTTTAGGCTTTATAATGGAACATAACTCCTATGTTTTCTTATGGCGGAGGCTTAAGCGACGAATGTTAGACCCTTAATCTGATTTGTGCTGCCAGATGTTACTGTGAGAGTCCTATAGGCTTCTTGAATGAAGCTGAATCTTTGCTCCACGTCCAGTTCTTCGATAGACGGATTTTCGTCGTTAGGTATTTTCATCCAACAACTTGCCAGGCATTACCGTAGCCAGTTTTTTTGAAGACCTTTAAATACTACTATCGTTTAAGATTATTCATTCAAACGTTGATGTATCAATTGTAACCACCTGGGCTTCACCCTTTTACCTTTTTTAGGAGTTTAAGATGTAATTCTGGTGTTGAGAGGCATGTTTCAAAATTTAATTTTTATACTGTTTTGATGTCCCAGGAAATGAGATAATTTAGTTTGAGTGGGGAGTATACAAGTACTTGAATAGTTAGCGCTATTTTATAAAGAAATAATTCAGACTTGGACAGATGTGAAAAAATTATTACTCAGTGAATTTTATTTATTTCAAATTGCACGCACCTACACATTTGGTTAGCACTACTATTTAGTGTGATAATTTTCGGGCCACTCTTTTTAGCAGCGTTTGGTAGCTTTTGCTTTCGTTTTAATTTGAGTAAGCGCCGTATTAGATGCGAAGAATCCTTACAATTTATATGCTTGTTTTAAGCAATTATTTCCTTGGTGTGCGATATTTACTATTTTTGTGGGCACGCTTTATAAATTTAAGTGTTTCCGATTGTTTATGAATACCAGTAATTACAAATCGTTGTTGGGTATCTAACTTATCACCTAAAAGTGCTATTTTCCTATCATTGTATGCTGTTCGTTCTAACTTGGGGTCTATTTAATATTTTTACTTTGTTTAGTGTACTTTTAGTGGTTTTTTTATATGATAAATTGGCCCCAATCCATTCTCCTGAGCTAATTGTAAAGGCACAGTCAATTCCAGAGAACGGAAACTTCATTCCTTAAGTCGTAATTATAATTCAAACTCAAGTAAAAAGGCAAAACGACTTTATAAATAAAGTATTCACACTGTAGAACCATATGAAATTTGCATATAAGTTTTAATTTACAATTTAAGTTACTAGAAGTATAATGAGCGGACTGATTATAGTAACAATCATATGTCCACCCTGCGGGCCTTCATTGAGATCGAAGGAGGCTTTTACAAAATGAGCTTTGATTCAATTGAAATCTCTCACACTTAGGGCCGGTTGCAGAAAGCAATGTTAAGTCTGGTGTTAGCTAACGTCGCGTCAAAATGAACAAAATCGCATCAAATTTTGTTTACTAATGTATTAGTTACCATAAGCATTTGAGATTTGACTCGTTTTTGTTCACTTTGACGTCGCGTTAGCTAACACCAGACTTAACATTGCTTTCTGCAACCGGCCCTTAGTGTGTAAATACAACACATACTGGACTGACAGAAAACTAGTGCAACAATCACTCTGTCCGTGGATCCTTCTTAGACGGAAGTTGTGTAGAATGCCAACAGTAGCTAGGGGGTAACACAATGGGCCTGGTATGGTGACTTAAGTGATAGTGAAGCAACTCACCCTCCACTTTAAATCCAGCATCCAGTATACTGAAGCTTCACATAAGTTTTAATTTACAACTTAATAGACTTAGAGTATAATGACGAGATAGATAATTTTTTTATCGCAAGGTACCTGGGAGGGGTGCACATTTCGCTAGGACGGTGGCCATGAACCAGTCGTAGGAAGTTCTAGCCCTGAATTCTATGATGAAACTCCCCAAAGAGTACAGGGTCAAGTTGTACGAGCTTTTCACTAGATGGGAAAATGCGCAATCGTACTGGAGAAAGGAGCATCAAAAACAGCTTCGGGGGCAAGGTAACTGCTTGCGTAACTTAACAGGTCACTCAAAATCATCTACAAATCTGTTCTCTAGGTGTTTCACGTGATGTCATCGGAATCCAGAAGAGGAAATACTAAGCGGTAAATAACAAGCCCAAAATATAACCAAATCGTAATGCAAAGTGAAAACGCGAAACCAGATTTACCTACCGAGGTTGGAGAAAGAATCACAAGTAAGTTTTGTTTCTGAAATACTTGTGAATTCTAGAATAACCAGTTGAGTATTAACTACAGCGTACCCAACACAGTAATGATGAGAGAAACTTTCTAAAATAACGAAGGATTTCAATTCCCCATAAAGCGAACCTTTCGAAAATTACATACAAGCACCACAAGCAATCTAACTCTCAATCTAAACAAGATGACTACAGAAGAGTGCTCTCGTTATATAATCAATTTTGCAAAATTGGTAAGAAGGTCCCTAATTTCGAAGGATTTTCGAAATTTGTACAGAAATGCAAAAAAAAGTTAGGCATCCGAATACACACCAACTAAAAGGTTGCGACCTAACTCACATCAGGACAATAAGGGAAAATAGCTGGAAATTCAAAACAATCTCTAAATGAATAATTTAATTTTATCTTTACCATAATTAATACATAATCCCAGTCGTTTATTATTAAATCTATTCATTAAAACTAGATTCAAATAAGGTCAGAATTGGTATTGTATTTATTTCAACAATATAAGTCACTAGTAAACATTGCTCATTGCATAAGACATGATAAGCAATAACTGCAATGTAATTGACAGGGGTTAGTAATTGAATAAAGCACCATCGTTAGGTTGCGTTCAGCTTGTATTCAATATCTGTGCTCGGTATGTCAAATGTAGCTAATTTGTGATGACTGGCAGATTAATTGTGTAACGTCAAGACACGATAATAAATTCGCTTAAGTACAAAGGCGTTTCGAAGCGCTACAGAAATTTTGTGTAGCGTTTTGTACTTGAAAAGCAACCTAAGAATTAAATAAGACTACAAGATAGCGGCAATAGCTTGTGAATCGGTGCTTATTTAATTGAAAGTGAGAAAATGCAACCAAAGTGCGGTTAGAGTGTTCCTAAATGACATTTAAGAAAACATTTAGAAGTTAATGATTAAAGATTGTAAAAACTTACTAAAACAATTATATACCATGTTGCTATGGTGACCTAGAGTGCCAATTGTTGCTGATTATTGGGGAAGTCATGCCGAAGTGTGTAGTTTTGGCTCCCCGTTTTTAGTTTCGTTGATAAAAGTATATCATTTGTGCCAGTTGTAGAGTTTTATATATTCGCCATTGTGCTGAGGCCAATTGTGGTTAATTTGGTAGTTTTCCGTCGAGCAGTCCTATAGAAAATTGTACCTGGAACTTCGCCTATTTGTGATTGTCTTCGAAGCTTAGTTTTGGTAAGTTTTGGAGCTGCAGACAGCAGAAAGCAGAGTTCAGCGTCCAGAGGAGCCCTTATTTGTATTTTATAGCATTTTATAAGCTTGGCGTCTCTTTCAACCGTGGGCCGGTGCTAGGACAACTTTCGAGACAGATTCAATAAGGCTGGGAGCTAGCAGCCGCTCAAACAGTCCCAGGAAGAAATTACGAGCATGGCATCACCTTTTAGCGGTAACCAGAAGTGGATTTGGCGAACAAGCAAGAAACAAATGCGTGTTGGAGTCCCATTTTCACTTGAAAAAACCAAATAACAGGTTAACCAAACACCTTGATTATGTAAATTGAATTGTTATTACTTATCTGAGGTGAACTGATAAATTGCTGGTTTATTTGTGTTCAAAATACGCTGGATTTCTGTGATTCGAACAATTTTGTTTACAGTCAAATATTTGAGGTTATCTGCCATTCGTTAAAATCGAGCATTTGCTATACAATGGTAAAATGTATACTGTGTAACAACATAACCCTGTACATACTCGGCTCTAAAGCTAGCCGGCGCAAAAGTTTAAATAAGTTGCTAATGAATAAAATATAGGAGGCAACATACCTTTATAATTGCAGTAAAAGTTAATTAAACAATTATAATTTTTAATATTCCAAGAGTGCGGAAAACCAAATTAAAACTGTACTGTAGTGCGCTTTTTATTTATTTAATTACAAATAATATAACAATATATGTATCTGGTAACAAACCTAACAAAAATAGGTTCAAAATCATGTAGTTTGCACTAGTTTTTTTTACGACGCTCATATATACCCCCCCCCCCCCCCCGGATACCCTACTTGTCCAGAAAAACCACACGGCAATTTAAAATTTATTCTAACAGTCGGGCGCCAATTACTTATGCAAGAAACTGCGACGTTCTTTTTGAAGATTGTAATTTTATTTAAGTGCTCTATGGAATAGTTCGCGTACAATAATATAAGTTAATATTATTCTATACAGTTTTATAAATCTGTGGCATAATTGTTTCTTTTAATAAACTCATCACGAATATCAGTCTACATTTATTTAACGAGTCCATGTTTTAATATGCCTTGACAATCCGCTTTGCCTTCTAATGTCATCTTAACCTATTTGTGTTGCGCGAAACTGTTACTTAACTGAATAAAATTATCTTCAGTGCTTATTTTGTTTCAAGTTTTTAGGCTCTTAAAAAATAAACCACGCTTTCTGGATTTATTTTGCAGTGAAGATGCTTTATTCCTGTTGCTTCAAGTTTGTATAACCGCACAAACTTCCATATTATTGTTAAAACTTCCTGCTGTAGTGCAGCGAGTTGTCGTAGGTGTTTCAAATTTCTAATTTTATTTATAGAAATCATAAGAACTATGAATGCATTTCCCTCGCCTATTACTGCCAAATGGCAACTGCTAAAATCCTAAAATATTAAATTATTTAGTCACATATATATATACAGATGTATGTTTGCTTATGGGCCATCCAAGCAGTCGGCATTAAAATAACCAACAGCAAAGGGGAGCTACGAGTATGTCGAAATAAGTACACTCAATTTTAATTCGTAAAATATAAGCGGGCCATTTCGGTGCCCTATTACTTTCTATGACAATGAAATGGTCTTACTGAAAGTCGGCTTAATTGCACTTCATTTCTGTCTGTAAAAATAATGGCAGCATTAAACACAACCCTTCGGCTCTCAAATTATCCCTGCTTTTAGTTCTACTCGTTTTCGGACATTACAAATTTATCCACTAGCTTCCTGAATATTTTCCCCATAACATACCGCAACAGAATTTATTGACATCAAAATTTCCCATCAATTAGATTCAAATATATTTAATAGAAGGCTGTTGTTCAATGCGAGCCACTGTTTTAAACCGACTTCCAAACCAATTAAAAATAGATCGGACCGATACTCTGGCTAAATAAATTAGAATTGTTTTTCCATTTTCATCGATATAGCCTTTTTCGGCTGCTAGGGATGATTAAACGAAAATATTGTTTTAGGTGTGGGAAATGAAGCAGATACGAGAATAATCGTGGCTATCAAGGGATCCTTTGCTTTTTCAAAATGAGATTTGCATCATGTGCACAATGCTATGTGGGTGCATAACAGTTATCAGTTACATGCAGATATCAATTTAGTTGAAAAATGTATTGATGTGATTTCAGAACAAAACCTTTTAGAAATTAGAATATCGGCGTATTGAGAAAACATATCTATTATAATTAGCACAATCAATTACATTTAATTACACACTAATTAGTAAATTGTATAGTATGAGCAAAAAGAAAGTTCATCAAAGATTCCATTGGAATGTTGAAGTCATGTGCATTATAATACCAGAAAATTGTACATAATACTTGTCACTGAAATTTTACAGACAGTGGCTAATATCGCAACGTGATCATAACCGTGATCAGGGCTTCCCGCAATAAACGCAACGGAAATATTTTCAAAGCCTGCAAAATAAGAAGAAGGAGAAAATCATACCCTCACTTTGTAGCAAATGTTATATTTTCTGGTGTTATAATATGACTTCAAATTTCCAAATGCACTCTTGATAAAAATTCTGCTTGCTCATAAGATATTTACAGTTTTACATGGACAATTCAGAAGCTATATAGGAGAATGTTATGGCTAGTGCTACATCAGTTTCAAGAAACAAGCCCTGTTGTCTTGCTTTTCCGGAAAAGAAATAAAGTTGTTTTTGTCTTGGCACATTCACCTTAATAAATATTTTGTATTGATGTCAAGCGTCTTGAAAATTTTTGTTCTACATGCTTCAGACTCTCTTTTATATGATATAAATCTCGTTTGCAATTGTTGAAATGCCTACGCTAAGGAATTTTATATTTCAAATGCGGTTTTGCCTTTAAAGTGCAGAATTCCAGTAAACAAATTATGCCATAACAATATTAATTTGAAAAAGCATCGAGTAACTGAAAAATGTAGGGTGGTGACCAGTTTTGCACATTTTTTAAACAGTAGTCATTGATAGCAACATAGTATTGAACCAACTGAAATTCTGGGCCAAAAGGAAATTGAATATTGGCACTAACTGCTTCAAAGGGTAAGATCCTGAAGCATTGTAATACATCTAACTGAATGTACTGTCTAGAATCCTGAGTCGGTATTTGGCCCAGCTACACCTAAGCTTAGTAACAGTCGTTAGTAGTCTTTTAATATATAGCAAAATTGGACGTTTGCGTATACTGTAATATTTAGATATAAATCTACCTGTTTAGTTTACTTAAATGCGAATAGTTTTAACTCAGGTGCCAAGACGTTTGTATTAGGTCAAACCATTCCGCGTCTTTCGCGTAAACCGTGATTTTAACAACATACAGAAAATAAGTGTTTTAAACCGCAGGCAGAAGTTCAGCATTCCTGGTGTATCACTTTCAGTGTTCACCTCGGTTATTCTGCGCGACCAAATTGGGCCACGCCCAAACAAGTACATTTTAGTGCCAGTGAAAATCAGGTCTTCGACCCCAGATCTGCACGTAATTAGTAAAAATTGATGGTTTCCCCGTTTGAAATCTGCGAAATTAGCAAATCTCATCACATTGCGTAACCTCGCGTCCCAGAGGCGGTAACGTTTTTGGGCTTGCTCGAAAGATATCGTGGCCTGTGACGTCAAACGTCATTTCATCGTTGGAGTATCAGCATAAGTCGCAGGGCAGGCAATTTCACGTTAGAATAAATACGACTTTTCTAGTTTCTTAATATTGTCTAAATATAAATGTATGTCATAGTCTTAAGTGTGTTCTAGTTAGGTTGACTGATACATGATCATAGAACTTAGCGTAGCACTCGTAATAATATTATAATATTATGAATTATACCATTTGGTTTAGCAATAACCATTTACTTTAGTACACCTAGTACACATTCTATGTCCTTTCTTGTTTTAGACGGGAGACGGGAGCAACATCCGTGGCTCAACTGACTGGTATTTCAGACATAACACATAACACATATTCATGTAACACATTGACTAAGGTATATCCTTCAATTTATCTGTTGGCGTAGATTAATACGAATACTCTGGAAGCACGAAGAATCAATGGATGTCTTCATGCTTACTAAAATAACTCAAACAGAGGCTGTCCACCACCGTATATGGCAGGATATTAATGTTCTTCAACCACTTCACTGGAGGCCACAATATGGAAAGCCTATAGTTCAAGGAAAACCCAAGGTAGAAAAGAGACAAGACAGATCGCCCTGTCTTTAAATAGAATCCTTGCTAGACGTAAACGTTGAGGAAGTTGTAAGAAATGGTTCTAATAGAAAACGATGGCGTATCTTAGTAAGAAGAACAATGTCTTCTTCTTCTTCTCCTACTTAATAGCCCTTTAGGGTCCACTCCTAGACGTAGGCCCCCCTTTATGTTTTCACTCTCCCTTATTCATCCTTAGTTGTTGCCAATTTCCAATTACGTCGTTTATCCAACTTCTCTCAGGTCGTCCAATTCCTCTCTTATGTATTTTCGGTCTCTAGTTTACGATTTTTGGTCCGCATGGCCCACCCAACTCCACTTCGCGGCCGCTATTTGTTGTATGGCGTCTTCGACTCTTGCTCCAGTTTTTATATGCTGATTCTGTCAGTCATCTCTAAAGCCGACTCCTAGCAAAATCCGCTCTATAGGTCTTTCAGCTGTTCTTAGTTTGTTAGCACCTCTAATTGTCAGGGAGCTTGATTCCATGCTCCATGCATTAAGATGAAAGAAGAAGAAGATATCAGCACGAGAAGAAAAACATATTGAAAACCTTGGTGTGAAAATGGACGTGTTTATTATTAATAATATCTTCCGAGCGCCCAAAGGTTGCCAGCGTTATTCTAATTGTCCTCGCTCTTTTTCTTTTGTTTGGTTTTTGTTGCTTAACGTAATAGAACGACCCAAATATGTATACTCTGCAAGGTCCTCTACAAGTTTGTCCTCTATTACAACACGAGTTTCTTCATTTAGGAAGACCAACGTCTAGATAGCTAATTATACTCATCCCCGATCTGTCAAGATGGTTGAATTTGAGGAGAGAGCTGTTGAAGAAGTTGACATTCTTCACTGTAAGTTACAAAATGAGAACTATTATCCATGTTTATCAATAGTTTCAACAAATACTTTGGTACTACTGACAACCGCTGAGGTCTTCTTTCCAAAACGTCTGTAATTATCTTACATCGCGAAAAACGTTTAACTGGCCACAGTAATTAAAAAACCAATTTTATTTAAATTGTTGGTTGAGTAACGAGTCGTTCAAGCCTAGTTTAAGCTAATTATTAATTAATAAAAAAAATTTTAAGAGACGTCTTATAAAACATCGTTTATTTTACAAAATACTTTTAAATCGGTATTAAACACAATGAATAACTGATTATAGTTTTAACAAGAAATTTCAAGTAGATTTAAAGACTTATTGAGAACGCGTTAACATGAAGAGTGCCATGAGGAATAAACACATGAGGTTTCTAGCGGCTGTGTGGCGATAATTGTTGAGTTTTAGCGTGGTAGACATATATCCTCCGTTTCTAACCATGATTGACATATGAATTTGTTAAGACGTAATATTTGAAATGGACATCTGGACTTTGTCATTGTTAGTTAGGTTTCATTATTGTAATCTAGCATAACGAAAAGTGCGCGATTAATATATTGTCTTAGCGTTTGAAGCGTTCGAGTTTGTATGTAAAACGATAAACGAACATTTTACGACGAACTGTATCAAGAGCGGCTGAAGCCCCGCAGTAAATATGATTTATAGTGTTTGTGCGCCAAAAGCTATTGTTTACAACAAATAAGTGTAATTTCAGCTGTGTAGAAAACTAATATGCATTTGCGAAGCCGCCAAGAAGTTTCGAAACGATTCGCTTACAACATGTTATTCAAGGAATGATGTGAGCCAGTCAGAGCGCTGTTTGGCAATTCCAGGCCACGGGTTCAAGATAACTTGATGCAGGGCATATTTGCAGTTTGAGCAACAAGCAATCTTTCCCGGCTATGTCGTCAAAATTACGTGACCGTAACGGAATGCGATTAATACACAAATAGATACATATACCAATCACGAAGCTTAGTTTCTATGCATCGAATCGCGATGGCAGATTTTGATGCAGTTTAATATTTGCCCATCAAAGACAATTATTTTGGCGTATTTTGTATGTTGTAAATATATTAAAAATGTAGTTATTCTGCTAGACATCTAAATGCATGCAGTCACGAGCTGATGTGCGTTAAAATCCATTCTTGGTTTGTACTGCTGTGTTTAGGAATGACCACTTATTCTAGGGTTTAGTCTCTAGTTTAGTCTCTATTATTTTATGTGTGTGTATTTGAAAGGTCAATAGTTTTGTATTTGTTTTTGTGAGAAAATGTGCTGTCCTTGTGCAAATTGTGCAGATGGTTTCTACACATGGGTTCGGCAGTGGAAGAGGTCCGTGTGCACTGAGCTAGCTAGGCGTACAAAAAGAGCAAATACTAAGGCATATGAGACTTCTCATAATAATTTAACGTCCCAAAGAGGAGATTATGAGGCTATGTTCCACCAATCTGTTCCGTGAACAGCATACAGTCGCCATGGTCAAATGCATAATTATTGTTGTCCTCATATGGTGCATCAGGCTAACAATGGCGTAATGAAGCATCAAAAAGGGCTAACCTGGAGGTTTGGTTAATGGTTAAGGGATCTAGAATTCACACAAAACGTGAACAGAAAAGTTACAGAGTGCACAGGTAAAGGTAAATACGCTAAAACAAATTGAAGGAACAGAGACAACTATAAACCCTAATGGTTAACAGCAGGAACTGTACGTTAGCCAGTACATAATAGACAAATTGTATATCTAAAAATAGTGTGATACAAGAAAAGAGCAGATGTCAGCAGAATACTGGAAGACGAGTGAGAATAGAGATGCGAATAATAAGTTTGGAAAAATATGGTTGACATCAGTATGAACCGAAAAAGTGTAGGGAATCATGAAGTGTAAATAATAAATGCTTGTAAATATTTGTTATCAAAGGAAAAATAAAGAATCTATAGTCTAATGAAAGGTTTAAAAATCATCAAAAGTTCTTAATGGTATAAATGTGTTTTAGAGATTAGTGTTAATATAATGGTTACAAATAAATGTGAAAATAGGATTTACATTAAGAAATTCTGAATATGTTTGACTATACAGAAGACTTTTCTTTATATTTGAAAATCTTTAATTGAATTAATGGAACACAAGCTGATTTTTAGGAATTGTGAAATAACTATTTAAATATAAAAAAAAAGATATTGACGTAAATCAAGCTTGTTGCCACATCGCTATCCAACGGTAACAATATTAATTTTACCAAATTACAAGGTAATTTCTTTGATTTTATTCTCTATTTCAACGTTGCCGCCTTATATTTTGAATTTAAATTAATTATAAAGTGCACTGTCTCATAGTAAGATTGACCATGAAATGAGTTAAATATAACTGGTAAAAATGTGTGAAGCTGGAGCCTAAACTAAAATAAAGAACAACGACTGGAGCTAGTAGCGGATTTGTTGGATAAATTCGAATAAAGGATTTGAGATATATTCGAAGGACGAATCAATCGGGCAAATCTGATTATGGGTTTATCGGACGAAATAGGGTTACGAATCTGAATCGAGATTTTCCAACTGTGTATAAAAAGTAGAAAGTCGAAGTCTCTAACAACAATTTTTTGTATAATTATAGTACAGTCTGTAAGTAACCAAATCGCTTAAAATTTTTATTTTAAGTGGAAAAAGCGTTATATATCCTTTTTTGCGTTGAATAAACACAACACATTGATAAAAACTAACTACACAGTTGTTTGCAGACAATAAGTAACAGCTGAGCAAACGTAAATAAAACAATTTTCTCAAAGGCTTCGTCTTTAAAATAAGTAAACTTGCTGTAAGAAAAACGGAATACCTTTCCTATGAATAATAAATTATCCCTACACCAAGATCGATAATATTTATTCTAATAAATGTTCCCAATGATTCAGAGTCAATGCCTCTGCATAGATCATATGGTGGAGTCTTGTTTATGCAACATATGGCATTATTAGATGTTGAGAATTATTCGACATAGCCCGTTTCTATTACTCGGTGTTAATGATGTTATCAGAGTGGTAGAATTGTTTATCTGTGGAACCCTTTGCTTAACCATAATTACCAAGACCTTTAAAGCTTATTTCAGTATGGCTAATTAAAATTTTAAAGTGCGATTCTTTCGCTGGATAACCAACCTTTCCAGTGTCTCTATTTGCCCTTTATTTGATATATGCAATAGGCCGTTTAGATTACATAGCAGCGATTCTACTGTATTAGTGTTAATAATATTATTAACGACCAGGCGCTAATTATTTGCAAATATGGTGCACTTCGAGTTTTAGATTTCCACACGCCAAGTTTTATATTTTCAACTGCATTATACTATATTAATGTAACTGAATTAATGATGTTGATGTAATAACCAATGAATAAACATTTTAACGTCTGAATTTTTGGGGTAATGTATGCTTACCCACGCCAACTCAAATTTTATGGTCATTGTAGGATATCGCGACGTTAGGATGGAATACAAATTTTAACTCTAACGAATTTAATTCAACGTTAGCATCCATTGGATTTATTCTGGTTATGCTTGCAACCTAAGGGTAGTTATTGAAGACTCCTCCCGCTTCTGCATTTTATAACCACTAGTTATTATTTTAAGGTCCAATTAAACATTTATTTCGTCCTTCGACTTCACAAAATTAAATTAACATTCATTACATACCGAAAGCTTTTCACCGGGCCGAATTATTATATAGAATTTTCCATTTAATTCTCTCTTCTGTTTGCCTAGTTATGTGTATGTATAATCTGTAACCTCATTTACCTTGCGGTGTAGAAGCTGGTGCTTTATGCGTTAGCATCTGGCGGTACAATGCTCAACTTGCCCCGGATTCGGTATACAGAGTTGGAGCGCGCCTTTGGTGCTTGCGCAGCAACCGTTGTGGGAGTTGTGTGTCTTGGTGATGTGTTGACCTTGTTACTCTATCTCTTAGGTCTGTGATGAGTAGAGCACAGTTAATTTGGTGCCCAACTGTGAATGGTCTCACTGAGCCCGATTCTAATCGCCAAGGATACGGAAAAAATCCGACCCCAGCGGGATTCGAACCGAGGACTTAGTTAATGCAAGCCTGGCGCTTACCCATATGCGCCACGCAGCTTCTTCCGTTTGCCTAGTTACTTGAAATAATTAATTACATAAATAACATTAATAATTTTCGAAGCTATTTGTCAATTCAGTTCTGGCAAGGCATTGAGTGGATCTGAAAATGTATTAATAACTTATTCTAGGTATTATTGAATCCATCATCACTATTGAAGGTTCCTGCGTACTATAATTCTTATGATAAAGAATTTGTATAATGTATTTTTTTGGTTTTCTTAAAATTAAATATTCTGAAAAATATTCAACAAATTATCACATTACATATTCCAATCTTTCAATCATGTCAGCCTCATCGAGTTTTGAATTTTACAGTGGGAAATAGAATTTTTGTTTTCTTATGGAGTTAAAAATTTATCGCACAAATAGCACAATTTTCGAAACTTTTGTCAATTTAGTCTTGACACAGAAATGAGTGTACTGAAAATTTATTTTGGGTATTATTTGTACCCTAAGTTTCATTGAAGGTTTCCCTAGTCTGTGCGTTTTAGAATTAGCTATTTACTATCATTATAATGCTACGTTGACAACTTATTTGATGCTCTTATTCCTCAATATTGAATTTACTGTAAAATATTTCACACATCATTGCGTTACATGTTCAAAGCTCTTCGCCAGTGTTAACTCCAATCGAGCTTTGGGTTTCATGTTTGCCACTTCTCCACAGTGTGAAATAGCCTTTCTGTATTTTAGGGATTTGTATGAATTAACTACTCAACTAACATACATAATTTTCGAAGCTATTTATTAATTCAGTTGTGACACAATGATCAGTATAACTGAAAATTTGGTAGTTGCAGCTTCCAGTTACCAATATTTAATTTAATGCTAAATATTTCACACATTGTCACTTTACATATTCAAAACCTTTCAACTGCGATCGGGTTTTGGATTTCACAGTTTGGATTAGTATTTCTGTTTTACTACGGAGTTGTAGGTAGTAATTAATTACAGAAATAGCATTTGTTAGACTTTTTTCTCAATTCAGCTTTGGTACGGCAATAAGTGGATCTAGCAATGCATTAAAATAGTTGTGCGGGTATTATTGGATCGCTCAATACTATTGAAGGTTCCCCTCGTCTCTGCATATTATATTGAGCCTGTTACTATAACTGTAACAAAAAGTTGATAATTTATTTGAAGCTTTGATCTCACAATTGATAAAAAAGGTATTTTCACGTTTTCACGTCGCATGTTCAAAGCCTTTCAGCAGTGTTTATTCCAATCGGGTATTAGATTTTATTTTCGCCGCTCCCTCACAGTATGAAATAGTCTTCCTGATTTCCTAAGGACCTGTAATAAATAGATAATCTCACAAATAACATATACGATATCCAAAGCCTTTGTTAATTTAGCTTTGACAGAGGAATGAATTATTTTGGATCCTTCAATCGTACTGAAAGTTTCTCTCGTTTGTGCATATTATATTTAGCTGCTTGCTATAATTTTAAGTATAGATTGAGGATCTATTGATACCTCAATTTTCCATAATGCAATTTGTTGCAAAATATCTTATACATTATCACGTTACATACTGCAAGCTTTGTGCCAGGGTGAACTTCAAAGTGAGTTTTGGAATTAATTCCCACCGTTCGTTTCTTGTGTGAAATAATCTTTCTCTAGAAACTTATAACAATGAATAACACAAATAAACCAACCGTTTCAAAACTTGTATATATTTAACCTTTAAAAGAATATTTTGTTCGTCTTTTTCACACTGTGAAATTGTTTTTCTGTTTCCCTACGGCCTGATCGCACAAATAACATACACAATTTACAAAGCATTCTCAATTCAGCTTTGGCACAGCAATTATCTGAAAATCTTTGAAGAATTTATTCATAGTAGTGCTGAATCCTTAAATGTTTTTCCTCTCGTCTGTAGTACATTTTATATTTATGTGTTTACTATAATTTTGACGCTACATCACAATTAATGAATTGATTTCTGTAAAATTCCCTGTAAAGTAGCCAACGTATTACCACGTTACATACTTTAAGCTTGTTACCAGGGTGAACTTTAAAGTGAGTGTTAGATTTAATTCTCACCGCTCGTTCCCAGGGTAAAACAACTTTTTTCTAGAGGCTTAACACTTTATAACACAAATAACAAAAAAATCATAATGATTTCTTTATGTAATGCTTAAAAGGAACAGTTTGTTCGCCATTTTGTTCTGGTCGCTCTTTCACAGTGTGAAATATTCTTTCTGCTTTCATAGGGACTTCTAATAATTAATCACACAAGCACCATACACAATTTTCGAAGCATTTTGTCCACTCAACTTGGGAACGGCAGTGAGTGCATCTGAAAATGTATTAAAACTTTAATCTGTGGATTATTGAATTCCTCAATACTATTGAAGGTTTTTCATGTTTCAGAGTTTTATGTTTAGCTGCTTACTATAATTATACCGAAAAATATATAATATATTTGGTTCATTAACTGCAAAATATTTTACATTATCACGTTACCTGTTGAAAGCTTTTCACTAGAGTTACCTTCATTCGGGTTTTGGATTTCGTTATCTCCTCTCTTTCGCACAGTGAAATAGTCTGTCGAAATTGCTAAGGACTTGTAACAATTAATAACGCATATATGCTACACAAGTTTTGAATATCTTTGTCCCTTCAGCTTCGGCATGGCGATGAGTGGATCTGAAAACTTACTAAATATTTAGTCAGGTATTATTGGATCCCCCAATATTATGAAAGGTTCCCCTTGTCTGTTCATTTTATATTAAACTGTTCACCATAATTACGGCGATATATTCACAATTTATTTTATGGTTTGATGTCTCAATATTGAATTTACTGTAAAATATTTCACACATTATAACGTTACATGTCTAACGATTTCCATCAGGGTTAGTTCCAATCGAGTTTTTAATTCCATCCTGGCTGCTTTTTCACAGTGTGAACTAGTCTCGCTAATTTGCTAGAGACATGTAATAATTAATCACACACAACCTACATAATGTTTAGATCTTTTTGCCAATTAAGGTTTGGCACGGTAATGACTGGGTCTGAAAATATATTAAAATTTTATTTTTGGTATTATTAGACCACTCAACATAAATTAAAGGTTCCCCCACTTGTGCATTTCATATTTAACTGCTTACTATAATTTTTAAGTTAAATTGATAATATATTTGATGCTTTGATCTTGAATATTAAATTTACTGTAAACATTTCACACATTAGCATACTGCAAGTTCAATGATTTTCGCCACTGTTAACTTCAAAGAGTTGTGGATCGTTTTCCCGCCGCTGCTTCTACTTTTCTAGGAATTTGTAAGGTTTCACCATACAAATAACGTACACACGTTTCGAAGCTTGGGTCAACTCAGCTTTAAACGGCAATGAGTGGATTGGAATAGTTGTTAAAAAATTAATGTTTAAGCATTTTACAGGCAGTTGCTTACTCCAACTCTAGTTGATTTCTGAAAGTTACATTTACTGTAAAATGTTTCATGTATATGCTTTTTACTAGGGTGACGTTAAATCACCCATTATTACGTTCCATGTTTAAAGCTTTTCACAAGTATTCAATTCCGCTGCTCTTTCTGTTTTTCTAAGGATTTGCAATAACTAATGGCACACAAAAGTACACCGTTTTGGAAGCTTTTTCTTTAAATTTAATTTTGACACAGGAATGAGTGGATCTGAAACGGTATTAAATTCCTCAATCGCATTGAAGGTTTTTCCCGTTTGCATTTTATATTTAGCTGCTGACTGCCATTTTAACGATAAATTGACAATTTATTTTATGCTTTGATTTCTTAAAAAAAAATTACACATTATCAAGATACATGTTTAAAGCTTTTACAAGTGTTAACTCCAATCGAGTTTTGTATTTCGTTCTCACCGCTTTTTCACAGTGTGAAATGGTCTCTCAAAATACCTAGGGGCTTGTAATTATTAATTATACACGTAACCTACACAATTTTCAAAGCGTGTTGTAATTCAGCTTTAAGACGCCAATAGGTGGTTTTGAGAATTTATTAAAAATTATTCTGGGTATTATTATATAGTGTATAATATTATTTAAGGTTTTCCTCGTCCATGCAATTTACATTTAGCTGCTTCCTATACGTTTAAAAAGTTGGCAATTTCTTTGAAGGTTTAATTTCTAAATATCAAATTTACTACAAAATATTTCACACATTACATACTCATAGCTTTTCACAAGTGTTAACTCCAATCGAGGTATGGATGTCATTCTCGCCGCTCCATCGCAGTGTGAAATAATTTCTCAAAATTCCTGTGGAACTTGTAATAATTACTAATCACACACATAACCTACACAATTCTTTAATCTTTACATAGTTGACCACCGAATTGACTGTGCTTTACTCGGAACCACAGACCTAAGAGATAGAGTAATAAGGTCAACACATCACCATGACACAAAAGGGGCGCTCCAACTTTGTATCCCGAATCCGGGGCAAGTTGTGCATTGTACCGCCAGATGCAAGCGCATAAAGCACCAGTCTCTACACCGCAAGGTATAATGAGGTTATTGATAATAATAATAATAATAAATAATAATAATAATAATAATGTTTATTCAACGGATTATACCATTTACAATATTATACTGAAAAAACAGCCAAATACAACAAAAGTTAATATACATACTATTGAATCCCTTGGTATTATTGAACGTTTCCCTCGCCTGTGCATTTTATATTTAGGTGCTGGCTATCATTTTAACGATAACTTGACAATTTATTTAATGCTTTGATTTCTCAAATTAAAATTTACTGTAAAAAATTTCACAAATTTCTCAATTATTGAAGATTTTTCTCGTATGTATTTTATATATCAGTGATTAGTAATTTGTACCTTTTAAAATGTATTATTTATGTTAAATTGGCAATTTATAGTTTTAAAAGCTTCAAATCAATTTGTTTTTTTAACATTAGTAACTTCTTGTGGTCCAGAAATGTATTGATAGTCATTGATTAACTTTACATGTTATAAGACAGGATATGTTTGCCTATAACTACGTATATTTTTTTCGGCTGATTTATTCGACAGTTGGGTATTATGTTAAGCTTTACAATGGTTTTACCTATATAGCTAAGAGTAAATTACTTATGCCACCCACTCTAAAAATATTACAGCTATGTACATCTAAGTAACAAAGCTATCATTGTGTTTTATGGAAATTTTCTCTGGAAACGTTGTAGGTTAAAGTTCGTGATAATCCAGCTTGAAGTCCATTGCAGAGCCTGGAAATCCGCTGGCCGAAGATAAAATATGTTTAAGTTTCCGGCTGTTTTTACGTTTTGTTATTTTTGGTTTTGTATAAACAAGAAGCTTTGACCTTTAGCCGGCATTCCAGCCCTCTACTTTGTTTTCATGCGGTCGCGAAAGCGGATCTTTAAAGCTCAAGGCAGCAAAAAGCATTGCAAAAAATAGATATTTTCGCCGCGGTGTAATTCCGGGAATCCATTATTCATAACTGTTTTTCACAGCCCTAGGTGTTCTTTGAGGCCGCCATCTGATATTCTGCTATTGAGAAGTGCAGGAAGGCCATTCTCGGACCGTAACCAAGGGATTCATCGGTGTGTGAGAGGGATCTTAAGGTAAATCCCCCCTGAATCGCTCTTGCGAACCAAAATCAATTACTGTTTTATTTCCGTCGTTTACCGAACGGAAATTTAGGAATTGAGAGAACTTTTGTCGTCCCAACGCTGATTGATAGAGCTCATTAATCGTTGTAGTTACAGTTGTCATTGGTAGTTTTATTACAATAATTGCAAATTTTACATTGAAAATTTGGAAGCTTGAAACATCGTAAATTTTAGGCCTGCAATATAATATTTTTAGAAATATACGCCTTAATGGGTCCATTAACTTCTTGGCGCTTTGAAAATAATCAAAATCTGCAATATATCCTAGATAGATGTTTCAATAATAATTATATTCGCAAACACACTAGTGTGAATTCCAAACAATATTAATGTTTCGATCCCAAAACATATTAATTACAATTATGTAAACATGGGGATTTACCCAAATAAAAATTCAATCTTCCAATCTTCCAATTAATAGAATATGGACGTTATGCAAGCACAAAAGGATATAGCGAAATAAGAGCGCTAGGAATAAATTCGGGTAAAGAGTATTAACCCTAATTGAAAAACATCGAATAATAAATTTAAGCTTGTTGTGGACAATAGTGTGAACACTACCGACACTGGTGTTTGCAATCCCAGCAACTGCCTTCACAGATATTCACCTATTGCTCCGTCAACTTTTGTAATCTTCCCAAGATTCACAGCAGACGCTTGACGGGCATCATGCAGCAAGTTCGACAAGCGTTCACGACCATCCTGGAAGGATTTACACCACTCAAAGACTGTTTTAAGTGATAAATACCCTTCTTCAAACTGTTTATGAAATTTCTGCTGAATATCAGTCGCTTTTATACCTTTATTGAAAAGAAATTTAATAATTAGACGTTGTGCAACAGAATTTGACACATTGTTGCACGACATTGTTAATACAAATGACAGTATTGACATAATCAAGTTGTAGTTGTTTATGACGTTATCTAACATGCCTACTTCGATAAATGTAAAACCGCTTTACAGTATCTCTTCAATTATCCTAACGAATAAAATGCAGGTCAAATTTAAATCTCCCTCGTAAAATTAGTAATTTGTACATAGCGCAGGCTTTATCCGTAACAAAAATGGGACCCAACAGATACAGGATAAATGTTGTACAAGTCTAGAAGATGCACAGAATAAGTGCGTTAATGTTGACCTTTGTAGGCCGCGAGTCACATAAATGCGTAAATCGCAAACCTTCAAATACATATTTGGGCGAGGCCATACATTCGATTATAAGATGTGCAGTCGAAGTTATGGTTTAAAAAAATGTACACTATCTGGAATTACCTTGCGGATATAAATATGAATGCCTCCATTCTTTTTGAAATTGCAAAAATCCAGAACATGGCATTTACAGGCTTAGTTTTAAACATTTCCCAATTATTCTTAAACTAAAGCTTATTCTTTTTCGATTTAGGTGATATCAAATTAATCTCAAACTTATTTTAAACAAAATGCTCTATAAATTATTTAAACAAACGTACGAGGAATGTGTGGCATAAATTTCAGCATGGAGGTATATTAAAAGATATTGCACATAAATATATACATTCTGCGTTTGAAATACTTGTGTAAAAATCTGTAAAGGGCTTTACGCAGAACTTCCCTCGTCGACATTGTGACACTAAATAATTTTAAAAATCAAATTAAGTTAGTAGTACAAATATCTTATGTTTCTAATAAATAATTACATTTTCAATTAAAAAAAAATTTATGCCGCTGGGGTTTGACCCGCCGCATCTGCGGCTCTGCAGAATGCTCGATCCTAGCCGAAGTCCCGCAGAGGATGTAAGTCCGGCGGAATTCCATCTCCGCTACCGAGTCTCTTCGAGAAAACTCCAGCGCGCGCGTCTCATGAAGAGCGCGGTGTAATGGTTGAAACATTTTTACTCTTTTGTAACATTATCCTTTATCGGTTGAGTCTTATTTTCGGCAAATGTAAAGCCTGACCTATGTGAAAGTCATTACTTCCTTTTATTTCAAAATTAAGAGAAAAATAAACAAAATTTTATTTTTTAAGGTGCTCACCCTGTATATATTTATATACAATTATACCGGTTTCATGCGAGGTAGATATATAATATGTATGCAAAATATCGTCTTCCTCCGACAACTAGTTTTTGAGCTATACTGCCAACAGTCAGACAGACAGACGAACAGACAGACAGACAGACAGACAGACAAACAGACAGACAAACAGACAGACAGACAGACAGACAAACAGACAGACAGACTGACGGAATTGAGAAAACCTCTTTTTCGTCTTCTAGAATAAATTCACAAAGTAAATTAAATTAAAATTCATAGTTTTTTCCTAGCTAAAAAAATACGATCAAATTTAAAATCTGTAGTGGGTGACCACCATACTGGACACGATTCGATAGGCTATGTATTTCACTGGTAGATAGACAGGCGAACAATAGAGCACTTGGCCTATGCAACTGCCACTTGTGTTGAAAATCCAGAGGAATCTGCCGTAGCAGAGTCGTGGTACACCAGATGTAGTAATTTAATTTCTAGAACCAAATTTGCAGCTGGGCAGATAGAACAAATAGCGAGGGGCGGCTAAGTCAACCTCCACAGATTTCCAGCACATAGCATGGAAAATCTTCGGATTACTTGTAACAAAATGGAGAAGTAAAGAGAAAAGAGCGAAAAAGGTAGGAAAGTTTTCAAAAAGAAAGGAAAAAACAGAAAATATATAGGTAATGTAATAATTTATTCTGTTACGCCACTGTTTAGCTCATTTACGGATTTACTGTATTCAAGTATCATAAAGTTCTATTCGCATATTATTTCCCTTCAATACCTTTTATGTCGTTATATATTTACCTAAATTCACGGGGCGACTGTGAATATTTTCTTTATTTTTTTTTTGCACAAAAGTATAAATATAAACAATTTGCCATCATGTCAAATATATAAAAACTGTGTTCATTCCCCTCTGCGAAAATATTATTTCGGCATCAGCCAAGATGATTGAAAGTGAAATTACGTTCTACCTCAGATTTCAACTTACTCCTCGGTATTTGCTATATCATACCTTAAGGCGTATTTAGTGTGACCAGTGATGATTTCGATGAAGAAAGTTAATCGAATTATACAAAGAGGAATTAGTACGGAAAGAATCGATTCAAATCATCTTCTGAAAGTTTCCATCCTCGCACCAGCCCTCTAAAACGTAACATTATAATGCAACTGCCTGGCTAACAACCATCTGCAACATTTGAAAATACAGCATAACCCCTTTATATCTGAAGCTTGCAGTTTACTGAAGATATTTCACAAATAATTTTATGGTGCACAAATTTAAATATTATATGAAATATGACGATATATCTGATATAGAAATTTAGATATTGCCGCTTTCGTTTAAAACCATGAAGATATCGACATCATTTTTGCCGCTCACATCGAAGAAGAACTTTTTCATTGCGCCACGAGCCAAAATAGATTCGCCAATCGTTACTTTCCATGACATACTCCAAGGAGGCATAATGTTTGTCTTATACAGAGAAAGGTGAAAATTAAAAATGTACATGCCCCTGAAGCCGTTCAAATATGGTCTGAAAATTATATGTTTACCTGATGCGAGAAATAATTGTTTATATAACCATTACATACACAGCGCAATGGATCACCTCCCTATTAATATAGCGGTAAAGATACAGACGAATTTAGTTTAGCTGACGAAATATAAAAATTCAATACCAAAGCATACACAGGCGGTTTTGAGATTGGCACTCCAGGGTAAAGGATTGCATCTGTAGGGAATCTCAGAAAAGAAACAACAAAGAAATTCCCTTCGACTTTCTACCCAACAAATCGTTTTTCCAATGCACTATACAAGATGATTGATACCGACACTAACACACAAGAGTGCTCAATATAAGTGGACCCAATGCACATACTTTCTTAAACTGCTCGCAGATCAGTTAGTAAGACTAGAGCTGAAAATAAGGGTATTGAATGTTCATCTACCGTATGAGTCCACGTGAAACAGTAGAAGAATATCAAGAATTTCGAAAAATCTAATCGTAGCTAACCAACAGAAAAGCTTAGGAAAGCGTAAGACATTTTACACGTGACTTTCCAGAATTGAAAGAAAGAAATTTGAAACGGTATTTGACCCGCTATATAGTTACAGCAATAATAATTAATGGCCTTCCAGCATACAGCAAATTTGTATGTTCAAATATTATATAATTTTTAGATATAGGTTTGTCTCTTCGGTTATTTAATTCCAAATGAGTAACCGCTAGTGTCGGTAGTTTCATTAGAGCTAATTAGCAGGTTGAAAAGGGTTTTATTTTCTACAAGGTTGTCGCAAGCAAGTTGAGAGCGGGCTGCGCAGAGAAAAACTGAGACAATCAACTGGGGAACGTTAAACGGGGCAGATCTTCCTATGTGCGCTAAAAGTGAGCGACGCTCTAAAGTGCAGGTTTATTCCGAGCCGTTAAAACAACGCTTTGTCTTCGAAAGCTGCTGTTGCTAACCAGGCCCCACCGTAGTTTTGCTAACCAAAGCAGCCGTAGGACAACAAAAATGCCAGCGGTTGGTTTAAACTTCCAGAGCCCAGTTCTAGTCTTTAGCTACATACGAAGGCCTGTCGCAGCGTGAGAATCTGCACATTGCGTATCCAAACGCGGTCAGTGAGGTAGGTGGCTTTTGCTTGCAAGCGGTGCATTTCGTAAAACTGCCTCATTTGAAATCATGCATCCTAACGCGGGGATTTTTCTAGGATGTGGTCCAAGCATGTGACTTGTGTCATGTCAAACACTCGCCTTTGGAATCGACTGTCATAGTTCTTCACGCGCAAGCCGCGTTTTACAAGATGGACGGTTCCAGTAAGATTTGGAATCCGCGCATAAAAAATTCGTGTAGTGCTCGTACCGTGAAACGTTTCGATCCTTTGAATTTAATTTTAGTCCTGGTAAATTATTCTGGAAATTTATGACTTCCATTAATTTCGAAAAAGCCCCAAAAAGGTTCGTTAATTTCTACCTCAGGTAAACTCAATCGGAGAAGTGTTCACTAATCTCAAAAAAACACAAATTAGACATCAACTGTATAATGTTGTTAGCTATTTATACAAAATTAGTCTTAATTTATGAAACTGCTATGCAGCTCGTGGTGGTTCTCTGATATGGGAATTCGGGACTCCAAAAGAAACGTAAACTTGAAAATTTACCTTCTGCAAGAGACCGTCGATTGCCTGCGAATTCTCTGGAGACCCACTGGAATGAGGCGGACGATTCCGGGCCCCGGCCGGTGAAGTGCAATACGCCTTTGGATAGTGTTCCGGGAATTATCTTTAGGTCCCTCGACAGGCGGAGTACAGGTATGTTAGTATTTAAGATGCTTCAAGTGTATAAACACTTCGGTGAAGTTGTTCGTTGAGCAAAAATGTGTCCTTCAGAACAGGGGATATAGGGTTCAATTTAACGTGTTCACCCTATGAGACACTTCAGCTGTCACAATAGGGCTAAGCCTGGAGGATTTTATTTCGTGAGACAGTACAATTGCGACGACAGGAATTAAATCGGGGGGGGGGGGGGGTGGCGTTTTGCTTCACGAGAAAGCTAGGCGCAAAAAGTTAGCCTTTGATGAAGCAGTTCAGCTCTCACGATCAAAAGCTCGGTCAAGTAACGGGTTGTAGGTTTATTCCGTGAGACAGTACAGCTGTGACGACAGAAATTAAATCAAGGGGGCTTTGCTTCACGAGAAATCTAGCCGCGGAAGGTTAGCTCTCGGTGAGACAGTTCAGTTGTTACGACCAAAAGCTCGGTTCAAGTTGAAGACTCAAGTCGGACGAACTGTTCTAGGGGCTAGGCCCCACTGGGCCTAATGTTGTTGGTCAGGATCGGTGGACTCCAGTGATATAAATGGTTTCGAAGTATTCTTTTATACTCTTCGGTTCGCGTTATCGGTGCAGTCGCTATAGGTAGAATTAAGTGGGGTCGTCGCCGTGTTTGCTTCTTCGCGATTTCGCGCATAGCGGGTACCTGCTTTGTTATCACCAGCCCGAACGTTGGTTAGATGTAACGCCCGATTGTGCCTAAATGAGCGATGTACTAATTAAATACATTATTGGATGTACAACTTATAATTTGCTGCAGACGCTAGCCTTACAGTATTAACTATCGCCGTTTGTATTAATGATGGTCATATACTTGAGGTTTTTTAATTAGACCCCTTCTTTAAGTGTATGTGCTTAAGGCCAATATATGTGTATCTTATGCATATTTTAAACAGCTTGGTTTTTATTGGAGTGGAAGTGCGAAGTTGGTATTTAGTTGTAGATCTTGAGCTGCGGTGGGATCCGCTACCGAAACCTAGCTGTATAGATTATTCATCAACTCGGCTGGGAATTAAAGGTAAGAGTTCTCTTTTTTCAAACTGAGCTATCTTGCAACCAACAGGGCAAATGATTATTCCCAGTATTTATGTACGATGAGCATAGAACTTAATGTTAATTTAAGTTACCTGCCATCCTACTTTATATTCCTGAAAGTTGCATGTAGCAATCGTGTATAGAATTTCAGTTCTTAAGAGTTACATTGACAAGCAAGAATTTAGTGAAATCACATATGCTGAACTCTGATATAATCTGTATGCACTTGCTTTAATATTTTGACCATGTTATTAACATAAGTATTGTATGGGTCTTATTTTATTCAATTTTTTTAAAGTATCTTAATTTACAGTTGTTTTTATTTGAACTCACGTTTTTCTTTTACAACAATGACAGTACATATCTAATATAAGAGCTAACACTTTATAAATAATTCATAGACCTCACGCAAATTTCAGTTTTTATTTAAAATAAATAAACATTGAACAGACGATAGCAGCCCTCCCCCTGCTGAATGACTCTCATGATATTTTACGATAGAAGTATAAACTCAGCGATTTCATTACCTCCCAGTATATTTACGGTTAAAGAATAAGCATAACTTCGAACATTAAAATGCAAATGCGGGGGATTTAAGATTTACATCCTTCGGTTATAAAAGTCTCGCGCAATTTTCTGCCGTAAATTCAATATTCGCGAGGAGAGTTTATGATGTCACCGTATTTTCGTTTATGAAAAAGTAGCTATTTATTGCGCCTCGAACGCGTGTTCCCCGTTTATGCGCAAAAGTTCGTTCGAATTTCATGCGAATATGGAAAAACTTGCATGCACGGAAATGGAATATAAAGACTTTCTGGACTGATATTCGCAGGATAACATGATGCAAAACAAATCCGAAACCCAATGTAGAAGTTTTTATTAAGATTTTATAAAGTTCGCTAGCTTAAATGGTTTATTCTTTATGCATGTTTGTTCTCGAAAGTAAGGACTTATTTGTCAAGCCCAATTTGTATTTTATTTGAAAAATTTAGATTAAGAGTAGAAATACGATTGTACAAAAATCATTAAAGAGATAACTAATATTAGATGATGCAGGTGCTCCAATTCAATGAGTTTTACGTATGTACTATGTAGATGATTTAATTATCATTGATGCTGGATTAAATTGTTGGCCTTCGCCTTTTTAATTAATTATTCAGAGTTGAAGATTGCTTTATATAGTTTAGGTTTGATTTTCGACTTATTCAACCGTGCATTAAGCCTTAACTACTTTTTGTCATACCAAGTGTATAAAGCTGAAGTTGCAACGCTTAGTAGTTATCGATTATCCATAACAGACTTCAGCTATACTAATTTTTAGTCTTATTACGTTTAACTGTTTCAATTTGACCTTACTAGGAAAACACTTCATAACATGGTGTCACAATGTTTTTTTCCACTCTCATATTCGAAAGTGGCAGTTTCCCTACAGTCAAGTAGCCGCGAAAACTGGCAATATCATTCACCCGGTCGTTATCATAACGAACGTGTTTGTTATGAAAAAATGCACAATTCGCAGTTATACAGTGGGCTAAATATGTCATTTTAACCGAAGAACTACTGAAAATATGTCACTGTAATTTAAAAACTACTGACAATCTACCGACATTGTCAGTTGCCACAATAAAGCTGTCATTCATTAATCTGCAAATAATAGCGAATATAAACTCGCTCGAAAATGCATCCCACGCTCGTGTTTTAAGTCACTCGGCTTCGCTATACGCTTCAGCTCGTTTCGCAAATATACTCGCACGATATATGCAACTTTCGATATACTTCAGTTATTTCCACTAAGGTTTTTCACAAATGCACAATATACTACTCAATACTCTACTTGAAAGCATTTGTTCAGCCTTAATTTCAACAGCTCTGGTTATCACATGCTAATATTCAGAGGAAAATTAATCAAGACCGAAACCCCTGCGCAATATCGTATTGTTATTAATTTGAAGTACGTTAACAGCTGCACGCCCTGCAACTGATTGCTTGAAGTGAAGAGCAACTGTTCCGGATTATTCCCTCTTATCTTTGCTCTTTTATGAAAGCAGAGTGACAGCAACGAAGTTTCCATAAATGGAACTGCTGAAATATCGACCTGGTCCGCTTTTTATAAACGCTTTATGCTGAACTTGAAAAGTCCTAGACGTCTATTGTATGATTTCGCTGCCGCCAGATAAAAAAGGCCTCCAATAGTGCTTAATCGACCATGTCTAAGATTTGACGTAAGATCAATTGGGACGGTTCGTTTAGGGTGGAAATTTACATTTAAGAAAAAGTAAAACCGAGTTTCCCAATTACTTTCATATTCAACGGATACAAACATAAACTCAAAAGTGAGATTGCCAAACAGAACACGTTGTTGCTCACATTGTCAATGCAAATTGACGTGTAACTTTCGGAATAAATTTCTGGCCCCTTATGAATATTCCGAGTATTGGCTCGGCCTTCGAGATATGAATTTGTGCCCATTAAACTGCTCTCCGTTGCAAAGTAAACTTCGGGTCTTGTTATTGTTGAGCACTGATTTTAAAGTCACATAAAATTAAATCGAGTAGCAGTTTAGGAAGTGAAGTGTCGAGCGACATCGATTGGATTGGAGTAATGGAAGTTTGAATAAAATCGATGATAAATAGATCTCCAGGGAAAGATGCGCGTTGGATAAACTTCAATTAAGGTATGGAAATAAAGATTGGGGTGTACAAGTTGCTATTTCTAGTTAATTTTAACTTTTCCTCTAATATACAGTTTTATTTCCAACATCAAAGATAAAATTAATTTCGCATTATTTTAGTTGTTTATTGATGATCAAATCGTTTCAATTAGGCCTATACAAAACAGACAGAAAAGAATCTGTACACAAAGGAAATAACAGTAATGAAGGCAAAAACAACGAGGCGTGCGATTGTTCCAGAAAAAGGGATTGGAGTCAATATGGGAATAGAAATGACCTATAAAATAAATCAAAGAAGTGGAAAAATCATAACAAGGACAAACTAAAAGGACGAAAAATATATATTCATAGCGAACTGACGGAAAAACGAGTGACCTAAAAGAAAAATCGAAAAAAGGCCAATGAATCAAATAGAAACGAAACAATTAACATAGCAAAATTATTTGCCGAAAATAAAACATGAATTTGAAGCCCAGAACTGGAAGAGTTGATAAGTACAGAAAACAAGTGTCACAGAGAGGAGGTAAAATGCCACAAAAGCTACTACTAAAAAAGAGTAAGAATGAGAGCATATCAAAGAACGAACAAGACACGATAACGGATAAGAATAAGGTCAAATAAGTGAGAGTAAAGGGCGAAGGCAAAGCAAAGGATAGATAACAAAGAACGGAAGAGATACAGCATGAAGAAAACAATGAAAACTAATCGACGAAGTGGAACTTAAGTTAGCGACATTCAATGTGAGAACTTACGTGGAAAGAGCAATAAAGAAAAGACATAGTAATATAGTAGAGATACAAAAAGGAACATGATTTGCATCAAACGGCGTAACAATTAACAGAATTGACCATGTATTAATAGACCAAATAACGGACGTTACATTTTAGAGACGCGCGGATGTCGATTCTGATCACTATTTGGTTGTAATATAGGTTAAACAAGAAGTAAATAAGAAAAATAAAAAAATAATGGCACAGAGAAGAAAATTAAAATTTAAAATACTACAAGTCGAAGTCCAATAACTATATGAACAAATGGAAACGAGAAGAAGATAAGATATAAGAAAAATCATATTTTAAAAAATATACATTAAGCAACATAAGAAACCATAAGAAGAGCAGAAAAAACTGGAAGCGTAGAATGGTGCGACGAGTGGAAAGAATGACTAAAAGAAGGGACAAGAGCGAGAATAAACATGTTACAAAGCGATACAAGCTCAAATAAGGACCACTATAATATGCACAAAGAAATAATGTAAAACCTTAGTATGGACACAAGAAACGATACATAATTTAGAAGAATTATCAACGTATCAAAATATCAGAAAAGAGATATCAAGAAAGTATGATATTCCGCAAATATAAGGAAGGTGACCTAATAGGAGGACAAGCAGAAATATTTGAAAGATACAAAGAATGCTTTGCAGAGGAACTTTAGGAAAACGGCCAAGAAGCAAAACCAAGCGTAGAGGAAATAGACAAAAATAAAGGGGAGTGGTAGAATTACAACCATGAGCGGTGGCTATACACACCCACACCAAGTGAATTGCAAGACGATACTAAATCTTAAGAAAAATGCTTGGGAAGTGATTATATATAACCTAAATTGGATTCATCAACGATTAGCAGTAAGGGAAATCAAAGGGTGAGCATTTAGGATAGAAGAGAAGTAAGACAAATATTTGGTAAAAACATAAGAAGAGGTGTGGAGGAGAATAATAATTGGTACAGAAAATCAGATAGTATGACTACGTGATGAGAATGGAGGAAAGCGGAGCAAACTAACAATGGAGAGTAGAATATAAAATGATAGAGCACGAAGAAGACCGAACGATGGTTAAGGTGAGCACAAGAAAACTTTAGCAGCTTGACAATTAAGGACTGGAGAAATTCTGCAGAAGATAAGGTTAAATTGTCCGTGGTGCTAATATCTCTCTCTTGTAATCAGCTCTTAAACATTTGCTAGAGCATTCAGCGATATCTGTGTTCGACTTCGTACGTATTTCGTTGTTTATATCCTCACCCTTAATGTTAACAACCTAAGTGCTCTACATTGACTTTCACTTAGTGATTCTCCGATTCTATTCGCCATGCTATTAAATTATTTATTCTTGTAGTTTTGCCAGTAAATGTCAATAATCAGCTACATAATTTATATTTTCACTGCTAATAGCTCATGATAGCTAGTAATAGGATAACAAATTTATAATAGACAGACCACCACGGCACCGTGTTTGATAATAGATAGAGCACGAATAATTGTCTCGCCTCATAAGCCTCATGAGCTGGTTACGAAGCCCATCTTACGTCTAATACAGATTGGGCTTTATAGTAGTGCAAAGAGGTTAGTAAAAACAGTAAATTGGGATTTTAATTCAGCTTACGGGTACTGATATAAAACTGTTTTGACCAGCAAACACATATGTTCCTGTGTTTCATCGATTATAAGAAGGCTTTCGGCAACGTTCATCTAGATATCTTTGGGTGAAATATCAACAAGATATAGGGATTGATAATAAAGACCTAAGAGCCATTACCAAGCTTTACTAAAATCAGACAGTAGAAGTAACTATGCTTTCAAAGTGGCATATGGCAGACCAATAAGAGAATTTCAAATAAATAAAGTAGTGAAACGAGGTTCTTATTTCCGATTGTGTTTGACGAGTGTGTGGAGAGGGAGTTTGCAGAAGCAGCAACTGTGATGATTTTCAACATCTGCTCAATATAGTACACCAGGCTAACAACATGATACACCGAAGGTTAAGCATTAAAATTCCCAATTTATAGTCAGCAAAAAGGGCCTCCTCCACGTTCGCCTATATCAGGTCATCAAATTCAAATACTCGGGATATTTCATTAACAGTCTTTGGACTACCGAATTGAACAGAATTGAACACACCAGTGCTGTCTTCGAATACTTCTAGCTACCAGGGACTTCTCCCTTTTGGTTCAGAAACATGAGCACTTAAAGCCACATCTTCCGCCAAGTTTTAACTATTTCAAATGTAGTAGGAGATAAATGAAGGAGCAGGACTGCAGGACCGAGCACTATTTTAGAACATCAAGAATAAGAGGAATATCATATCTGAGACAAGTACTGCAAGGAGAACGCTATCACGATTAATAGTCTAAGACAAGAGGGGAATATGACGTAGACGTTAATGGATTGAACTGTGCGACTTCGTGATGCCGTCCAAAAATAAAGTCTCGTAAGAAATGGACCAATAAGAAAAGCAAAAGAAGACACCTACACAAGATACCGTAGGGGACAATAAGAAGAAAAAGAATGACGAACTGAAGGATGTCCATATCAGCAATAAAGAAAATTCGTCTTATTATAACTACAATCTAATCTACTGATATGATGTATCGTGTAACAGCCCGGTTTGTGTTACCGTCGTATCTAATAATCAACCTTGTAGTTGACCACTACTCTGCTAGGCATACAACTAAACTATATCTCTTATATTGTAATAGTTAGGTTACAACGTATTAGGCATTTAAAACTTACTAGACTTCGCTCGTGAGATTGCGCATGCAAACCAACAGATTGCAGTTGTGGCGGTTATTAATAAAACAGCAAGCTATGCGCGCCGGAAAGACGCGGGGAGCAGTTGCCTACCAACAAGCGTGCTACGGGTGTGGCCCCAAAACCCAAGAGATGCACGTCAATTATTAAAAAGTGTGATTGAAAGTTCTGCGTGGATCTGCGTTAACAGCAGCCTACGCCTAGTGAATCTCGAGCCGAAACAAAGCATCAAGGGCAGAGAACTACCTTGGAATTAACACCAAGGGATCAACAAAGGATCAACAACTTTCCAGCGCCAAAATTCGCTTTGGCAGCATTAACGTAGCAGTCGAACTTGTATGAGTTCATTTGCAGCGAAATAAAGACAAGTTTAGTCACTAGAAATACCTTCTACGCTTGAATGCATGAGCCAGGGAAATTGAGAATACCAGAAGCTTAATAGCGAATGACGAAATCTTACGTAATAATTTGACGCGCGAGTGTCCGCCAACAACGGCGAGTCCATGGGTTGAGCATTATTCCGAGTGTGTGAGGCCGCACGAATCAGCAAGTAGCTACGGGCGCGGCCTGTAAATAAACAGAGTCGGCTTCAGTGGATTTGTGGACGAGCGTTGGACAATTTTGCTCGCTGTTTGTTTTTGACGTGCCGTCTATAGTTAATAGGTCACACTTATATTTAATACGTGTATAAAAGCAAGTAGAATCAGCCTTATGCAAGTATGTATTGCCCTGCATGTATGTTCTGTTTGCTGAATATATGTGTGTTCATGTAAACTGTTCGGTTTTTATTCCTGGCAGAATTTGCATGTATAATTACAGCATAATAAGTGACAACGAGTAGGCCGGCAAGAGCAATATTGACAATCCCTTAGCTGCATTGAGGTAAGAGCGGGTCTTGTAATTTTACGACTGAGCTAACTAGCATACAAAGTACAATATAAACTCATAGTACAGTAGAGTATAGGGCACGTGAAAAAGCCACATTACAATGTGTGGGTATAGAATGGATCTTATTTACTTACATTTTGTTTCTCGTCAAAATCACCTTGTATATATTCTTGCTCAAATGTTTACTCCATTAAACGTCAGACTGGCAACCTCAAATACTAATGGTTATATTCTTTTATTTTATTAAATTGTTCAGTGTATTAATTATGTTTTGCTAACAATTCTTTTATGCAAGCTCAGTAATTCTCTTTGAGCAAGAAAACTCCCACTCCGATTGGTACATGCATTTTATGATTGAAATAAATAAAATCTGTAGCGACTTCTTCTGTCAAGCTCAAATTTGCCGGTAGCGTACATTTATTTAATATGAATTGCTAGTTCACAATAATTCAGTTTGCCACATAATTCGGCAGCATATTTTGATATTAATTTTCAGCTTCTGTTAGATACCTAATTATTTGTTGTAAACTATATGAGTTGATTTATTTCTCATTGATCTGGCCTTTCAGATGATTTATAATCAGGTATTCAATATACAATACAATTCTAATCCTTTATGACGTTCCTAACTCCTTGGTACATATCAAAACAGGTAAGGGGGCGTTTCTGTAGGTCCTCAGCAACCCTTTCCATTATCTGCACGAAAATTGAGAATGCTGGCATTCCCACTAACAGGTAAGTACCAAATAACAACGTTTTGATATATTTGACATCAGTTTAATTGGTAAATATTCAACCACCAAAGCGTCTATAAAATTCAATTATTGGAGCATCGCAAAAATGCGCCCATCTTCACTTCTTATTGTAAATACGCTATTAATTTATATCATAAAATGATACACAACTAGCTTAGTTACCACGATTTTTTAATTACTGCATAATTTCGACGTTTCTAATATTAATTTGACATATTAAAAAAAACTAAACTAATTTGTTACCAATTAAAACTAGAATTTTCGTTGCAAATAGAATCGCAATTTCTATACTCGGTTCCAAACAAGTATATCTGTCACTCCCGATTCCAAACATAGCACCTATTAAAAGAATTTGCAAATGTACACATTCATGTTGACATTTCCACATTACAACTTCCAAAGCCAGAATTGCACCCATGTTAATGTCGTTTCATAAATTACTTATTCATTCAAACCATACTATGAAATTATAGTCCAAGTACCACAACTTGAAATTTCTACGTCCTCGGAAGTGCTAACTCAAACACATTGTGCCAACAATCACTATCGTTGTCATCTTCCCACATCGATTTGGTGTCTTGCATAATCACCTGTCTCGCATTTTCCAAGTGCTCGTCTCCATTTTTTTACACTATTTACTTTCGTCATAACCTCTCTTTCTTAATTGCAATGTGCTTTATTAATGTTGGTTTTCTTTCAGATTGTCTGGCTACTTGTAATATCTTAGCTGCTTCGTAAAACTACCTACCATGTTATGAGAACGAACAGAAACCAAAGTGGTTTATCGTCACTTTCAAATGAAATGTAAATTTAGTTTTATTGATGTAGCAAATATCGATATGGGCGTCTGTCCCCATCTTTAATACAAATATGAAATTAATATTAGTTGCACAGAACTTCCTGGGAAACGTAGGTGATTAGAAAATAAAACTTTGTAGATTCTCATTGGGTTCAAAATTCAAAGAATAACTGTGTTCTAATAATAATTAGTTTTGTGTCCTGTGAGTTGTCTGAAAATATTCATCTTTTATTAGTATTCGTATAATTATGGGTCTTTGACTAAACCAACCACTGAAATATACCTTCTAAATATTTCTAGACCTAACCCGTGTCCGAAGGTATCTTAAGGGACCGGGGTGGCTGTAAAATCTTGGGGCCTGGCGGGTAATTAGCCGAGAGCGTGCACTTATGTATGTTGTGAAATCTGATATACCTATTACATAGGGTAGCATCACAACGCAGGAACTCCGATGTGCGTTTGCAGTGTTGCTTGTTAATAAAATAGGAGAATAAGGTCTATAGTAAATATTATTGCTTGAGTAGCTCCTCAATTGAGGTTGTAGCTTTATTGTGCAGCCTAGTTGAACCCGGGTGATTGTCGTTGCTCATTGTTTTATGATAGGGCTGGAGCCCAATTGGGACGCTTTATTGCACTATGCGCTTGGTCTAGCGAACATCCGGCGAGATGATACTTGATCCTCAACCTGATAAGCACATAGCTTATCAGTGATACCAGAAAGCGCATCTGGATAGCCAGGGGTGATCGTTTCCCACAATTGCCTTGTAATTTCGGTCTTCTGCGGGGAGGCCAACCGTAGATGCATATCACACTGACATGAGTTTAGCTGATTGGTCTAGTTATCATTCGACCGATAGGCCATAGATGATGTAAGCATCCATGTTGAAGGATTATATAAGCACATCAGCGGCGGCGCACCGAGGATTATTTCTAAACGAAGTACTCTGCTAGATGCTATGTGGGAAAGCCGCAGGGCAGGCGCGTAGGAGCGTTTTCTAGACTGCGGGGGCCATTCTAATTTCAATAAAGGCTTCTAACTTGATCCATTAATACGAGCTATAATATTTCTGATTTCATGATTATCAATTTTTAGTTTAATACTATAATAGTATATTTTAGTCACTAGTTACTTAATAAGTACTATTTTATTAAAAAAAACACTGTACTATAAAAAATTAATTAAACAATGAACAATGTTTATCAGATTTTCACATAAGCAAAGAATACACATGCATAAGCAAACTTAAATGAATATACACTAGTTTTCAAAAAATAAAAAGGGTGTAAGTAAAGATTTGAAATATAATAAATGTATATAAAACACAAATACAAAAATAAATGCAATTAAGAAACTATCATTTACCAAAAACAGAAATTCTAGTTGGTAAAGTACCTACGAAATCGTTTACAAGATCGTCTAGATCTAGATGTTCGACCTCCTCTACAGTGTCCGCCAAAAAGTCGGCATAATATGGGAAACATTTTAATTTTTGATTTTTCAAAAACAATTCTTAGGTCAATAATTTGTGCTTGTCTAAAAACCTATTTAGCCCCTATCATATACTAAACCTAATTTCTGATTGGCCTATAGATATAGTCAAAATGACTGACTTCCGGTTTTACCGGAAATGATGCCAACTTTGATTTTTTAAATGGAACACCCTGTATATTTCATGTTTTTCTGAATTTACGAGTCAAACTACATACAGGGTGATTTCTTGAAAACGATCCACCTGAGATATTTCAGAAACCAAAAGGAAATTAAACATTTCCGAAATAGTGATGGGAAGTTTCGATACTTTTGCGGACTCGTTCATTCCAATCCCATTCCGCAAGTGGATCGAGTCCATCGGATTCGATCCTCGGATCGACATCGAAATTGAATGTGCATTTCAGACACCCGGGGTCCTCGGTTTTCCGGACCCGGAACGAACTACGCGCGTATCTTTGTTTTGGTGAGTGGTCACGCAGTCGGTAATTCAGTATGTTTATATGTCTCAAACATCAAATGGGCACATACAAAGCCGCCAAAAGCCATAAATCACTGATAACTGATAAAAAAGCATGAAACTTCGGCCGTATCATGTGTCGCCTGTCGACGTCGAGCCTCTATAAAACGAACACCATCATCATTTGCTGTTCCTCATCAACACATTGTATTGTATTGTGTATTGAAATGATTTGAATAACGGAATGCCAAAGGAATGAATGTCCGCGAGAATTGACGCCTCGCGACCATTTCGTTCCTCGGAACGAATCCGGACCGAAACTTGGACTCGATCCAAATCGATCCTGCCCCAGATTCGATCCTTTGTATCGAATCCGACCGGATAGACACATCGCTATTCCGAAAACAGGTCCACTTATATGGGGAAACGATTTGACCTATGATTCACACTTTTGACGTTTACCCCTGCGCCCCCACGAATACCTCCCCAAAAATTTTAAATGGAATGACCCATCGCGTGGTATCTCAAATGAAAGCTTATCTTATAAGGACTATACTGATGTGTCACTTGCCCACGTTTTTTATTTTCTCATACATTTTATGAGAAAGTTTAGCATTGCCACTTCAAGAGAACGGTAAGCGCTATCGAAACCTAATTTTAATCAGGTAGCCGTAGAAAAAAAAAGAAAGCAAGCCGTTGACGTTTTGTCTAACAAACTGTCACATTAGTTGATAAGTGGACCTGTTTTCTGAAATTTGTAATTTCCTTTTGGTTTCTGAAATATCTCAGGCGGATCGTTTTCAAAAAAACACGAAAATAATTTTTTCAATTTTTATTTTTTACTTTAGAAGGTCTTGACTGGGAAAAATCTATTCTTAATTGACTTTAGCAACTCTTAATAATAGCTATTTTATCAATAAGGTCAATAACAAACATTTAATAAAAGAATTTAGTTTGCTAAACTGGTTTTTTAAGAAAAAGTCAGTTTTCTTAAATGGCACCTATTAAGGGCCATCTCACCATTAGATAGAAAATGTAATTACCAATCTAGCGATATGCATCACGCACTACTTTATCTTTGTCGGAAACTGAAAATTAATAAATTAATTATTTTTTAAAATTTATTTAAAAAACCAAACTGGTTTCACCGGAAGTGACACAAACTTTGATTATTTTAATAGATCACTCTATATGTTTTATGTTTTTCGGAATTTACGACTCCAATTACATACAACAGTGTTGCCAAATTTGCTTCAGTATTATTAGTTATTACATAAAAATATTAAAAAAAATAATTCATTAATTTTCAGTTTCAGATAAAGATAAAGTAGAACATGATGCATATCGTTAGATTGGTAATTACATTTTCTATCTAATGGCGAGATGGCCCTTAGTAGGTGCAATTTAAAAACAATGACTTTTTCTTAAAAAACCAGTTTAGCAAACTATATTCTTTTATTAAATGTTTGTAATTGACCTTATTGATAAAATAGCTATTATTAAAAGTTGATAGAGTCAATTAGAATAGATTTTTCCAAGTCAAGGCCTTCTGTGGTAAAAAATAAAAATTGAAAAAATAATTTTTTTGTTTAAAAAAATTAAAATTTTGCAACACTGTTATATGTAATTTGACTCGTAGATTCAGAAAAACATAAAATATACAGGGTGTTCCATTTAAAAAAGCAAAGTTGGTATCAATTCCGGTAAAACCGGAAGTCAGCCATTTTGACTATATCTATCGACCAATCAAAAATTATGTCTAGTATCTTGCTCTGAAATTTTATCCAAATCGATTCATAAATAAAGAAGATATAAGCATGGCCCTAGTCTCATTGTCACCCGGTATACCGAGTAATTTTTATTTATTTAGAAAATTGAGTTTTTCGAAATTGTCAAAATCTAAAAAGTGCTATTTTTCGAAAATTAAGTAAGATTTCAATAAGATTTTTTTAGAATATGTATGTTATTTTTAGTTAACTGAACAATAATAAAAAATAATTTTTCAATCTTTAAAATATTTTTCAAAATATCAGATACCAAGACTTAATGTGAAGACTTTAAAGATTTATAATTGGCAAAGATAATATAAAATGTTAATTACTTATTTGGATTTTTTATTATTTACCAAAAAGTAGAATGTTTGCATAATTTTTACGTTTGTTATGCAAGGTGCTTTTTAGGAGAAATATTCTTCAATTCTAATTAATATCTATTTAAATGGTATCTAGAAACACTAATCTAGCCCTGTTAATGAATTACTGTTACAAAAATCCTGTAAAGGGTCTTTTACAGTTGTCTAAATAAGGAGATTTTTCTTTATCCAATTATATGTTCTAAACAGTATCCGACAGCACCGATTACTTTCTGGAATAGTGAAATTTAATATCGCTCACTCGGCGCCGATAAAAAATAATGCGATTTACAAACGGGGGGAGGGGGGTTCATTACAATTCAAGTTCATATATGTTCATGTTAGTGGTTATAAGAAATACGTAAAATTATAAATTATGATGAAACTAGAAAAAGATATTTTTGAGGGGGCCAGGCCCCGCTGAAAATTGTTTGAGGGGGCCATTGGCCCCCGTGGCCCCCGCGGCTCCTACGCGCCTGCCGCAGGGGGCCACAAAATCCCCTGTAAGTACTATCATCCGAACGCGTACTGCTAAATGTTGTAATGCTCGTTTGTTCTTGTTTGCATGCCTGATTGTGTAATTTGGGTGTTCTGTGTTTACAACGAGTGTGTGTGAGCATGTCACACAATAGGGCTCGCTAACCGAATTGCTTTCCCCCGGTGTCGTGTTTCTGATCCACAACCCTTAGACTGAAAGGGCGTTACGGAATTTTCAGGAGTCGCCAGCCTGTAAATGTATACATGACTACCGACCGAAATCCAAGAAAAAATTAGCTTTTAACGCCGAATCTATGTGCCTACACTTGAAAAGTAATAAGAGCAAATGTAGCATAGTGGAATACGTCGAAATGAAGTTCTGTTTATTGACCAAAATTGAAGAACGAATTATGTCAATGTTTAAAATAGATTAGGTATATGTATGCAGGTTGCCTAAAATATTGTACGGAACATGGCAATTCCATGGGTTGGAAAAGGTTTAAATAATATTTGCCATAAGAGCAACCGAAATAGAAAATGTAATAATTACTTTGGTAGCTAAGCAACAAGTCGCTGTTATACCTGCTTGTTGTCTAATTAATAAACCAACTAGCAGTCCAGTGAGACAAATGTCTCATTTAACGCGCCTTCAAACCTCGATCGGTTAGGCAACCACCCAGACCTGGAAGGTGTCAAAGTGGTTGCCTAACCGATCGAGGATTTAAGGAGCAGAGGGTCGCAGCTACGTTTGGCGGCCGAACCAGTTTTTATTTAATACGCGTTCTATTTGAAAAACGGTCTTTTTGTGATTTCTCGAAAACCGGAAGTGTCACGTGACTGAAATTCGGTTCCTGACCTGACATGACCATTCCAAACATATAACTTTAATAACTTTTTTCTCTATCTCTTACGGTTTGGCTGCTGAAACAGCGTCCCGGACGGACCAGCGTCCCGGACAAAACAGCGTCCCAGACAGACACGTCTATTAGATAAAGGATTATTGCATTTTCTATTTCGGTTACTCTTATGACAAATAGTATTTAAACCTTTTCCAACTCATGGAAATCCAGTGTTCCGTACAATTTTAGGCAAACTGTATAATTAACAGCATTAACAGAGTGGCGTAAATGTACTACTGATACTAGTAAAAAGAAGACGAACAGTGGAAGTATGTTGAGAGTTGGTTTCACTTAAACTTTTATGTGAATCTATGTATGTATTTTCTTATTCTTATGTCACATTTATTTTATCTATGCGGGTAGCCTTTCTCTAAGTGCTTTTAAGGAAAAGTATTTTTCAAAGCTCTAAACAGCAGCGAAAATCACTCTAAAAGATATCCAAACATGTTTCTGCACATCTTCTTGTCCCGGTAAGTAGCCCTAATTGGGCTTTGGTGGCACGTAGCCTCAATGCCTTAGCCAGGTTTCAGCACCCACTCTAAAACTGTTCATTATAAATATTTTATTGCCCCTGGATGCAATTACACGCATGCACGTACTGAGAAACGCGCTGCACGTGATTTTCTGGTTTCCGCTGAAACCGGCCCCGTTTTGACAGCGCGAACAGCGTTAAATTTTAAACGAGCATCGGAAGCGCTCATAAAATGTTATTGTGCATTTGGCGTTCCGTTCCATGAAATTATCGCAGGGAATGTTGTTTTGATACAGTTCTGGGAAAGCAACGCAAATGGCAATAGTTCATTAAATTTTTAAATCCCCATTATGCATGCAGTTGAAGAGTGGGTCTTTGAAGCAAATTGAAAATTTTACCTTGACATTATACTCGAAAACAAACAGTACAGTGTTTGTAGTGAGTATTGACGAATTGGTTTCCATGTGTCACGCAACTGTAATTTTTATAAGGTCGTCTTGTATGTTACAGTGAACTGTGTGTGTATCAATTATGTAATGGACTAAAGAATATCCTATTTCTATTTAATTTTTTCTAGCTTCCGACCTAGTCTTAAGCGTGTATCTCTATTTTGCTGCATTCATCGATTGAAATGACATCATCTTGACTTGTATCGGGCAGACTCAAGCTAATAGTATATAGAGTGTATCAAGACTAATGATAATCCATGCTAGAGAAATGTGGGTGTGACTCAAATGCGAACAGTAGTAGTTGCTAAGAGCAATGGAAACAAGAGCATGACAGGATATAATATGATGGAGAAATGTGGAAGCAGAACTATTTAAGACATACAAGAAGTATATCAAGACCCTAACATAATAGTAACAGTGAAAGCACAGACATAAAACTGGTTGGAAAGTCAATGTGAAAGATACAAGATAACACAGTGGAAGTCAATGGTTGAAGCAGTACTCAATCACGGTTGTAAAGTTTGCACTGTCAGTGCTGAGACTGAATTCATCGAGGTTAGGTTGCCCCCTTGCTCTTGGGATCGCAATATGAGGATTTCTATGTTGATGCACTTCAATATTCTAAAGACATTCGTATTGTATAAATGGGGAAACCATTGCCTTCCCATAGCTGGTCGGAGATGTCTCTGTTGAAGGTGCTCTAAGGTTTAAATATGTTTGTAAAGCACCCATATTTAAAGGTTTAAAGTGAAAATTGGATTATTAAGAAAAAATCGCAGAAAGGATCGACACAAGGTGATTCAAATGGTTTGGGCAATATCTAAGGATGAAAGAACGTAGGTAGCCCCAGAAAACGTGGAAGGTTGTAATGGACCGATTCGTGTCATCTTCCGTATTTCACATCTTTGGTGTTTAACCTTTAATCTGCCAGTAATTAAACTAAGCCGTATTTTGTATGATGTATCAAGTAGCTTAACAAGCACTGTTGTTCTGCGAGTGCAAGTGAACGCGTCAACACAGTTGATTATAGATGTTGCAGTTATAAATAAGAAAGCAACTTTTGCGTGAAGGACTGTGGGAGACAGTCGCGCTCAAGCTGCCAAAGGGCGCGTTACGTCCAAAGACGAAGAACGTAGATCTCGAGCGGAAACACCGTCTTCGAGAGCAAATAGACACATTGGAAGCAGCACCAAAGTATCAACCAGGCGATTTTGTGAACGTGCTAGACATTTTGGGTGCGTCGGCTCTCAGCATTTGGACTGGATGCCTGGCTCATCTGGCAGCAATACGAAGGCCAGATTAGTCCTGTAATTAACTATGGCAATCTACTGCAATTAACTACTTCAATCTACTGCACGAGCCAGTGAAATTGAGGAAACCAGGAGCTTAATAGCAAAAGTAGAAATCTTGCGCAACCCGTGAAAGCGCGTGGATCTGCAACAGCGTGGCGTCCCAGCAAGCAGTTAAATGCGCGGGCTAAAATTAAACAGGCCCGGAGATTTGTGGGTGAGACTGAAAACATTTTCACGCGGCTTGTTTTGAAACCGGCGTCACTAACTAAATATAAGTCACACTTGCATTTAATAGACACATAAAAGTAAGTAGGAACAGCCTTAACACGTAGATATTTACAATAATAATCTTACGTTATTGACAACGTAACCTCTATGTATTGTCACTGTTTATTCTTTTTGTATTTTATGTGAATGTACTTTCCTGCATTTGTGTTTCTTTTACCGATTATATATCTTTTTGTGTAAACTGTTTGGTTTTCATTTCTGGCAGTGTTTGCATACATAATTACAGTATTCTAGGTGACAACTAGCAGGTCAGCCACAGCAATATTGACTTATCCTTAGCTACTCTAAGGCAAGAGCGGGTTTTGTGCGTCTAGGACTGATTAAACTAGTAAACAAAGGGAAATATAAATTCATAATACAGTAGAATATAGGGCTTAGTAAAATCAGCATTGCAAGGCCTCGACGATTACAGAACGAAAGAATGCGTGAGGGGGTAAAACACGAGTATTTGGATATATCATAGACTAATGATTAGATTGACTGCTGAAATACTTGTTAACGTCACTATATGACGTAATTCAACTTTGTTCTTTTGAACAATATATTTCAATACCAAGTGACGGTGAAACGGTGAAAGTTCCACTTGATCTCTTTGGCAGTAATTAATAATATTCGTATAGTCATTTTACATTGCAATATTTAGATATGAGCAGATTTGACTAGCTTATTTGGTGTAAACGTGCGCCGAGAGTTTGGCGTTTCCAAGTGAGTGAATCAACGCTTTCGTTGTGTGCGGTTGTTTTATGCGTTGCTGAAAGTGAGTTGGTTAAGCGCGAAGAAAACATTACTCACGGAAACACGCCAGAATAAACGTCAATCGAGATGTGCAAGTCACTGCGTAGATTTGCCGGCGTTAAACAAACATCAGGTTAGCACCCTGAAGAATAGTTATTTTGAATACAAACTGGAAGCATCATTAACAATGTACCACACCCCATTGAAACGTACGACTTCCAGATTAAGGGTAGCTCCTTCGAACACCGCGGAAGTTCATATAAACCATGTGTAAAGCAGCGGACTTGTGTACCTATCCAACTTGCACTATTGTATAGTGGTATTTCACCTTTTGGAATTTGCAATGGTAGTCGGCTATATCACATTTCGTCGCAAAACCGATAGGGGATTTTGCGTCTTATGGAAGCCCTTGTTTAGACGCTTGACGCCAAGCTGCAACCCGGAGCGTGTGAAGCATTTTCTTGTGTAAACCGCTACGATCTGCATATTTCGTGCTGAGCCGAACTTTTATGCAGCAAATAGATGTGTAGTTGGGCGTCTTTTTAATGTAAGAAATATAATTTACATTCAGCTATGCTGATGTTACTAGCTTATAAATGCACACAAAAATTAGCTATTGCGCGTTGGTAATCAATTTGTAGTTAAAACCATTTACTCTAGGAGTTAATTTCAATTTTGTTATTGTTCTCTGTTACGAATACATTGAATGGAATTAAATTAAGTTTGGTTTCATTAGAAGCTTGGAGTATATAGTTACATCTGTTCGAGTACAGATCCAGGTCAACTTCCAATTAGCTGTAACATTGATTTCTCCCTTAAGCACGACTAGGATAAAGGTGAGAGGGCTCTTACTTGCAAAGACAGCAAAGACATAAAAGTACAAAGGCGTAAGAGACGTCTCATTTCAGTTTGAAATCTGGACAATGGGGCTAGACTAAAGCCGTATTACAACGGTAAGGCGATGAGGTTGTATGAAGAATAAGAAGTAGTACTACTCTGTTGACAACCTATAAAAGAGACTACGAAAAATGATGTATAATAACTACAATAAAGAAATGTATACTGCACCAATAATAAAAATTCGGCAAGCCATTGTTCTATTACGTCATATTCTTATTAGCACCTAAATATTTGACACAAACTTTATTTTGTTTATCCCTATTCTGAAATAACCCCAAATTTAAGAATTTTCACTCTTCAAATTTACAAATGGACAAATAATATTTGGTCAATCATTTATAAATGTGTGGGTTATTTTAAACGACAATAACCATTGGGCTAAAAATCTACCATAATCCTTGAAAACACCGTCTTTCAAAACGTCTACGATCGAAGGTGTTGCACATGAAACTTTTGTTTCGCACTTTACGCGTTTATTTGAATTCGAAGTAATTTCATGTTTTACCCTGAAAGTAAATTTTGGGGAGGGTGTTAGGACGGTTTGAAAAATTGACGCTGCTACTGGTTTTATGTCGGAGGACGTAAGAATTACTGAACTTACGCCAATACTAAGGCGAGCTGAACGGTTCAGAAGGGAAGTGTGACCCTTCACCAAAATATATAAAAAAGCTACGATATAAATTGGGAAATTGTTTTGAAAATTGTCATGCAATGTTCAGACATATGTGATTTCAAAAATTTAAATGGGGAACATGTAGCCAAACAAGAAGGTACCTAGTCCGGTAACACAACGTCCCCTCGTAGTTTCTCCATCACTGCCTTATGTTGACGCCGCCTTCTCATAGAAGCCGTCTTAATACCGACACCGTCTAAGGCTTGTCCAGTTCGAAAATTCTCCTTCCCGGCGCCTAGTAGAAACCTTAGCAGACCTGGCGTCTTGCCTACCGTTATAGAGGTACTGCATTATTTTCATAATGTAAATTTTTAATATAATAGAATAAGTGCTTGTACGAAATATTTTCAGAGTGCCTAGGTAAGCTTACCGAAATCTTGAGCGCAACCCCGCTGGGGTGTGTAGATCGTTATTTGCAATCAGTGTCTCACCTGTTAGGCCATCAAAACCGAATTACGTAGGTTATACATATCCTGATATGACATCAAGCGTGTAGGTAGATTAGTGGTGGCTTTCTCCCACTAGATGGTTCAGCAACCTTTCGGCCCGTTGAATGTCGTAGTAAATGGGGATGCCCCTATAACAAGGAACAAACGCAGGGATTTGATTGTATGCACGTGAGGATGCACGCACGACGTTCGTGTGAATTCGCCACGCTGCGCTGGTGCCTCCAGAAACCTGGGCTATGCAGGTAAGTGGCATATATTTAAGCGTTCTTTTTTTAAATCATGAGAACCAACTGTACTTGACAATCATTAAACAATCCACAGCTATAACAGAAGGTGATAGATGATTTCTAAGTTGCTGGATAAGTTACTTTTTATAATTACTCTCGAGTCTGGATGTATATTTTAAGAAAGGAAACTATTATTTTAGCTGTAACTAAAGGTTTCCAAAATATGCTCCTCAATGCAGAAGTCATCAATGTGAAGTTAGTTTCGAAACAAAAAACTGCTAAAATAGGAAATCTCATGTTATAGCGACACTTCTAGTAAACATGCAAATTTTAATTAAACGTCTTTGCAATCTATGCTAGTTCTGCTGGTTTGTGGATATAATCCTTTATAGGCCGGTGACATAGCTACAAAGGAAGGCTCGACGCGATCTCCGGTTGTATGTGTTGCAATATTTGCTAAGCTATCTATGCGGAAAATCTGCTTCATCGTGAGGTGTACAATCCACAAAGTCATACGATCCTGGCCGGCTATAGTTTTCGATAAATTATGGTTTACGATACCATTGAATCTGTTTTCCTTCTAAATGACCCTCCCCCAATATTGAACCTACAAATGGGTCCATTACTTATTCAGCGTATAAATATCTCAACCAGGACGGTAAACCGATCATTTTGTTGGAACCAATCGCAGTGGACACTTCTGTAACGAAGCTTATTATTCTTAAGACATTCCTCATGTGGCAGTTTTCAGTCCCTGCATTCTGGCACTCACAAAAGTCAATAAAGCGTTTTTGACATAAGAAAAGAAATTTGCCAGCGCATCCGTTTTATATGCAAGCCAGTTGGGCTGCTCGTGAATTCTTTAACGTCTCTTCGGAACGGTTAGATTCCTCCTGCAGCAATGAAGAGGATTTGCATATTTATATAAATTCTAGTCCCGCTTTGTCGTACATGTTTCAGCATCGTTTCGTATAATCTTTACTTTTCAAAGATTAACAAATTTCTAAACAATTTCTCTAATAAAATACATTTCTCACAAATTTACTTATCATTTTCGATAAAAATTTTGCTTACATAAAAAAATCGTTTTCGGCACTAACGCCTGTTGTAAGAATTTTTTCTTGTATAAAAGTAGACTACCATTTGATATTTGTATTCAGCATGTGAGCATAAATTTTCCTTAGTGCTGGTTTTCTTCCAGTTGGCATTTCAAATATTCTTCCTTCTTTTCCTCTCAAACCCTAAAATATTTAACCAGCTAAGAAACTTAACATGTCCTCGTTGAATTTATTTATTGTTGAATGGGTAGGAAGAACTATTCCAGAATGTGACGGGTGCTTTGTTTGACGGTAAAGAAATTTGGTTTCAATATTTCTGATGGGATCAAATTGAAATTGTTTGATGGCCCACAGTTAGTATTTTTTTAGTTTAGAATGTCTTGAAGCAAGCAATAGTCTAAGCCCATAACGAGTTTCCATTAAATTTGTTGTTGCATTTGATTCACCTGTAGTTCTAATCTAGGAGAAAACTTTCCGGAATATCTCGTTTGACTCTTTTTCCAAGTAGATGTGTTCTGAATACAACTTCTTTAAATCCTTCTGTAAAGCTTTGAACGAATTAATTACAATAATGAAGCCTTTATGACATTCTGACAACCATGAAGGGTTATCTGCAGGCAGTAGAAAACGTTATCTTCTCAATCAGACTCAGTGCCAAATCCTGTTCTAACTTCGCTCCGTATGCCGATATAATAGGTGTGACATCATGGATTGGTGTCTTAGAATTCATCACTTCACATTTATAATTGATTACTTTAAAGAAGTATGCCACCTTAGAACATTGTAAGAATATAACTGCTGCCAGTTTTGAAACTGTAATATCAAGTCAGAGGCGGTTGGTCCAACCTATATCGAATAAAAACTTATGCTCTATGAGACAAGAGATATATACCTAATAGTATTATCTTCATTGTTTCAGCTCTTGGTACTTGCTATACTTCTTCATCACTAAATTAAGCAATTTATCTAGTTGAGATTGATTAACTTCTATACTAACAAAATCTAATCAAATGGTGTGTGATTAGTTTTAACAGACAAAGAACGGCGACAAAGTCAGAGTTGAGAAAGTATGTGCATGTACAGCTGCGGAAACATAAACCGGGACAAGTTCTGTAGGGTCATTTTTTACTATTTGAACGTTGTAATGTTGCCTTCCTGATTTTTTATGAAATGCTTTCTATCATGTGTCAATGAACAAAGACGAACAGGTTAATGCAGTACAAGCAGCTTGGGATAGCATCGAAAATGAATTTATTCAGACAATTTAACTTCGGCAAAAAATTTGTGTCCCGCTTTTTATTTCCGCAGCGTACCTACTATATACAATGCTCGATTTTGACCTTCACAGTCAGAAGTGATACAAGTACTTTGAGTGAAATGTCTTCTACAAATAGTAAGTTTTTTTTATTGGATAATCATAATTATAATGCATTAGCTGTTTTCAGTTAGAGGTGCCACAAATTATGACGAAGCAAATAGATGAGAGAAGTGAAAATTATGTGTTGAGACATGACTGCTGAGAATATAATGTGAATCGAGTGACATTTCGTGAAAAATAAGGGCAACTACAGGAGGCTGGGAGTCCACTTCTCCTACTTCTCTGATTGAAATAAACCAAAAATAAAAAAAATCATTAACTCAGAAGGTTACTACCGTTTAAGAAATATGGAACGGGCCAATTCGTGCCACCTGTGTTTCCATATTTCATACCTTTTTATTATATACACGATTAGTAATAAAGCTCAACAGTATGTGTTCTTATGTCTTATTCAAGTAACAGCAGTAAGAAACTTTGTGTAAGCGGCCGCGTACTATAAGGCCCCGAGTGCAAACGAGCTAGTGAAAACGTGCGGGAATGTGCGGGAGAGATTCATTCGGCCCTCAAGCTCGTAAAGGGTGCGGATCGGCCTATTAAAAGTGTTTTTGAAGGTTTTCGCGTGCAAACCGCCGACGCCGTGCATCTTTAGCCGAGGTACAAGCTATCCAAGTGAAATAGCACATTATAAGTGAGGCGGCGGTGTTCCAATTGGACATCGCTAGAAGCTGCGATTTCGGCATCAAGAAGGCACCCAGAGCTTTCCCGGCTCCTTGGTGGACGGATTGAAAAAACAAGGTTAGTTCCTGCTTGAAACCGAGCTACGAAATAATATAGCAATTACAACATTGTTTGTAATTGTTTTACTGAATAATTGCGCAACTGTGAGCAATGGGTTACCGGCCCAGATAACGGGTAAGTACCGGCAACTGTTACACAGTAATCACCTCATTTGCTGACTCGGAATCCAGTGGTTCGAAGCATCGACGCATCCTAAAGAATCGACTACTTCGTGTTAAAATTATGGGTGCGCGAAATTATTTTATACCTTACACTCGTGGACTTTGGCTTTGCATGAATAAATGAACTTTAGGTATCTAGTTAAGGCATTTTCCCTTGCGCAGTGCGCAACTGTATTCATGTAAACTCTTGGGTTTTTCTTACTGGTAGTGGTTGTATGTGTAAGTACAATATTCTATGTGACAACGAGCTGACCTCAAACAATATTAGCTTGCACTTAACCGCATTGACGATGCTAATAGGGCATCATATCTCACCGACTGAATAAGCTAGCGACGCAGGGCGTCGTAAAGTAACAGTGTAGTAGAGGGTAGGGCTAGGTAAAAGCCGCGTTACAAATATTTAAATGCCTACTTGAAAGATAATTATATTTAGACCCCCAAAGTAATAAATATAATGTACAATTTAAAATAATAAACTATCTATTTCTATTTCTGTATCCCTCTCGTTTAATCTTTGCAAAATCGTGTTGCATACCCTTTCAGTCCTACACGAGGGAGGCACTATAAAATAATTTTTTTTTGTAAGGATGTTACCCAAATATGTATTTACAAAGAATAAAAGAAACATTAAACTTTTATTTTACGTTTCTGACCAGTCACAGAAAATAGTAGTTCCAATTATTATAAGTAATTTACAAAAGTTAAAAGACTTAACTATTACTTTCCCCAATAATTTAATTAACAACTAAGGTGTCATACTCAAGCTGAAAATATAAATGTAAAAACGGTGTTTCTATTAAACCCAAACGAAATGGTTCGTATGCTGTACGTCTCTGGTAAGCGATTTAAACTTCTGTAATTTAATATTGCTAGCTTTTGAAATGAAGTTGTAAGTAAAATATTAGTTGATATAAACAATTACATCATCTGAATGAAATTAACAAAAAGTTAGAGGAAAATTTGGTAAAAGCAAAATCCAATTGTGTTTGCTGTATAATCATTTAGCGACAATCCACTTACTTGTTTATTATTTTAGTCAGTATTTTTAAAAGTAATTTGGAATAATGTTGTCTAGAAAGATCAAAGCTCAGAAACATAAACAAGTTGAACCGACGTAGGCTATTGCATTATTTTCCTTCCTCAAATTCCAAAAATACTATGTAAACTTGAAATGTTATTGTACGTTAAACAAAAACAGAATATTTATGTTATCTTTTCATTAAAGGTGTAAAAAATGGTAGTATTTATAACTAGGATTTTTCTTATTTCTACGTACATACATTAATTTAAGGAATGTGTTGTATGAGTATTAGAACTATAGTGAACTGAAGGAAGACGCGTAAATATAAATAGAAGAATAAAAAATTTAATATTAAAATGATATTAAATCTTGTGTTAGAGGAAATATTTTATAGACAATTTAACTGGTGTCATTGTCAACCAATGGCACTCTTCAATTTAAAAATAAACTACCAATAGAACGATTATGTTAGTGACAATAATTCGAGGAGCTTTATTTCAGCGACAATAATTCGAGGAGCTTTATTTCAGCGACAATTTTTTTCTGTAACAATTATTGTAGTGACAATATTTCGAGGAGCTTTATTTCAGCGACAATTTTTTCTGTTACTATGTTTTAATGAAAAGTTAAATTGTCAAGACGAATAGGACTCTAGGTCGAAATATTGCAGACAATTTTTGCTCTTCAGATTGTCTCGTTTCTGTTGCTTTAGAAAATAACGACTCGTGCAAGCACTCGTCGCTATTTTCGTTACTGCAGAAACTCGTATCTGAATCGCAAAAATTATTGTCGGCAACATTTTGACCTCTCGTCCTATTATTACTGACTATTCAATTCACCTGTCATCTGTCAAAAAGTGACCAATGAAAATCCAGAATTTTGACGTTTCTTGAGCAATCAAAAAAATATCAGTGGATATATCTTCCTAGAAGGTATTCAAGTGACTATTTTAAACAAATGTAATTTTTATTAGAAAAAGTCGATATTAGTGTTCTGCTACTATAGAAATTGCGTAGTTTGTTGCTAGATTTACTGAAAACTAATTTGAAAAAGTAGTTTGGTTCATTGAATAGTCAAGGGTAATACCACAAGCAGTGGATATATTTTTGACAAATATTTTGTCGTTTCCATGTAAATTATTGCGTTTAAACTTCACGATACAAAATCACATCAAAAATGTCACGAGCCGAAGGCGAGTGACATTTAAATGTGATTTTGTTGAGTGAAATTTGCAATAATTTATATGGAAATGGCAAAATATTTTAAAAAAATATATCCACTTCGAGTGGTATTTGGGACGACTATTTAACAATATTAATACACAACGATTAACTTTATTGAAAAATAATCCAACAATTAATATAATTATTCATTCTCAATTAAATTCAGCGGAATACTTCCAAAACACAACATTTTAAAATTTTTAAAATAAGCCACACAGTTTGTTGGGGTTTAGTGTTACGTAACCTAGCGATATCACTAAGAACAGAACATCGTTGCTAAGTGATACTTCGCAACAAGGCTATTTATTTTTTGAGTACGTACATTGTTTTGTGAATATTTTGCATGGTGCCCAATATTCAGTGATATACTGCTGTTATTGGTTGAAAAAAGCAAATGTCTGCAATGTGATTGGCTTATATGTTATAGTGTTGAATAGTCTCTCGAATGCCATTCTTAGTCAAAGTTAAGTAGAATATTTTTGCGGTGGTATCACTACTCATGTCCATTGCACTTAGGATTAGGACTCGTCAAACCTAAGCGCAATAGACATTCGTGATACCACAGCAAAAATATTCGACATAACTTTGACTACTCATGGTATTATAAGTAAATATACAAATATCAACTAAAATAGTTATTTAGTCCACAATTGTTAGAAGTGCAACTTTTTTTCACAAGTGCGTGAAAAATAAGCACGCTAACACGAGTTGTCTATAGGATTTTTTAAAATTTTATTAAATATTCAAATCCAGGCAATAGAATTTTATTTGCCTTCATTTTAGTATTGAATAAGCTCTTGTGGAACCTGAAACGGGCCAATTCGTGCCACCTGTATTTATACATTTCATATATTTTTATTATATACCTACTAATTAGTGATAAAGTCCAGCAGTATGTGTTCTTATGTTTATTTACACAGCATCACACTATAAGTGCAAATCGCTATGTGAGTGACCGCAGGCTATAAGTTTCCGAGTGGGAAAAAGTGCAAGAATGTGCAAACTCTTCAAGCAATTCGGGGAATAACTAGCAGCGTATGCAAAATAACGCTGGAGCCCGCGAGTTGATTCATTCGTTGTCAAACCTGCGAAGGGCGAAGGTCGCCCTGATTCACCCCCTAATAGGCGAATAAATTTGTTCGCGCCTAAATTGACCAAGTGAAGTCTTACGTAGCCCCACCACGGGGTACGAGCAGCTCTAGGCGAAGTGAAAGCCAAAAAGCGAAACAACGCATTGGAGGCGCCAGCGGTATCCAAATTGACAGCGTTCGAAAAGCAGTTTTGACCGCAGAACTTCAGCGATCCCTGGGATACTGGTGGAACAAAGGGAACAAGGTTAGTTCTGTTTAAAATCGCGCTAAGAGATCCAACAACAATTACAACATTGTTAATAATTGTTGTAATAAACCATTGCGCAACTACCAGCAAGTGGGTCGCTGCCAGATAACGAGGAATTACCGGCCGGCAATACGTCATTTGCTGATTTGGCGTTCAGGGGCTGCAAATAACAATGTCTCCTAAAAATAATCGACAACCTCGAGTCCGAACTATTTGTGTGCGCGGAATTAGTTTAGGCATTGCGCTCGTAAGCTTTGACTTTGCATGCGCTACTGAATGTTTGGAATCTAATTAAGGCATTTTCTCATATGCAGTGCATAACTGCTTGGTGTACTTATTTTTATGTATAGTTTTCTTTGTGTGTCTATGCTTGTTTACAGATTATATGTATTCCTGTAAACTGTTGGATTTTTATTACCATTGGTGTTTGCATTCGTAAGTACATTTGAGGTGTTAACGAGCTGACCCCAACAATATTAGCTCCCTTAGCTGCACTGGCGATGTAAATAGAGCCTCATAGCTCACGGACTGAATAAGCTAGCGAACCAGGACCTTGTAATGTAATAATTCAGTAGGTGTAGGGCTAGGCAAAAGGCCGTATTACAAACCATTAACAAGTTATCAAGTGTAGAATGAACTAAAAAATGCAGGCATAAATGTTACAAATTGTTCTAATTGCTCTATTCATATTCACATTAATAAATAATTTGCTTCGTCCATTCCTAAATTAAAAGCATAGTGTCACTTTTTTTCACTGAGTGAAAAAAGTGACACTTGACAACCTGAAATTGATTTTAAAAAGCCTACTTTTTGAAATGAAATTTAAAAAATGTATTTGCTCTTTAGAAGCTACTTCTCAAGGCGACATATATTTTTCCATCAAAAATTCTGCAGTAAGAAACTGGAACTAATCTGAAATATTATAGTAGGGCCTTTTCAAGCACCTCTTTGTAAATGTAGAATCATGTGAAAACTGGTATGATAAGAAGTTTTCAAATGGAATTTTAGCCAAAGCAATTTGGTAGAATGCCCTCATTGTTTCAAGAATGAAATTTTATATTAACTAATTATAAAAGATTAGGAACTATTGTATATAAATACCCTAACTTGTGGCTTTGCTCCACCATGCAAAAGACATTTTCAGCTTCTGTAGAAAAATGAAATTTTCGCGAGACAACAAAGTCTATTCAATCACTTAAATATCTGGCCATACAGGAATTAATGCGGCCAACAATTATGAGTAAATTTTGTATAATTGCAAAAATTTTTGTTTGTACTCGTATATATTCCCTGTGCATGTTAAGTTACTTCGAAAATATAATTTGTTATCAGGGAACCAAATCAACATGAAATGTTGAAAGAAGTACGTTTCTTTGGTTAATGGAAAATCATCAAGCTTAAAATACTGTCAATGTTTTTCTTGTGCTAATAGACTTAAGGTAGTTTACTTAAATATACATATTTACTGCACTAGTGGACTAATGCATTTTTTTATTGACTGTACATTTTTTTAACTGAAATGCATTCCACAAAAAAATCGTTACTGTAAGCAAATATAATGTCGAGTATGAAGGACAAGGTGATTGGTTGCAGTGAATTAAATGTCTTTTTATTATGTATGTGTATATATTTTAAATAATTTCTTGAAAAAGCAAATAAAGTGCAAGAAATTGATATGCAAACGGTCGTACAATGGCTGCGACTGATTTGGAGCACAATTAGCCCACGAAGAACGGCGTCTGCGCGACAGAGACGCTAGAACCTGGCGAAGAAAGTTGGTGTCCGACGTGACTTAATTAGCGACAACGGCACTCTCTAGTATCCATCGAAGCGTCGATAATCCTTTATGGCAATTAGTATTACTTCAACCACTATTATATTGGCTAAAAGTACGTAATCGGTATCGGCCCATTAATACTCTGGCCTCTCTCTTTGGCTTGTAGTCTTTCCCAATTTTCACAATAACGAGAAAATGAAAACAATGTCCCCGTTAAGCCAAACAGCCTTCCAGCCCTAGGTGTTACTCAGGACTGAGGATTACTAGCCGGCTGTGCTGCGCATAAGCCGCGACTCCAGTCGAAGCTAAAATATCGCCTCGCCAAATTATGTTAGCAACATGCACATGAACCTGTACAGAAGCTGATTGCTTAAAAAAAAATAAAGAGTAAAAACCACACAAAATGTAAGCAGCTAATCAGGACAAATAGAATCAAATTGTGTGGGACTGTAATCAGATTCATTTTAGCATATGCAATAGATACATGGAAATTATCATAAGATATGGAGGAGAACATAGTGAAAGTTGTTAAAGCAAGGAGAATGCCATCGTTGGGGTACATAACCAGATGTGAAACACCTAGATCAAGCAAGGAAATGACGAAATAGAAGCAAATACAGGGAAGAACAAGAGGAAAACCAAGCAGTAGATTTACTAATGTAACTACTAAGCGAACAAGAACGAAAATGAGAACTTGGAAGGAATTGATTACGATACTTTAAATTTGTAAAACATCCGTTGTAAACTCTTCTTCTACCGCCACCTGTGGTGGAGTGTAATTCTATCAGCTTTGTCTCACTGTAAGCGAAAATTGTGCGTATGGGTGGATGACTCCCATTAGGTTCTGCAGGCTACCGTGTCAGTTTAACTAAGTTAAGAAACCTCATTAGCATTTTGTTAACTGAATAATCTGAGTTAGACTGTAACACACGGTGATGTCACTTGCGTCCGTAAATGCGGAATTTCATTTTAGCAATAGATTTAGCTAAATTACCCCTGTGTGTTTTTTATTGCGTACCTTCTTTTACATTGTAAGGAAATTAGGCGGAATGGTTCAAAATAACTAAGATAAGGCCTCTTTGGTATTACAAAGAACGTGTACATCATAGGTAAGTTTCTGACTGCAGAAAAACCTGCAAGGCACAACTTCTGGACGACCTCGGCGGTTTCCATTTCGCATAAGTTGAGACAGCGTGACCGTTGGGTATTACGACAAGTTATCGAAAACCCCACTATTCTATCCCTAATGACCTCGCCTATTTTACGACTGTAATTAGCTGGATCACGTCTCTTATTGCAGGGTTAATTAGTTTTTGTGTTTTAACGTCATATAATCCTTGTTTCGTTTTAAATACCGTTCTTCTCTGTAACAACTTATATAAAAACAGAAACAAATGGAAATGGTGAAAGTAGTGAAATCGTATAAAAATGTATAATTTAGTGAATGGAAGAAGGCCGATTTAACTTATAAAACGTATTTGAAGGGTTTGGTAATGCAGCCACCACTTTATGGGCTGAGAGGCATGAAGAAGAAGGAGAAGAATAGCTACTAGAATGAAAGTTTTGCGTATTACAGCACATAAAATGTATTGATTATTTTAACTTGATGGGAAGCATTGAAAAAAAATGTACCTCTTTTTTGTTTGAAAAAGACACGATTTAAGCATACAAAGTTCAGAATGCTCTAAACACCTACTGCTATAGTCAGATGGTCAAGCAATCAAATCCTATTAAAGGTAGATATTTGAAACTCTAATAAGAGATTTTTTATATACTACACATCGTAGAAACATGCCATCCACGATGTTACCGCAATCGAGGATGGAACTCGCTACTCTTGAATGAGCAGCCAAGAAGTTCTTATTTCTCTCTTTATACAGGGTGTTATGAAAATGTGTGATAATATTTTAACCCGTAATATAACTCGCAAAACTGAACAACTTTTCCATTTATAATTTTTTCCAAAAACGCCTTCAAAACTGAGTTAAAATTTCAAACAATTTTACTGAAATGCATACCCGCCTATGGAATAATTTAATGGCACAAAACGCAAAAAACATATGATATGCAAACCAACCAAAACTGCATAGGTACTGATACAACCTTTAGTTCACATCTGGTCACCAAAGTACTCTATAAATTGAGGTAGATAAGTTATTGACCGCATGTTTTTTGTGCAAGAACGTTGCATATATACTTGTGTCGTTCACCTTTAACTTAAATTTGCTTACCAAGCGATTCATCAAATTTAGGGGAGATAAATTGAAACAATATGCGATTAAATAAAAAACGGCAAATAGAAAAGTTGCTTATTTTGATGAGCTCTATCACTGGTTAAAATATTTGCAGTCACTTCCATAACATCCTGTATACAAATAGGTTTTAAACCATATGCGTTATGCTGTATGTAACCAATATTGATATGGCGCAACTTAGGGGAGAGAGCAGGTGGCATCGTCATCAACACATGCATTAGTTGGAAACTCAGTCGTACCAAGACTCATTCAAGAAGTAAGTAGACTGATTGCGGCAAACTATGAAGCTGTTTGACTTGGTTTGTAGCGGTTTTGCTGCAGAACTGACCTGTACTTATTAACGAAAACAATGGATATAAGCAGCTTCTATATTTATTAAAAGTAACAGAGTTTGTTGATTGGCTCAACCCTATCATTCGTTAGTTATTTTGCAACTAAAATATTTACCGGCTATCATACATGCATGAAACCATAAACTTGGTCTAAAACTTGCTATTACTATTAGAAGTATTGGCTTAGAAGCGTTTAGGTGGAAGATAACAGATTTAAGTCGTTAGAGTTTTGTGAATATTATTATGTATGTATATTTACAAACCATTGATAGACAGTGCCTTGCATAAGATCCTCGGCCACAATAGGATTTTCTTGTTAAACTGATATATGTTTTACCATAAAATAAAATTACGTTTTTAACTAAATATTACAGAGGTTTCCTATTCATTCGATTTATAAAAATTCTAAAATACTAAAAATCAGATGGTACCCCCACGAATTTTAATGTCAACAAAGCACTTCCGCATTATTTTGACATAACCTTTCCCCAACATAGGGAACCCTAACTGGGAAATAGGAAACCAGGAGACAACTGGCCATGAAACAGCGAATCCTACCTTAAAAAGCTGACGACAACCACTGTCTTCTTACTCAAGTCATGATCAACCCTTCGAGGAGTCACAGCATGGGGCTGACACTCGCGACGAACAGCTGACAACTGAAGGGGTGTTAGCGCCGCCGCGGCCATGCTAAGGGTGGAATTTCGCAAGCCGGTTGCGTTTCGAATTTTGCGTTCTGGCTGTGACAAAATAGCGCGAGAAAAAAATCAAATATATTCGCCGCACAGCCCTAGCCTGGTTTTAACGACAGAAATTGTTCATGGCTGGAAATTATCGTCGTTTTTCATAAAATCCACGTTGAGCGTTTTCAGTCGACCTTACACGAACAAAATGTCACCAAGCAAGGCTGGCATGCGCAGAAATATCGACGCTCCCCGCAAACAACGCTCTTGCAAATCGATGGATTGCAATGTAATTTATCAGACGCGAGACTGCGCCCTACTTATGGGGTTTGTTGGGGCGATGGAACAGTCTAACAGTCACTTGTTAACCCAATAACAACGGAACAAAAGCAGTGCGAATACATGGCAATGTTGATTTGCAGACCGGAAACTTAGCACATCCTTCCTTTTTGTCTGGTTCCATTTTGCTCGAGACCCTATTAAATTAAGTGCTTTGTCGTTAGTGATCAAATTAAAAATCTTGTCGCTATCGTAAAAAACACGTGCGAATGAGAAACTGTATTTTGTAAATACTAGTTAAAATATACAAACTCAGCTGGGATTTTCGAACGTAAACAATGTAGCATGTTTTAAACATGTAAAATTAAGCTTGATAATATAATTTTCACCAATTACAATATTATTAATAATTAGCCAATTTTATTTACAAAATGAAGCCTCTGCAATTATTTGTGCTTTCAATTAAGTTATGTACAATTTCATGTTATTTCAAAAGTTGTTCCTTATTGCATCAGACTAGAATTTTCAAAACATTCTTACATTCTCTTACAATTTTCGAATTTACAGAATTCTGCACGACGTGGTGGTGAAAAGCGACATTTCTGTTTTTCAGCTTCTGATACACTTGCAGCGCCATCTGGCTAGGAGAGGGCGATAGAGCTGAGCTATTCAATATTCAACCCTTGCGAATGTCGATAATGAATGGTGCGAACGAATGCTTGTATTTAGCTTAGAAAGTAACTTATTCGTTTGGCCCTTTCATTCGAAATATTATATCTACTCATATATAGAAATATAATAATGACCAAACCACTGATATAGGAAAATTTAATCTTAAAATGCAAATTTTCGGTTAAAATATCGATTAGCCACAATATTCTACTAATAGACTGCGTGTCCCATGTTTTTACTGAACAGCTTCATATCGGGTATATTTGCAATCATGACTATTCGAAATTGGTTATGTACAAACTCCCAAACTTACGCTACTTCTTTGGATTATCCTTGCCCTTGCTAACTCGCTTACTTGGATCTATTAAAATCATAATTCTTTTCATAACAAAAATCTATCTTCACATATCTAAACAAGCCCAGATACGAATTTTTGGGGAAAATTGATGAAATGACAAGCTCAGAATTAGCATTTTGGGATAAAAATAAGTTCTACAAGATGTCTGCTGAAAACTGCTTAAATATTCACAAAAAATTAACTCTGTAGCACCTAAGAATAATTTACCAAAAATTTCAGGTAAATAAGTTATTGCTTTTATATCACTCGCATAAACAACAGCATTTATTCATTTATTTTATTTATTTTATTTATTTTATTTATTTCATTTATTTCATTTATTTCATTTATTTCATTTATTTCATTTATTTCATTTATTTCATTTATTTCATTTATTTCATTTATTTCATTTATTTCATTTATTTCATTTATTTCATTTATTTCATTTATTTCATTTATTTCATTTATTTCATTTATTTCATTTATTTCATTTATTTCATTTATTTCATTTATTTCATTTATTTCATTTATTTCATTTATTTCATTTATTTCATTTCTTTCATTTATTTCATTTATTTCATTTATTTCATTTATTTCATTTATTTCATTTATTTCATTTATTTCATTTATTTCATTTATTTCATTTATTTCATTTATTTCATTTATTCCATTTATTTCATTTATGTCATTTATTTCATTTATTTCATTTATTTCATTTATTTCATTTATTTCATTTATTTCATTTATTTCATTTATTTCATTTATTTCATTTATTTCATTTATTTCATTTATTTCATTTATTTCATTTATTTCATTTATTTCATTTATTTCATTTATTTCATTTATTTCATTTATTTCATTTATTTCATTTATTTCATTTATTTCATTTATTTCATTTATTTCATTTATTTCATTTCTTTCATTTATTTCATTTATTTCATTTATTTCATTTATTTCATTTATTTCATTTATTTCATTTATTTCATTTATTTCATTTATTTCATTTATTCCATTTATTTCATTTATGTCATTTATTTCATTTATTTCATTTATTTCATTTATTTCATTTATTTCATTTATTTCATTTATTTCATTTATTTCATTTATTTCATTTATTTCATTTATTTCATTTATTTCATTTATTTCATTTATTTCATTTATTTAATTTATTTAATTTATTTTATTTATTTTATTTATTTTATTTATTTTATTTATTTTATTTATTTTATTTCTTTTATTTATTTTTTACAGGTTGTAATAACATATTAAAATTATCAATATTATTTCGCGAAGGAAAACCCTTGTGTGCGAACCGGCAGACAATTGATAGTGTTTAATTCTAACATACATTTTCACATCGTTTTTTATAAGAAATAGAAAGAAAAAAATATTTGCAGTCTGTTTGATTTTAGCTGTCATAGCCAAAAGAACAATTGAACATCAAATGTGTTAGATGTTGCAAATACATTCAAAATTTTAAATAAAACGTACCCGATTTTATTACATATTCTAAAACTAAAAAATTCTCTTTAAAACGATATAGCATTTATGTCGTAGTTATCTAATCAACTGAAAACACAAATCGATAATTAAGTAGCAAATGCACGCTTAGGCGAATTGAACACATCGATTTTGGAAGGTATTCGGTGAAAACAATTGGTATAGCTTTAGTGTCGAACTAACTGAGTAAATTCCTATGTATTGTTATTTGTGTATGATGAAGATATTTTAGTATTTGCGTATTTTAGAGCAGATCCACGACATTCAATACGTCAAAAGTGGCTGATTTAGGAATGTCAGTATACAATATTTTCTATACTAAAAAAACATGAAGTTACTCCGTATAAAATTAAATTAGTACAAGGTTTAAAAGCTGGCGATTTTAACAGGATGACGAAATTTTGTAATTGGCTTAACAACAATCAATATTTATGAAATTTAATTCTGTGGAGCAATGCATCTAATTTCCATAATAACGGAATTTCTAATAGAAAAACTATCATTTCTGCGATACGGAGAATCCACATCAATTTCGGGAATGCAGATTCCAATACAAGTTTTCCATTAATATGTGGCTTGACGTATTAGGCGACACCATAGTAGGTCCCTATTTTTATCAAGGAATGATTAATGCAGAACGGTGTGCCTATATTCTTCTGGCAGAATTCGAAGATTATCTGGATGATATACACCTTGAAATACGTCGCAATATGTGGTTCCAACAGGATGGAGAAAATAATTTTTTTTCAATACTCAAATTGGTGTAAAATAATGCTGTAAGCATAATAAGCACTAATCCAAACTTTACATTGTCAATGATGAAGCCATAATTTACAAAAAGTAGGTGATTACAATCGGACTGAAAATAAAAATTTGAAAATCAAATAAGGCAAAAATTGTTAAACTGTTTAAAAAACTACTTAAAATAATTAACAGTGAATTAACACTGCTCGAAGGCAATGAATTCATTACACATTAAGAATATAGAAAACTGTGTATACCTATATGAGAGCTACTCTGATAATTATTAGTTATTAAATCTCATATTGTGTTCGGGTCAATACGACCTAGTTGGTATGTTGTAGGTGCTACATATCTTTTAATTATTGAAATATTTTATTGGTGCTCCATGTTTTTTACTAGGCAATACTAAAGAACGCTTACTTATTTTGACAAACGGAATTAGCAATTGGTTTTTTCTGTAAAGGCATTTGCTACACTTATTGTGTTCTAGTCAATATGGTAAAACTGAATGTAAAACAATGTTAGTATTTTGTATATCAGTGAATGTATTTCCCATATATGATTAATTCAGAAGTTTCGTCATATTCGCAATATTAAAAAATATAGTTCTGTGGTGAAAAGGCAAAAAGGTATAAGTAATAAATGAAATGATCATTTTACATGAACGTCGAAAAACTGTTTTGCTGAATAGTTGCGAAGAACATTTAATTATTTTTCGTGTTAATCAAAAGAATCAAGTCAATTCATTAACTAGAGCTTACCTTGCTATTGTTTTTAAAACTATTTGTATTAGAAAATAAATGAATTCAGAACCTATACCTCATAACTTTCCTTTTTATAGCAAAAGGATATAAGTTGACATAGATCTTTCTGCAATTTCTCAAAATCGTTTTTAAGGTATTACTATACAGTTTATTTTAATTTGACATTTTTATAAGTGACTTTTTCAAATAATTATTCGACTCTGCCTTTCATCTTAATTCGAGCTGTCTTATTGTTTATTCTGATTGCCATTTAATATAAATTATGATCTGAACTCTGATATGACTAAACAACTATCTTTACTAAACCAAACATTATTTAATTCATATGTTAGAACCTTTGTGATAAAATATTGATTGCTTTACAGGATTTGTATTCAATCTGTTATTCATTAAATAAATCTCAAATAGTTATGGTGTTCTTTTACTACATAAATTCAGCCTTGTAAATGGTAATAATTAATTAATTTATTCTTCCATAAATAATCTCATTTCTAGGGATTAACTTTCATAAACAAACTAGCAGTCTTGAGGGGCTACTATTACAATATATTTATCCATGCCTTTTGAAGCGTCGCATATGATCTTTAAGATCAGTTTTATAGACTGTAATTTTCCGGTTTTAGTATTTGAAATTATAGGTGTAGGAAAGGTTCCAGTTTCTATGCTTCTTCCCAGGCTATTTCACTCTTTAAATTTTTTCTCTTCAATATTAATCAAATTCGCAACGTACGTTGTCCTTTTTTCATAACTACATAATGCTTTGTATCTCAACCGTGTTTCTCAAAAATGTTGTACATTGTTTAGTAGATGCAGAGTCGCTGTTTTCTGACGATGCTTGATTAGAATGGGAATTATGTTCTGGTGTATAATTAGAGTCAGTGTTCGAAGCAGCACGTGGTACTTTCTCCGTTTCAAAGGGGACAATTTGCGGTATATCACTTCCATAAATTCGATGTTTACACCATTTGCATTTATACTTAACTTGTAGGCCAGTCAAATTAGATGTTTACTTGACAAAAATACTACCTGAAACGTGAGCATGTAATTTTATAGAACAAATCACGTAGAATTGAATGAACTAAAAAGTAACAGCTGAATCAGTGGAGAAGTGATTCAAAATTGCGGTCAAAGTAATTAAAAAAAAGGTTTTTTGCATATAAAAGAGCAAAAAAGCGATTAATTTTTCAAAAAAATAGGCTTATGTAGTTTACAAAAAGAAATAAATTAAGCTGTCGATGGCCAAAATCGATTCATTAGAAAAAAAGTTATCTCTAAAAAACCGCTAAAAATGACCGATTTTTCTATTGTTCTTAACTTAAAAAAAACCTATATAACGTTGAAATTTTCAGAACGCATAGTACCGAGGCCATCGATAACTAAAAGGCCCGCAACTACCCCTTCCAACTGCTGCATGAGTCAACCAATGTAGTCTGACAAAACTGCACGTTTAGCTGCAAAACGTTCAACGTGCTCGTGTTGTGAGTTGTGATTGTTATTACGTATCTCATTATTACCGGATATAAGTAACATTATATTGTTGCTTACTTCTTCCTGCAAAGTAATTCATTTTGCAAATTTTATATGTATATGTGAATATAGAGATTTGTGATTTATTTTCAGACTAGCTGAAACCCGCGGCATATGCCGCATTTAAAATGTACAACGAATTTAATAACTTTTGTTGCACTAAAAAAAGTTTTAAAATCACGCTAGAGATTGGCAGTAAGGAAAAGTTAAAAAAAAAAATTTTTAAATGGAAAGTCTCTGGAAAGGAAACGCTCGCCTCTGGAAGGCGTCCTAATTAATACGACGTTGTTGGAACGCAGTAACAAAAACGGCGGAAAGAATTAATGCTCTTATGAGATTATATGTGAGAATTATTTGCGCCACCGAAATAATTTTCAGCTGCCTGCAATCTGTGTTTCTTTTCAGGTTTAAGCCGTTGAGGAGTTGAGCGTCATAAAAATATAAATGTGGTAACTCAAGTTTCCAGTTACGCCGTTACTGTTATTGTTAAATAACTCGATTAATTATTTTTTTTAAATTTTAAACTGCCATTATTATTATTATCTCTATAATAGTTTCCATAAGTAACTGTTTATAATGTTTATATGCTAGCGAGTTAATTTTCTTCTTAAATCGCTAGTGAATTAATAGTAGATTGTTCTACAAGTTAAAAAAGTGAGAATTTTCCAGCGAATGTAAAAGTTTTACGTGAGCATGGAAGAATGACGCTGTAGCCCGCGCGCATTTAAAGTTTTGCGTGTTAGATAGATATACTTTATTTGTGACATTACAAAAAAAAATTCTTTTACACACGTCTACTATATGGCAAATGCTACACCAAATACATACAATATATACAGTTCACATTTAATTATATATATTTATTTCTAATTCAGTACGTAAAACATGCTTAGAGGCACATTTTTGATAACGGTGATAAAACTTAGATTAAATTTAGATTTTAGTTTATTGGCATACATGTTTAACGTCAGCGTACAAACAATTTCCAGAATATTTTATACCACATTGAATATTATGTATCATCAGATGAAAATTTTTATTATTTGGCCTGAACGAGATCAGGTGATTAAATCAATGCCAGAATGCTTCAAGGTAGCATTTGGCAATAAGATTTCAGTAATAATCGATTGTTTTGAGATGAGAGTGGAAAAATCAAGTAGCCTTGAAGTACAATGTACTACATGATCTACGTACAAACAACATAATACGGTAAAGGTACTAATAGGCATCACTCCTCCTGGATCAATATCATTTGTATCACATGGATATGGTGGCAGAATAAGCGATAAAGGTCTAACAGAGGATTGTGGGATTTTAAACAATCTCTTGCCAGGAGATTTTGTATTGACAGATCGTGGCTTTTTAATAAAAGACTCCCTATGACTACATATGGCCACATTGATTACGCCTGCTTTTCTAAAAGGGATACGGCAGCTCCATCCACGGGATATAGAATCAACCAGGAATATAGCAAGTGTGAGGTAGTGCAAGTATATTATTACAATAATTATCTTAACTACCTACATCTTTTTTTCAGAATACACGTCAAACGCGATATTGGAGTCCTTCGTCAAAAAAATACAGTTCTTCACGAAACGATGCCCATGTTCATGGCGAAAAAGAAAACTGACGATGTTGCTGTGGTAGATCAGACATTAACAGTTTCTTGTGCCCTCGTAAATCTATGCCCTCCTATAATTGTATAATTATGAAATAAATCTTATTAACAAAGTTAATCTAATTATTTTTACTTTAATAATAATATTAATAATATCTACAAAAGTATTAATAGTTATTTAGACCACAAGTGTTAGAAGTGCAACTTTTTTTCACAAGTGTGGAGGGTTATTAAAAGAGGCGCAGCGGAGTTTAATATTCCACACGCGTGAAAAATAAGCACGCTAACACGAGTTGTCTATAAGATTTTTAAAATTTCATTAAACATTCAAATCCAAGCCTATTTTGTATAGAATTGTATTTGCCTTCATTTTAGTCAAGTGCGTTGGTCAGTTCTGGTAACTAAGGAAACGTCGATTGGTAACTAAGGAAACGTCCAATTAGAATCGTTCATTCCTAAATTAAAAGCAAAGTGAGTGAAAAAAAGTGGCACTTAACACACCGAAATTAATTAAAAAAAGCCTACTTTTTTAAATGAAATTTAAAAAATTAGTTAATTATCAGTTCTGAGTGTCTTTTCCAAAGTGTGCGAAAAAGTTGTGGCAAATCGAATGGTATCGTTCCTGAATAAATATAGTCAAATTTATACCCATTCGGAGTCACGTGATAATCTAGTAATTTTACGTATGTCGATTCTTAAAAATGCAATTTTAGGGAAATAAATGACATTCCGTTTTGTAGGTTATCCTGACATATGCCAATTTCTAAAACAAGGTTGCTACGGGTTTATTCTCTTATGAAATTAAACTGAATTTACAGGTTAAAGAAAACATAACATGTTGTAAAAAAACCTGCTGCGTATAGCAAATTTTAAGTCAATTTCTGTGCATGCATATTCTGTTATAGAACATTGCCATTTGAAGCCTATTTCCTTGCATAATCTATTTAGGGAAGAAACTGAATGTGAAAAATCTCCTCCAGATTCTTCAACCAAGCATTTTTTAGATTTTTTATGGTTACAAATTCTTTAGCTACATACATTTTATATATAGTGTCTTGACTGCTTCGTTTTTGCATTCTTCACTTTCTGGCTCATATTTTCGGTAAATTGTGCTCTCCGAGATATTTAACGCAAGAGAAGCACGGCGAACAGCGTTGGAGGGTGAAACTGTTGATTTACTTTTATTAATATTGTACTCTTCATAAAAAACAACGCATAATATTCAAATTAATTGTTGTGGCTGCTCGTTATACCGCAAGTCCGATGGTTTCTTTTAATTTCCAGTTTTCGGCTCAACAATTTTAGGTTTTATTACCCTTATCTCAATAACTTACACGAAAAATATAATCTGACAGATTAGAAATGTAAAATTTTTAAAATTAATTTTATGAATCGACATGCCTTTTTTTCAAATTTCTTCCATTTCATCTATTTTACTAAAGATGAACAGTGACAGACAAAGGTCACGTGACTCCGAATGGGTATAATTTTGACTATACAATCTGTCCGTATAAACTTAGATGTTGTTCAGGGCTTGGTATTAAGCCCCTTGCTTTATCTATTGTATGTTACCGATTTGCCCTTACATGTTACATGCGCGCAAATCATTAGCTTCGCTGACGACACAGCCTTCACTGTATCTGCCGATACGGTAAAGGAACTCACTTATAAAATTGAAATTTGTCACCTGGAGTTCAAAAACTGGTGCTTAAAAAATCAACTTGTACTCAACATGAACAAAACTGTTTGTGTGAACTTTAATGCCTTGAATAATATAAAGGGTATTCCATATAATTCCCAATTGTGCGCTTATCTAGGCATATGTATCGATTCTAATCTCGACTGGAGGGAACAAATAAACTTAGTATGTAAAAAACTGAATTGTGCTTACTACGCTATTTAAAATTAAAGCCGGTACTTGACACGTCTGACTTAATACAGGTATATTATGCCTTGGCTTTCAGCCACATGACTTATAATGTTTTGTTATGGGGTATGGCTACCAAATGGAAGCGAGTATTTGTTCTCCAAAAGCGTCTACTCGCCAGTCGTGCAAACCCTTCTTTTGGAGAACAACTTACCAACATTTCCATCTATAATGATTTTCAAATTAGTAGTATTTGCGCAGCAACATATGCATTATTTTTCAATGAGTAACAATACTCATCAATATCCCACCAGACATGGTGACCTGTTAGCCATACCTAGGCGTCGGACTGCTGAATTTAAAAAGTCCCCCATTTATAATTGTATTAAAATCTACAATTCGCTACCGATATATATTAAATCATATAAACTCGATAAATTTAACTTAAATCCATTTTAATTAAAAAGTGTTTTTATTACTACAACAATATTGTACTACATTAGGTATTACTTTTATCTGACAATGTCCATGTCACTTTTGTAGTTGATCTGTTGACAATAAACGATACTTACTTACTTAAGGATCTAACGTTAATACTATCCACCACCATTTATTATATAATGTAGAATTATTTGATTATCTTTTTCTGCATGTGGCCAATTAATAAAAAGCAAAATTACAATATCACATAGCAAAAATTATTAAATAGTACCTATACGATAAGAAACATAAGGATATTTCGAAACTATGTAAGCTACATTAACAATCAATAAAATTACACATGCTGTCTACACAACATAAAAGAATAATTAATGTCTAAATTAAGTAAGAAAAATAATTTTAATGCATAAAGTATAAAGGATATTTAGAAGCTATTTAATGTACATAAACAATCAAAATATTTACACAAAATAATTCTATTTATATTTACAGAGTTCACATAACCACTTTCCTTTAGGAATTTTTTTAATTGTAGGCATGCTGAATAGTACAATTTTATTCTACATTTTCTGTCAGAACATTTTACCATTTGTTCGCCGTCGTCTGGTTTCCTACAGTGACACCATAGCTGCAATCCATAATCAAAATAGGTACATAACATTGTAACATATAATTCACAAAAATACAAACCTCTTCATCATCGGTGCCTATTACAATGTCACTGGAAATTGAACCAACACCTATAGCTCGCATGTCCATGGGGATGTCATCTGAACTTGGACCAGCACTCGTAGATGGCATATCCATCCGGAGATGCCCCAATCTGTGGGTACTGTCGGTTTAGACATAGACCTATTGTTTGCTACCAAAATGTATGTGGGTTTTCTCCGTCTTATTAGTGTAAGCTTGTAGGGCTTTCTTTTCATGTTCACAACCATAAACTGTAGCCTTCGTCTTAAAGCGAGTTGCTAAGGGATAACATACTGAACGTATCAAGGACAGGGATGGTTTTTCCAGTTTTGTTCTGTGAACGCCTTTAAATTTTGAAGCCGTAATTCGACCAGCTCTGTATTGGTACCACGCAGCAGAATTTGCTTGCTTATTAGTATCATTTTCGAGTTTGCGGCATTCTTCGATGGACATGCTCATATCTAACTCGGAACCTAAAATACAACATTTTTAGCTGCTGTCGTCGTTGATCACATCGGTCATAAGTTGCCATAACAGCATGATTTACCTGTTGGATTTAAGGGATTCGCAGGAGCGCACCGTGATTCGATTATCTTCTAGGAATTTCTTAACATCTTCATTACTAACTGTAGGTTAAACTCGAGTCAGAAATATAAAAGAACAATGCCCAATGCACACTATACTTGCGTTTTTGTTTATTCAAAGTACGAGTTACTTCTTTCGCCCACTTGCATTCATGGATGGCTTTTTCTGCATGAAGTTTTTTGATTTGCTGCTGTCGTCGTTGCCGCTACCAGCTTGTTTCATTTTACTGGGCGAAGAGGCCAAGCTGTTACCTAACTCTGACCATAAAATAAGGAGTAGCAAAGGCTACCGGATTCTCAGCCGGAGCTGGTCGTGGGTCGAACAGAAGACTTAAAGCGTAAGCTGAAACGGTTAGTAATTTATGGGCGCCAAGTAGCAGTAACCCAGCACTTTGCTAATCATCAAACCAGACACTACGGGAGGTGCTACTAAACGATCCTGAAAATTAGAGGTAGCGACAAGGACACACAAATCAAATTCGCAGGCATAAGTAACGAGTATATATGATTTAATAGAATATTAACATTAATAAAATATTAACAATGCTCGGTAGTATATCACAACAACAAATATCACAAACCAGATTTCATATAATATAATATCGTAAAATTTATCACAGATTAAACTCACCAGATTAAATAAATAAAGTCGTAGATCGTAGCAATTCGCATGTATGACCAAACGCGTCTCAAATTTAAGCGGTAGTTAAGGTTTTGTTTCGTTTGTCAAGTTGAAATCAACGCTAAACCCTCAGTTGCAAAAATACATAACTGTACTAGTAATCAAATGTACACAAAACCCATTATTACCCAAGATCTTGGTTTATAGGGGCGCAAAATTACCCGAAACACGCTAATTAAATCCCGCCCTAAAGGGGCGTAATTGCTTAAACAACGATCGGACTGATTTCGCTAATTTCTTGCAAAATGGGGCCGCACTAAGCCAAATTCAACCGACTGACGGATCTCTCCACTGAGATCGAGTCTAAAATCGTTCAAATGGGCGTATGCAAGAATTGCTATTACAAAATTTACATAAGGGAAACCTTATCGTCCCTAAGCATCTACATTAGACACAGCCTGAAGGCTAATGGAGGCTTAAAATGTCAAGTTGCAAATATAAAGATGTAAACAACAAAATAGGTTTACTTTTAGACAGGTGAGTTATCACAACATTAAAGTAAGTTAATTAGCTTATCAAAATCTGGCCGTAGCACAAAGCGCTACAATAAATAATTAAACACACATTAAAATCATGCCTATAACACAGGTCAAGTTGGTCGAGCTCAAAACTGCACAAGAACGCTTAAGGAAATTGCAAATACAGACCTTGGCTGCACCAGGTGACGAACGTGCTAAATCGGAGGCCTACTGCACGATGTCGAGGAAGCCAGGTGTTCCAATGGGCTTCATCGCAGGTAACGCAGAGATCTCGGGCCAGTAAATCTGCTAGCCTGTTTTAGGGACTGGAAATCTCCCAAACTCACAGCCAGCCGACTGCAGCAACTACCTGGAGAGAGTGCTCTCCAAGAGGGGCCAAATCCATCGACCAAACGCTTCGAAGAGTTTCTGCGCCACATGAACAAACTCGCCGCTCACCAACAGAGATGCGTTAGTTCATACCAAAGGACTGCTTCCTAATCTGAGTGCGTTCACCGCCCGTACCAAAGGGGAATTGAGTGCTTTCACTGCCCGTACCAAAGGGAAGCTGAGTGCGTTCACCGCCCGTACCAAAAAGGGAGCTAAAAGGGACAACATTCTGCCTTAGAAATATAACCAGTAATTGTCAAAATAGCATACCGTGAGATGTTCTGCTCCAAATCGCCCAAGTAGTTACATGTGCTTGTCAGATAAATTCCGGACAAAAATCCGTGCTTGAAATGTATCACAACAAAAACTTCGGGGACGTCTCCCAGACAAAAATCACACCAAGATATACATTTTAATGCTAGGATGAGCGTGACAAAACCGAATTACAAATATTCGTGCATCGATTAACCAAAGATGCTTTTCACCACATCCATCTTCTGACAAGTCAAAATGGCTAATGATAATTTGACAGCTAGGCCCAGAAAATTCCAAATTTGCAGAAAAATCGCATCTGCAACCAACATATTACGCGTACAACGTGAGGCCTAAGCTGCAGTGACTTTACTTGAGAAATAGGTAGCTGAAACTAGGCTATTATAGGGTAAATAGTTAGAGCGTAATGTGCAAAGTGCCTTGAATTAGGCACGGATAAGGCAAATCGTTAAATTAATACGAAAAGTGACTTTTGACCCATAACAACTCTCCCCCTACTTAAAAATAGGTAAATTCCTCAAATTTACCGACGTAGAACCTAAGCATGCACATCAACAACACTTCAAAACCTTACAGATACATAATCGATACCTCAAACAACCCCAAAGAGAATACTGCAAAAACCAAACACACCCAAGGCAACACCAGATAATTTAGAAACGGATACGTGGCCTAAATACTCCAACACTAGAAGGCGAAAAGGAAAAAAAAGGAATTACGACGGGATTAAAAGATTGAAAGCGAAAAATAGAAGGAAGGGATAAGCAGACCTCACAGTGAACGCCACCCAGAAAAGGACATCGGAACATCCGTCGCTGCTAGATCTAAAAGGCGCGCCGGTGGATGAACCGATCCAGGCCCAATTCAGCACAACGTCCACCAAGGGGACTACCTAACACGAAGAAGAAAACTAAAGATGAAAGTAATGAAAAAGGGAATGGGAATTAGAAAGCTCTAGGAAAGGAGATAGTGGACAACACAGAAGAAGGATGAGAAGGGATTCGTCCGTTGTCACGTCAGTCTGTCAACGTAGGGTGGAATCAAATGAACTAACAGAAAATTTCTGAATGGGAAAAAGCCGAAAAAGGTTTGAGATCGTCACAGATCATAGACACCAGGCGCGGGACCCCGTAGGACACTCCGCGATCATAAGCAACTATTCCCTATGACGACAAAACAAAACAGCCCTACACCCTACTAGTCTGGGAAAAGTGTACAGCCCAGGACCGACTGCACACTGAAACACCATCTACAGTGACCAGATGGCGGATCACCGGAAGCGAGACGGCAAAAATGTCTCACCCCTGTATGACAAGATGGAATGTCTCAGCCTACCTTACAAGTAAGGAATAGACGGGAAAGTTACCGACCGTTCAAGTCCCCAACCATCCTCCCAAATGGACTAAAACTCCCACGATATTTCTCACACTACAAACCCAAAGGGAACAACATGAGAAAACAACCTGGAATCAAAATATCACTTAAAAACTAGTGGTAAAACAAATAAGCGCGAAATAACAGCAAACTAACCCTCGTTAGGTACTTGATCGCGATTGTCGTCATAATGGGGTTTAAGATCTTTAGCATGCCAAGTCCCTCGCAGCAGGTTACCTTCAGGGGTCTTAAGTTCATAAACCCATCTGGATAAACGACGATGGATAATGAATGGACCAACATACTTAGGTGCAAGCTTCGCTGAAAAATGTTTCGCAGCATCAGAAAGAACATAGTTTTTGCGCCAAACAGATTGGTTCACCTGATATTCAACAGGACGGCGTCTAAGGTCATAATATGTTTTCGATTTCTCATATACTTTATCCAGACGACGACGTACATCAGCATATAAGCGTTGGACAGCTTCAGAGCGATTGTTATCGTTGGCGCGATCAAATCGCAACTCAGGCTCGGCATTGGCATTCTCGTCGTCAGCTTCTCCAGGTCTCTTAAGAACAATCTCCCGACCAAAGTTGATGAAATAAGGAGTTTGTCCAGTTACTTCGTGTTTGGAGGTTCTAATAGCGCACGCCACATGAGGTAAATACTTGTCCCATTCACGGTGATTATCTCGAACATATGCCGTTAGCATAGTCTTCAGGACGCGGTTAATGCGTTCGGTTGGATTCGCCTGAGGGTGATAATAGGCTGTAAATGACATTTTGCAGTTGTAGGTGTTCATGAGAGCAGTAAACTCACGGCTGCGAAATTGGACACCATTATCACAGATGATGCGGCGAGGCGCCCCGTACACGAGGAACACATCTTCTTCAAGGTGTTTGACTATATTAGGAGCCGTAGCTGAGCGCAAAGGAAAGAATAGAGGAAATTTGCTGAAACAGTCGGCAACGACGAGGATATAAGAATAACCTTTCTTCGACCGAGGCAAAGGACCAACAATGTCAGTACAAATTACTTCCCACGGTTTATTTATAATTGAATGTCCACCCATAAAGCCGACAGGAGGTCGCTGTTCAGGCTTGGTTCTCCCGCAGGTGTTACAACGGCGTATATAGCGGGCCACGTCAGCACGCATCTTGGGCCAATAATAAAGTTTAGCTATACGATTTAAAGTTTTGGATACACCAGTATGTCCAGCTGTTGGAAGGTCATGATTCTGGCATATCAGGTCAGTACGTTTCTCTTTAGGAACCACCAGTTTCCATTCATCTCTGTCTTCTCGTAGGTCGGAGTAAGCAACGGTGGTGTGCTTGTATAGCTTGTTCCCTTCAACACGCCACAAGGGAAAACGACGGGGATTATTCCGTACGTTGGCTAGCATACGTAGGTACCAACGGTCCTTGACATCTGCGTCTAACATGGGTTGTCCTTCAATGGCATCTACCACTGGCACAGCACGAGACAGCGTATCAGGTACTACATGATCTTTCCCTTTACGGTGGATGATGTCAAAATCATATTGTTGTAGGCGTACTGCCCATCGAGCAATTCGGCCCGTAGGATCTTTAATGTTGTTCAACCACTTTAAACTATAATGATCAGTGATCACAGTGAACTTCGTTCCCTCGATGTATGGCCGAAGTTTTTCTATAGCAAAAATAACTGCCAGGCACTCACGTTCGGTGGTGCTGAAATTTCTCTCGTTCTTGGTTAAAGAGCGACTAATATAGCAGATAACCTTCTCACCATCTTCTTGATTTTGTGTGAGAACGGCGCCAAGACCATAAGCGGAGGCGTCAGTCTGAATAGAGAAAGGCAAGTCAAAATTAGGACACGCAAGTATAGGTGCAGAAATTAAGTGTTCCTTAATTGAATGAAAAGCCTCTTTACAATCTGCAGTCCAATGAAATTTGACGTTCTTTTTAAGCAACGAAGTCAGCGGAGCCAACAACGTAGAGAAATTAGGTGCGAAGCGCCTATACCATGATGCCATACCCACTATGCGGCGGATTTCAGAAACACAAGTTGGTGTGGGTATTTCGAGGATGGCCCGAACTTTATCCGGGTCGACTAACAGACCTTTGGAATTGACTACATAGCCTAAGTATCGAAGTTCCGGTTTGCAGAAATGGCACTTTTCCTTGCTTAAGGTTAAACCGGCATCTGACAAGCGTTTGACAACCTCTCGTAAAACGTCTAAATGTTGTTCGAAGGTTTGTGTACATATAATGACGTCATCGAGGTAGGTGAAAACAAAAGGTTCTAGGTCAGCCCCTATCACACGATCTATCAATCGTTGCCAAGTGGCCGCGGCGGTATGAAGACCGAAAGGTAGACGACAAAATTGATACAAGCCTCGGTTAGGCACCGTAAAGGCGGTATATTCACGAGAAGACTCTGCAACAGGTATCTGCCAATAGGCGGACTTGATATCCAAGGTCGTAAGATAACGTGCATCCCGAAGTTTGTCGAGGGTACTGCTAATATACGGAAGGGGGTACGCATCTGGCTGACTAACTTTATTTAGCTTACGAAAATCCACACAAAACCTATAGGTGTTATCACGCTTTTTGACCATGAGAATCGGAGACGACCACGCAGAGGTAGAGCGTTCCACAATGCCATCTTTCAGCATCCTATCTAATTCCCTATCGACATGTTGTTGGAGGGCCGGCGAAATGGGGTAATAACGCTGTTTTATAGGTGGAGATTGCGTTCTAATCTCATGTTGGACTAAGTGAGTACATCCGATCTTGTCACCCATGACTCTAAAGGTATTATCGATAAATTCTTGTAGCTGAAGGCTCTGTGCACTAGAAAGATGTTTGGCAGATTGTATAGCATTGACGAAAACGTTGGGATTGTCCATGGCAAAATTCCACTCATCCTGACGAAGGTTAGGGATGATGTTCATCTTACGCCAAAAATCGATGCCTAGAATGAGCGAATGAGGTAGTGAATGAACCACCAAAACGTCCATGACACAGACTTTGTTTCGAAGAGTTATAGGTATCGTGGTAGTACCTATACTGATACATTTGTCACCATTAGCCACTACACAAGAAGAAATGTGCTGAGTATCGAGGCGGCAGTAATTCTGTAGCATCTCCCAGCCTTGTCTACCTAAGAGAGTTCGAGAGGCTCCAGAGTCTAAAAGGCCTAAAATATAATTTCCAAAGATCGAAACCTTCAGGTAGGGTCTTTCATCTTTATCGGCATGACTGAGTATGAAGTCGAGTACAGCTTGATGCTTAAAGACAGAATTTTCAGATTCGACAATACGGTTGTTGGCCTTGATATGCTTGCAGCGTGCTAATCGGCCTCTTAACGACGCTGATTGGCGTTTCCCGAACATGAAGGACAGGTTCTGGAGGTATAGTTCGGTTTGCCACATTTATAACAGTGCATCTTTTTAGGCTGAGGGCAATCAATTGATCGATGATTGGGTTGGTTACAATTCCAAGAAACAATGGGATTGACGGCATCCACAACAGGTTGGCTGTTACAAGCTGAAAGGGCAGGAACAATAGAAGATTCTTCTACAGAAGCTATATTGAAGTTCGAGTGTGACCGACGATACGCTAAGTCTGGTTCAAGCAGATTCTTCACATTTGTTGGAGGGTTTCGAAAGCGTGAAGCTCGTACGCGAGTGTCTTCGATCATCTTGCATACTCGGGTGAGTTCTGAAATTGTGGGCACAAATTGTAAGGCCAGTTGTGATTGAATGTAAGGTTGTAAATTCCTTTTTATCATAGTGAGACGTGTGGTTTCCAAAGGCACTGAAGGAAGGCGTCGGAAAAGATTCTCCATAACCGCAATGTAAACGGATACCGGCTCATCAACACCTTGAGTGCGGTTTCTAATCTCGTCCCATAAAGTCGCTTCATAATCACACGGCAAGAAAGTTTCTCGAAGAGCTTTGGTGAGATCATCCCAACTGTTGATGGTGTCACGAATAGATCTGTACCAGATTAAGGCGTTACCCGTAAAAAGTTCTACGGCTGCAGTAAACAGATGTTGCTTAGGTACTCCTCTAGCAACTCGGAGTTCTTCAATACGTTCCAGAAAGCTTGTTACGCCACTTTCACCATTATATTGCATCTTCCATTTGTTGACGGGAATGAAATTATGTTCAGAGGGTGCATGACTCGATGTAGCCATACTAGTGCTATGAAAAAGTGAAGATCTTCTTTGCTGTGAAGCATTGAGGTTGAAGGTGACGTTGGAGCTACGTCTAGGTTCAACATCTGGTGGAGATGGTTGTTCCTGATAATCTCGATAAGTATCGGGAGCTTGAGGTAAACCGGTAGCAGCATCAGGTTCGTCAAGTGAAATTAAATCGTGCTCTTGTTGATTCTCAGTCCTACTTTCAAGATCGTCTAATAATTGAAGGCAAATATTCACGGCTTCATTTTTCAGGTGGGCAGAGAACTCGGTGGAAACAATTCTCTCTAAGCGGCCATAAACATGTAGAAGACGAGTATGTAATCTCTTGAAGTTATTATCTTTTGTGGTGGAACTGCAAATGCGGACTTCTGCATCAAGGGTAGCTAATTTAGCCCTGCATGCTTCCAATTCCTGTCTGTAATCAATGTGGACTTCAGGAAAACTGACATTACCATCACGCTCCATCCTAAATCGGGCCCTAAGTAATTTGCGTTTCTCCATGACGTTACCTTGGCAAGAAATGCCCCGAACCAATAATTCGTAATCAAGTTCATCGACAAGTAAGCGATCAACGTCCATTTTCGGGTATTCAACAAAGAAACTAAATTACTAATTTAATACTCAAAACTAGTGTGTTGCCTATTTGTATACACACTCGAATAAAGTGACTAAAACTACAAAGAATTTTTCTTAAAATACTAACAAAATCTCCAATAAATCGTCGCACCACAAATCTAACGACAATATTGGATGCCACGTTCCTAAACTACCTGCACTTGGGAGATCATGCAAAAAAAACCTATATAACTATCATGCAATATAGATACCATACCACCAAGACTAATTCTAACTATATATCTAAATATTCCGAGCACAGCAAGGGAAAAAAATATATAAAACAAGTCCAAGCCAAGCGAATTCAAACAAAATCACGCTCCACGAATGGGCGCCAATTAACTCCTTGTTACCTAACTCTGACCATAAAATAAGGAGTAGCAAAGGCTACCGGATTCTCAGCCGGAGCTGGTCGTGGGTCGAACAGAAGACTTAAAGCGTAAGCTGAAACGGTGAGTAATTTATGGGCGCCAAGTAGCAGTAACCCAGCACTTTGCTAATCATCAAACCAGACACTACAGGAGGTGCTACTAAGCGATCCTGAAAATTAGAGGTAGCGACAAGGACACACAAATCAAATTCGCAGGCATAAGTAACGAGTATATATGATTTAATAGAATATTAACATTAATAAAATATTAACAATGCTCGGTAGTATATCACAACAACAAATATCACAAACCAGATTTCATATAATATAATATCGTAAAATTTATCACAGATTAAACTCACCAGATTAAATAAATAAAGTCGTAGATCGTAGCAATTCGCATGTATGACCAAACGCGTCTCAAATTTAAGCGGTAGTTAAGGTTTTGTTTCGTTTGTCAAGTTGAAATCAACGCTAAACCCTCAGTTGCAAAAATACATAACTGTACTAGTAATCAAATGTACACAAAACCCATTATTACCCAAGATCTTGGTTTATAGGGGCGCAAAATTACCCGAAACACGCTAATTAAATCCCGCACTAAAGGGGCGTAATTGCTTAAACAACGATCGGACTGATTTCGCTAATTTCTTGCAAAATGGGGCCGCACTAAGCCAAATTCAACCGACTGACGGATCTCTCCACTGAGATCGAGTCTAAAATCGTTCAAATGGGCGTATGCAAGAATTGCTATTACAAAATTTACATAAGGGAAATCTTATCGTCCCTAAGCATCTACATTAGACACAGCCTGAAGGCTAATGGAGGCTTAAAATGTCAAGTTGCAAATATAAAGATGTAAACAACAAAATAGGTTTACTTTTAGACAGGTGAGTTATCACAACATTAAAGTAAGTTAATTAGCTTATCAAAATCTGGCCGTAGCACAAAGCGCTACAATAAATAATTAAACACACATTAAAATCATGCCTATAACACAGGTTAAGTTGGTCGAGCTCAAAACTGCACAAGAACGCTTAAGGAAATTGCAAAGACAGACCTTGGCTGCACCAGGTGACGAACGTGCTAAATCGGAGGCCTACTGCACGATGTCGAGGAAGCCAGGTGTTCCAATGGGCTTCATCGCAGGTAACGCAGAGATCTCGGGCCAGTAAATCTGCTAGCCTGTTTTAGGGACTGGAAATCTCCCAAACTCACAGCCAGCCGACTGCAGCAACTACCTGGAGAGAGTGCTCTCCAAGAGGGGCCAAATCCATCGACCAAACGCTTCGAAGAGTTTCTGCGCCACATGAACAAACTCGCCGCTCACCAGCAGAGATGCGTTAGTTCATACCAAAGGACTGCTTCCTAATCTGAGTGCGTTCACCGCCCGTACCAAAGGGGAATTGAGTGCTTTCACTGCCCGTACCAAAGGGAAGCTGAGTGCGTTCACCGCCCGTACCAAAAAGGGAGCTAAAAGGGACAACATTCTGCCTTAGAAATATAACCAGTAATTGTCAAAATAGCATACCGTGAGATGTTCTGCTCCAAATCGCCCAAGTAGTTACATGTGCTTGTCAGATAAATTCCGGACAAAAATCCGTGCTTGAAATGTATCACAACAAAAACGTCGGGGACGTCTCCCAGACAAAAATCACACCAAGATATACATTTTAATGCTAGGATGAGCGTGACAAAACCGAATTACAAATATTCGTGCATCGATTAACCAAAGATGCTTTTCACCACATCCATCTTCTGACAAGTCAAAATGGCTAATGATAATTTGACAGCTAGGCCCAGAAAATTCCAAATTTGCAGAAAAATCGCATCTGCAACCAACATAGTACGCGTACAACGTGAGGCCTAAGCTGCAGTGACTTTACTTGAGAAATAGGTAGCTGAAACTAGGCTATTATAGGGTAAATAGTTAGAGCGAAATGTGCAAAGTGCCTTGAATTAGGCACGCATAAGGCAAATCGTTAAATTAATACGAACAGTGACTTTTGGCCCATAACAAAGCATAAAAATTTGCAGAAATATAGGTTATGTAGCGTTAACGTTGACGTCGCTTTTACACTATGCTAGAAACGTACGGCTTGGATTTCGTTGCTTGGTTGCTTGGCAGCGTTCAGTAAGCAGATATGAAAATTAACCAAAGTGGACTTGCCTTCGAAGCTGAGTCAATAGTTTTAAAAAACACAAGAAATAGGCATAATAAATAATTTTTTTCTGTGATAATATCGCTATTAAAAGTTAAGGGAAGTTTGTTTACAAAAACCCGAAAATAGAAATGGTCGAATGCAACTGTGGTACTTTTAGTTGTATAAACACGGCTTTTAGTCTTCTGCATTATTATAAGTGATGGGTAGAAAATGTTGTGTGCCATTGTGTCGGTCGAATTATTCGAGTAGTGAACACGTAACTACTTTTAAATTTCCGACTAATGATGAAGAACGTGCTTTATGGTTACGGAAGATTAATAGAGAGAACTTTACGCCGTCTATATATTCCTCAGTTTGTATAAAGCACTTCGATAATAAGTTTATTTTAAATGAAATTACTGTAACAACAGAAAATGGAGAAGTTCTTCGTGCTTCGCGCAAAAAACTAGCCTTAACAGAGGATGCTTTTCCTTCTTATTTTCCTGGACAACCAGCTTATTTGTCCCAAAAACCTCCTCCTAGACGTAAATCGCCAGCAACGAGATTCACCGAAGCTAAAATCCGTCAAAAACAATCCGAAGAAAAAATATCTAAAACCGCAGAACTAGAGAATATTATAGGAAGTTTCTTGAATTTTAAAGAAAAGTGTTTGCATTATATTCGGAATGACTGGATGTGTAAATGTGAAGATCAATATGTAGTTTTATTTAAAACGAATATGGAAAATGTTCCAAAAATTATAAGCTCTTTAAAAGTAATGCAGAATATAAAATTGAATGTATTTTATATTGGAAAAAAATGTGAACCGTATATTTTGAAAGAACTATTTGACAAGGACATGACGTTAAAATGGAATCAATTATCACAATTACTAATTTTCTTAAATTCATTTAACTTGCCCCTTGAAAACGATTTAGAAATTGCAACCTGTCTACTTGGAGAATATATAAATAACATTATTGATATTATGTATTGTTTGAGGCTTTCGCGGTTACTCGAATTATTCTTCTTAACATAGAATTTCGGCTTAGACCGCGTAGTATTTGTATATGAACACCCAGCATTTTCTGGCTTAATGTGCCTTGCACCTTGTGAAGTCGAGCAAAAACCCGCGCGATGGCCATGCTCTTTGGTGGCTCGTGTTGTTTGAGTATCTTGAGAACGAGGATACTGAGGCAGATTTGGCCGTTTTGCTGTTTGTGCATCCATATTCACTAACGTTTCGCAAGACCTTGCAGCTTGCATCATCAGAGTGAAAGTCGCACTAAGAACCGAAGGTCGGTGTGGAGGTATTTATAGTCCTCTGTGCCAGGCGCGCGGAGTGGCGTAACGCTGGCGCTGGTTGGTCGTCCGAGTGCAACCTAATCCGTGGGGCGTGGCCGTATGACGCAGAGTGGTTGTAACGCTTTAGATCGTGTATCACAGGGGTCCACGTTTTACTAAGCTTAAAGCCATCTTCCCTGTTGATATTATTTGGATGTTTTTCTATTTCTATGGCTTCACGTATCACTCGCGGGAAGTAATGAGGTATTCTGGCAAGTACTCTTGCATGCTCAAATTCTAAAGTGTGCCCATTTGTAAACGTATGCTCAGCTACGGCTGATTTTGTGATGCGTTTGTGTTTGCAATCGCCTTTATGTTCTTGGAGTCTTAGATCAACGGAACGACCAGTCTGTCCAATGTAACTCGAGCCGCAAGAACAAGGAATGCGATATACGCCAGCGGTTTTTAAACTTGGAATCTTGTCTTTTACCGATCTGAAGCCGTTACCCAAAGTTTCCTTGCTCGTGAACACAGTTTTGACGTTGCATCGTTGCAAGACACGTCCTATCTTATCAGTTGAGCCTTTAACGTAAGGTAGAAATGCTAAGCCTTCCAGAGGTGGAAATTCTTCTTTAGCCTTTTTTTTTGTCATAGTCTTGTCTAGTGCTTTTCGTATGGCGGTAGTTGTGTATCCGTTCCTTTGTAAAGAGTCAAACAGATGTAGCTTTTCTCTCTCTAGATTTTCCTCGTCTGAGATACGAACGGCTCTTGTCGCCAGAGTCTGGAGAACTGTTGCTTTTTGCATTGGATGATGGTGTGAGTCAGCATTTAGATATCTGTCCGTGTGTGTTTTCTTTCTATACGGACCAGACTCTGGCGACAAAAGCCGTTCGTATCTCAGACGAGGAAAATCTAGAGAGAGAAAAGCTACATCTGTTTGACTCTTTACAAAGGAACGGATACACAACTACCGCCATACGAAAAGCACTAGACAAGACTATGACAAAAAAAAAGGCTAAAGAAGAATTTCCACCTCTGGAAGGCTTAGCATTTCTACCTTACGTTAAAGGCTCAACTGATAAGATAGGACGTGTCTTGCAACGATGCAACGTCAAAACTGTGTTCACGAGCAAGGAAACTTTGGGTAACGGCTTCAGATCGGTAAAAGACAAGATTCCAAGTTTAAAAACCGCTGGCGTATATCGCATTCCTTGTTCTTGCGGCTCGAGTTACATTGGACAGACTGGTCGTTCCGTTGATCTAAGACTCCAAGAACATAAAGGCGATTGCAAACACAAACGCATCACAAAATCAGCCGTAGCTGAGCATACGTTTACAAATGGGCACACTTTAGAATTTGAGCATGCAAGAGTACTTGCCAGAATACCTCATTACTTCCCGCGAGTGATACGTGAAGCCATAGAAATAGAAAAACATCCAAATAATATCAACAGGGAAGATGGCTTTAAGCTTAGTAAAACGTGGACCCCTGTGATACACGATCTAAAGCTTTACAACCACTCTGCGTCATACGGCCACGCCCCACGGATTAGGTTGCACTCGGACGACCAACCAGCGCCAGCGTTACGCCACTCCGCGCGCCTGGCACAGAGGACTATAAATACCTCCACACCGACCTTCGGTTCTTAGTGCGACTTTCACTCTGATGATGCAAGCTGCAAGGTCTTGCGAAACTTTAGTGAATATGGATGCACAAACAGCAAAACGGCCAAATCTGCCTAAGTATCCTCGTTCTCAAGATACTCAAACAACACGAGCCACCAAAGAGCATGGCCATCGCGCGGGTTTTTGCTCGACTTCACAAGGTGCAAGGCACATTAAGCCAGAAAATGCTGGGTGTTCATATACAAATACTACGCGGTCTAAGCCGAAATTCTATGTTAAGAAGAATAATTATTGATATTGAAAGTGACAACGAAGATAATGATATATTTTAAAAAATTCAGTTTTATCATGAACAATTAGAATTTGCTTTAAATAAAAGACGTCGTTATTCAACGGAATGTTTAATATTTTCTGCTAAACTGTATTTTGCACATCCGACCGCTTATAGTTACTAAGGGACAGTAACTACCTAAATTTGCCTAATCCTAAGTATTTAAAAAGTTTCTCAGCTCGTCTTAATTTATGTGAAAGTGGTCTGCAGGATTCCCATTTACACTATCTAAAGAAAAAATGTGAAATGATTGAAGAAAAGGAAAGAATTGTACATGTTATGTTTGATGAAATATACCTTCGATCGGAAATTCAGTATAAGGGTGGTAAATTGGAGGGATTTGCAGCAAATAATGAGCCTGCAAAAACTATGCAGGTATTTATGTTAGGATCGATTTTTTCAAAAAATAAAGACGTTGTAGCAATGTTTCCTGTAAAAAATATGACCAGTGATGAACTCAAAAATATGACTGTACATGTGATTAAAGTGTTAAATGAATGTGGTTACACGGTTTTGTCACTATGTTGCGATAACAACCGTGTTAACAGGAAAATGTATCAGCAAATTTCAGGAGGTGCACTGGAAAAAAGCATCATAAATCCATACAACAATTGCGACAGAATATTTCTTTTGTTTGGCACAGTACATCTTTTAAAATCAATTAGAAACAACTGGTTAAATCAAAAAGAGACCAATCAAACTTTTTTTATTCCAAACAATGTCGACAGCAACAGCTCTGAAAAACAGTTGATATCGAGCGTACAGCATTTAAAACGTTTGTATCAGTTGGAACAATTTTCTATAATAAAAACAGCACCGGCCTCAAATAGAAAGGTTTTATTTCCGACCAACTTAGAAAGGCAAAATGTATCGTACGCGTGTAAACTGTTCGATGACAAGAATATTGCAGCTTTATAAATTAAACGTAGCGAAAACGATTATGGATATAGGGAAGTAAGGGGAACAATACATTTTTTGAAAAATATATCAACGTGGTGGAAAATTGTTAATGTAAAGTCCCTAGGAAAAGGTGTTGCATTAAGAGATCAGTACTGTGATGTTATTCGCAGTGCCTCTAGCATGCAAATAACTTTTTTAAAAGAATTTGTCAGTTGGTTAGAGGAATGGCAAAAATTAGAAGTAGAACTACCTCAACCAGTTAAAAAAAATAAAATTGGAAAGCTGACACCTGAAACATTTTCGGCGCTAAAGCCTACTACAGAGGTTTTAATAGAAATATGTCAACATATGCATTCAAATCTTAAATTCTCATATGTTTTACTTGGAAAATTTCAGAGCAATCCTTTAGAGCAGTGGTTCCCAAACTTATTTGGCTGACCGCCCCCTTTTCAGGAAAAAAAATACTCAGCGCCCCCTGGAAATCTACATTCTTTAAACGAACAAACAGAAAGATATTGTAGTGGTAGCTTCTTGAGACTGATAATTATCTATAAGAGTATTTCTAGGTAGGAAATTATTTTGAAAGAATAAATTAATTAGCAATTAAAAAGTACAAGGGGAGATTTATTCATTAAAAGTACAACATAAATATTTGAGAATGGTTTAATGAATGATACATTAGATACAGTTTATATAGTTTATTAAAAAGGTTCGAGCATATAAGTTGATTTAGTTGGGATAGTTGTTTGGTAACATCAGAGCTTAGATTTTAATTTTTATTAACTGACAGTCGGAATAACTAAAGTGAAAGCGAAACTCAAATAATTATCTAAAAAAGTCGAATATGAAATGTTATAATAAAATATATCATATAGAAATTTGGTATAAATTATTCTTATTGCTAGAAAAAATGATATTTTTAAAATAACCAATTTTTTTTGTATTTGTAACCTGTATTTTGAGTAAAAGCAAATTTAAATAATAAAAAATCTTTATTATAATGATATATACTTTCTGGATGGTGTATTAAAGATGTGATAAAGTAAAATTAAAGAAACGGAGAATACACGAATTTTAATAAACATGCTGAATAAATAAAGTAACAAATGGTATGAAGCAGAATATAAACATTTAATAATGGTAAATAGTCTTTATGGAATAAATAAATCAGTAACTTGCATTTAGTGTGTTTATTTGAAAAATAATGTTACACTATGTTACACAACAGATGAAATATGTACGAACGGTTTTTCTAAATCTTCTTATCTTCCTTCTTTAAGCTTTCACCGCCCCCTTATTTTTATTCACCGCCCCCCAAATGCACCCAAGGCTACTATCGCCCCCCTGGATCGTTCCAGCGCCCCCCAGGGGGCGATATCGCCCACTTTGGGAATCACTGCTTTAGAGGGTCGTTTCGGCCAATATAGACAGATGTGTGGTGGACAGTACCATGTTTCAGCAACAGAAATTTTGGAATCTGAACGACGCCTTAAAATGTTGTATTTAATACGTTTAAAATCGTCTACACGAGGGATTTTCATTCTAAACGATTTTACAATTGCACCTAACCTGGAGTGCGTTGATGAAGAAATTGTCAATTCTGATTTTTCAGAAATACTGTTGGAAGAAATAAAATTGGATTTTGATAATAGTACCTGCCAAACTTTAACGTTCATAGGCGGTTACATTGCACAAGCGATCATTAAAAAGACCGATTGTACTGATTGCCAAAAATTTATAGCTAATCTGGAAAATTTAAATATTGACCACGAACATTTAGATACAACTTATTTACAAGCTCTGAACAGAGGAGGGCTTCGTTGTCCTTCAGATGTTACTTTAAATGTGTGCTTATACACTTTAAAGATTTTTAATATTTTAATTTCTGAACAATTTGAACAAAAATATTTACGATGTAGAAGTCAAAAGAATCTTTTGTTTTCATTGAGTATAAGAATAATTGAAAAAAAAACAATATTTACTCAGATGATTTCTGTATGTGCGGAAAAACATTTTCAGGGATGATTAAAAAAGCCGTGAATACCATGGCAAATATCTTATTAAATAATTATTCAAAACAACAAAATGATAAGATTTCAAATAATTGTAAAAGCAAAAAGGTTAAAACGATTAAATAATATAATAACAATCTATGAATATATGCTGTTACGTAGTACGTTTAATGTTAAGTTTCTAATCTATGCGTTTATATAAATATTTTTAATACTAAGTTTGTCATTTTTATGCTGTATTTTGTGGAACTAATTACAATATATTAGATTTTCATGTACAAATATACGTTATTGGAGCGATTCTGCATAAGAAAGCGCGGCAGCGATCGCCTACATTGAATGACTCATGCTAAGGCAGTTGCAGGCCTTTTAGTTATCGATGGCCTCGATAGTACTCGATGAGCAGAAAAAGAGCTATTTTAAAATTTGCAAAAAAGTTGATTACTTTTTGCATAAATCATTTTTTTCGAAAAAAATACGTTTTCGCAGAAATTGATTTACTCAGCTTGCAGAAGTCGTACAGCAATCAGCATAGGCTTATTTTATTCCTTAAGGGTTATACTACCACACGCAATATTAGCGTAAATTTTTTTGCACTTGCAAATATGTGCAAATTTAATTTGAAGAGTGGTATTTTTTAGGCGCACAAAATGTTGAATATTTTTGTCAATTTTAATTGTACCCAAATTACATAAGCATCATTCGATAGCTGTCAATTTTCTACGAAATTGAAAAAAGATTACAGTACGACCCATAGAAGCCGAAGAATTTTTCTTTTTTAAATTGCTGCACATTCAGTTATTAATATTAGCGGCTGAAATTTGCACACACTTTAGCTGAAGACTTCTAGTGTAATATAAACATTATTTCGCAATTATTGACCTTGTATTATTTATTGTAAACCGGTTTACATTAGGCGTCGCAAAATGCATGTTTCGTTCAGAGCGGTGCCGTGGCGTGTAGCGTTAAGCGTTGTAGGGAGAAACTCGAGAGTAGGCCGCTCCACTAAGCGTTTACTCGCTCTGGACGGAACATGCATTTTACGACGCCTAAAATGTAAACCGCTTCGCAATAAATAATACATGGTCAATAATTGCAAAATAATTTGTATATTACACTAGAAGTCTTCATCTAAAGTGTGTGCAAATTTTAGTCGCTAATATTAATAACTGAATGTGCAGCAATTTAAAAAAGAAAAATTCTTCGGCTTCTATGGGTCGTACTGTAATCTTTCTTTAATTTCGGAGGAAAATTTACAGCTATTGAATGGTGCTTATGTAATTTGGGTACAATTAAAATTGACAAAAATTTTCAACATTTTGTGCGCCTGAAAAAAAAATCACTCTTCAAATTAAATTTGCACATATTTGCAAGTGCAAAAAAATTTGCGCTCATATTGTGTGTGGTAGTATAACTCGTAAGGAATAAAATAAGCGTATGCTAATTGCTGTACGACTTCTGCAAGTTGAGTAAATCAATTTCTGCGAAAACGCATTTTTTTCGAAAAAAATGATTTATGCAAAAAGTAGTCAACATTTTTGCAAATTTTAAAATCGTGCGTTTCCCGCTCATCGAGTACTATGCTTTCTGAAAATTTCAACGTTATATAGGCTTTTTTTAAAGTTAAGAACAATTGAAGGATCGGTCATTTTTAGCGGTTTTTTAACGAAAATCGTACGACACTCATTAGTGACCAATAGAAAAATTAGTTCACGAGCCGTATCCAAGACAACAAAAAAATTTCTTGGAAATTTTTTGTAGGTAGACATTACTTCTTTTTAGGGTTTGTGTCGTTACGATTTTCTTACCGAATCTGCATTCGAGCATTAATTCATATCGGGAAATTATTTTTCTTGCATTCAACAACGTCCTAATTTGCCCTCGCGTCCCGCTCGGGCAAATTAATACGACGTTGTTGGAACGCACTCAAAAAAATTTCCGGAAAGAATTAATGCTCTTATGAGATTATATGTGATAACTTTTTTCTAATGAATCGATTTTGACCATCGACAGCTTAATTTATTTGTTTTTTAAACTACTTAAGCCTTTTTTTTAGAAAAGATTTATCGCTTTTTGGCTCTTTTATTTGCAAAAAACCGTTTTTTCATTACTTTGACCGCAATTTTAAATCACTTCTCCAGTGATTCAGCTGTTACTTATTAGTTCATTCAATTCTACGTGATTTATTCTATAAAACTACATGCTCGCTTTTCAGGTAGTATTTTTGTCAAAAAACGAGTTACTTTCGATCATTTGACTGGCCTATTGTTCATGTTCAAATATAAGATCTTATAAAGAAGGCTAAAATTGTTTTTTAGCTTTAATGCCGAATATAATAGATAATCGACTGAATTTAGAGATAGGCAAGGAGATATTAGAGGAAAGCTGATAAAACGGCTTTTCTAAAAATACAAAGATATACATGGTGTTTCGGTTAAAAGATTGTTAATTATTAAATTTGCAAATTTTGAGCACCCCGTATAGAACTAATACCCAGAGTAACTATTTATCAATGTAAGGTTATTTACAGAAAGCATGATTTTTTGTAACTGTATTTTATTCCAGTTTCCTGTTACAGCAGCCGCCTAAAATTCGGAATTTTTTACATAATATCGTTATTATCTAATTTTATATCATACAAGTAAGTTTGCTTTGTCATCTTTTTTGAGCCACCGGAACAATAACAGTGTTTACTAATGTGCGCCCCTTGTACCTACAACTTTTATATGAACAAATATTAAGCTACTTTTAGAAATATCTTCCATACCCGTATAGTTTCCGAACCCAGTATAAACCCTGTTTCAAGTTAAGTAATCACTGTTGCTAACTTTGTTATTATAGGAGCTACCATATCGGTTAAATAGGCAAACTACTAGTATTTTTACAGCGATTGCAGTGGTAGAAACATTAAAACAATTCAGCAACGCAATTTCCAGTTACTCGCTGAATTAACATCTGTGTTCTGTTTACAAAAATACCTTCGCTAATAATTCGAATTTCTGTTGCTCAGTTGTTTTTTTTTTTCACTAACGTGATCTACGTATAAAATACCACCAGTGTGCTGATTTAACCGAAACTCCAATAAGTTAACAATATGGTGCGTACTTAACTTGGAACAGCCTTCTACTTGTATACAGGGTACAAATGAAATGCGTAGCCACATTTTAATGTAGGATTCCATATCACAAATTTACAAAAATAATTTACATAAAAATCTGGTGTGATACACTCACACATCCTTTTACAGTGATCTTATAATTAGCCAAGAATCTATATATTTAAAACGTGAAGCGTTATCTTTCGACATCTATCTTGAGACTTCCACCGGGTCGATTTCGATAATTCTTTTTTTAAATGAAAGTCGTCACCGTGTAGATCTGCACACAAGTCCTAAATTGCAAATAACTGCATAACTTTTAGAGAAAAACCAAAATATTGTAGCGCATAAGTGACATAGCTTTACAGCGACTTAGCAGTGGAACAAGTAAACTCTCGAATTTGTTTGTGTAAAATACGGCCTGCTAAATTATGCGAGAAACGTAAAAGTACATGTACAGCGACAGCAAATTTTAAAGAAAATTTCAATCTTTCCTTTAGAAAAGTAGCGTATGTGAGTGAATCTTGACTGTACACGAGTTCATTATTAATCGAATGTACCTACACATCGCCCATTCTCTTGAAAATTGGAAATGGAGAATATTCCACGATTACAGGTGAAGAGGATACAATTAAAATACCATCTCAACTAATTGCCAAAGAAGACATCACTACAGCAATGTTTGGTAATAGTTTGTCAACTCTTGAGAACACCCTTAGTATCTCAAAATTCTCAATTTTAGCTCCAAAAAAACGAACACTGCGATGAAATTAACCACAAGATTATATTTCTCTCACCTGGTTATTATATTTGAGTGTAATTACAATAAATTGCAGATAATGAGGACGACATTTTACAATTTCCTATGGAATTTCTAGATTCGTTAAATTTCAGTGGAATATTTATATCCACATTGCTTAACACTGAAAATAGAATGAATAGATATTCCCTTAAACATTTTAAATGTGCCTACTGGCTTAAGAGATGAGATAAGGTTAATAGTACGCAATTTATTTGCGAACTGCTTAGATTTGGTATTACATGGACAAGCCACAAGCCACGCAGAAGAGTATTATTACCGCGTATAGACTAACACATTCTAATATTGGACTACCTTTTTGCCTTCGGAAAAGATTTTTTTCTGTGTGCCTATCATTTGCGAAGACAATTAATAAATCACAAGAACAAATTGTGGATAAAGTGGGAAATATATCATATTTGCCACAACCAGTATACAGGGTGTAGAAATGCTTTACGCACCATAGGGATTTCAATGGTAATTTCTTCATATGAAAATATTTGCTTCCCTAATTATTTTGGAGCAAACTTGTATTGAAGTTTTTTGTAGAGAAAAAAATTCTGTATCCATTTGTGCCAGCATTTGTCATTTTACATTTCGTAAAACCGAAAATTTAAAGAAATAAAATACCATTTTTAGACAAATCAGCGGTGCTTTGAAATTACTAAATCATCTCAAAGCATCAACAAATTAGTTTGCTGTTTATTTGGTTGCCGTTACATTTGACAGATGCAAACAAATAAACAGCAAACTAATTTGTTGATGCTTTGAGATGATTTAGTAATTTCAAGGCACCACTGATTTGTCAAAAAATGGTAATTTTTTTCTTTAAATTTTCGGTTTTCCGAAATGTAAAATGACAAATGCTGGCATAAATGGATACACAAGTTTGCTCTAAAATAATTAGGGAAGCAAATATTTTCATATGAAGAAATTACCATTGAAATCCCTATGGTGCGTAAAGCATTTCTACACCCTGTATATAGTAGCCTATATGTACCAATATCACGTGTGAATAGCTTCAAAAACTTAAAAATTAAAATTTTACCTAATGGATCCTGTCACGCGTTACAAGAAAGTTTTGTAACTTGCAAAATATTTTGCAACGGGTCCACTAGTTTGATTTTAAATTTTGAAGCATTTTTCAAAAATTTCCAAAATAACAAATTCTGCAAAAACGGTGCAAAATAGAGCGTCAGTTAAAGAGACAAATTTTCTCTAGAATTTTAAGCTGAATTCAAAAATGTAGTAATATACCGGGTGTTCTTTTTAAAGTAGGAGTTAATAAAAAAATAGACAAAAAACAAAAGAAACCCATTTTCGAAGTATTCAACTCGCAAATCATCTATCTCACATCAATACACATTAAAAATGTAATAAAAATGTGGCGTTTTAAAAAATCGTCAGAGCCGTTTTTGAAAAAATCGAAAAAACTGAAAAGAGTAAACATTTACTTCCAGTTATGCGATTTTCTTCAAAAGCTTGGTGTCGCATCTACATAATACACAAAACTTATATATGAAGTTTCAACGCCATACCTCTTTTCGTTTTTGAGATCTTCTGTTCACAGACACACAGACACACAGTCACACAGCACACACACAGAGACAACAGACAGACCAATGAAAAATATGTTTCTCTGTGTTTAGGGGACTTTAAAACGTGAAGATCTGTTGAAAACTCAGTTTCGAATTTTTGAGGTGAATCCAATACTACTTCCTTTATTGTAAAAGGAAGTAAAAATTGGTTTAATTCTTAAAATTCTGCGGAGGTACTACAGGGGGATTAATATTAGGTTTTTGTCCATTTTATCAAAAGTGGGAGATCTTTTCTACCAATAGAGAACTTATTTATGAAATTCTTTTAAAAGGCTTTAAGAGAAAAGAGCTAAAAGTGCTTTTAAGTAAATCAGATTTGCCACTGTTTAGTTTTTCTAACAAAATTGTTGTCTGTTAAAAACATTTCCAGAAGTTGCCAATTTCAATTCCTTAGCGCCAAACGTACAAATTAAAAAGCACTCCATAAATAAGCATTTTCGATTGGTTGAAAAGATCTAACAATTTTCAGTTGAACATCCTTTCCCAGTTTTCAGTAGAATCATAAGAACCTCTCCAGTTGAGAATTTTACCTATGTTTATATGAACCTTTTTTGTCGATATGTGACGTAGATTTCAGTTAAACCCTATATAGGTACATTTTTGCTAACCTTGTGTTTCCTATAATTATCCGGTATTGCCATTGAAGAAAACTTTTCTTACTCTCAAACAATCTCAATGTTCTAACTGTAAATATGTTGTGCATGTGTTAAAATTAAAAAATCTGGTGTGATACACGCACACAACTTCCTTTTACAGTGATCTTCTAATTGGCCAAAAATTTGGTTTTAAATTTTTTAGCATTTGTCAAAAATTTAAAAAAATTACAAATTCTACAAAAACGGTGCAAAATAGAGCGTTAGGTGAAGAGACAATTTTTTTTTAGAATTTCAAGCTGAATTCGAAAATGTAATAATATACCGGGTGTTCTATTTAAAATTGGAGTTAATAAAAAAAAATAGAAATGAAAACAAAAGGAACCCATTGTAGAGGTATTCAAATGGAAAATCACCTATCTCACATCAATACACATTAAAAATGTGAAGTTGATTTTAAATTTTTAAGCATTTGTCAAAAATTTAAAAAAATTAAAAATTCTACAGAAACGGTACAAAATAGTAGAGTGTTAGTTGAAAAGACAAATTTTCCCTAGAATTTTAAGCTGAATTAAAAAATGTAATAATATACCGGGTGTTCTATTTAAAATAGAAGTTAATAAAAAAAAATAGAAAAGAAAACAAAAGAACCCCATTTTAGAAGTATTCAATTAAAAAATCACCTATCTCACATCAACACACATTAAAAATTTAATAAAAATGTAAAGTTTAAAGAAATCGTTAGAGCCGTTTTTGAAAAAATCGAACAAAACTGAAAAATCACATGAGTAAACACCGACTTCAGGTTATGCGATTTTCTTCGAAAGCTTGCTGTCGCATCTAGATAGTACACAAAACTTATATATGAAGTTTCAATGCCATACCTCTTTTCGTTTTTGAGATATTCTGCTCACAGACACACACACACACAGACAATGAAAAAAATATGTTTTTTGGGTTCAGAGAACTCTAAAACATGAAGATCTGTTAAAAACTCAATTTCGAATTTTTGGGGTGAATCTAATACTTCCTTTATTGTAAAAGGAAGTAAAAATATTAACACAACGTGTTTGACTTAAGTTGTGTAAGGTACATAAAACAAATCGAGGAGAGAATCAGTTATCAATAGCAATCACAAACGGATTGAAGTGGTTTAGTACTATGCATTAAACTACAGGGTTTAACAACATACTTTCATGAACTAGAACAGTTGTGTGAATTTGAACCAGTTATTGTAGTAGATACAGAAACGCACATAACAGTCGATACTGTGAAATCTGAATATCATATAGAGGTTTGAACTTTTCCGTAAATCATTCTGACAGCAGACACCATATTATATATCAGGAAATCAAACAATTTACTGTCCAGTGTAGATTGCTTAAAGTAACTATTGGACATAATCATATAATTCTTAGGGTTCCATATAGATCACCAAAAGAATGTCTATCGGCTTTTTTGAATTGCGTAGAGAAAATACTTGAGCTTCAGGACTTGTGTACTAATGATGCTATAATAACGGGTAACACGCCTCGGTTTATAGCTCAGCGGTAGGGTTACTTCAATGGCGTCGGTTTCGGAAGAGGAGGGTGGGCGTTACCCTCAGCTAGACACTGGATTTGATTGGAACAAAGTTTATTATATTTACACTACTAACTAACATACAGATAAGCTTATAACTAGGTAACATATATGTACAGAAAAAAAAAGAAAATGGCGGATTGGCATCCGCAGTTGGAAGCTGGTGTGGTCTTTCGGAGGCGATGCCGGCGGCTAAAGTGGCTCCGTGTCCAAATCCCACGAAGACGGCAGGCTCTCTGTCCAGCGAAGGCGATTGGCTCTAAGTCCAACGAAGGCGGTTGGCTCTAAGTCCAGCGGAGGCGATTGTTCTAAGTCCAACGAAGGCGATTGGCTCTAAGTCCAACGAAGGCGATTGGCTCTGAGTCCAGTAGATGCGGCAGACAGGTAAGTCCAGTGGATGTGGCAGGAAGCTAAATGCAGTGGATGCGGAAGGCTCTATGTCCAGTAGATGCGGTAGACAGCTAAGTCCAGTGGATGCGGCAGGCTCTATGTCCAGTAGATGCGGTAGACAGCTAAGTCCAGTAGATGCGGCAAACAGCTATGTCCAACGAAGGTGATAGGCTCTGGAGAGGGCTGGGGCTGGTAGATCCTTGGAAGGCTGGAGCTGCTAGCTGGTCCTGGAAGGCTGGATGCTGTTGGCTGACTCTCCTGGGTTGAGTTGCTGCTGGATTGACCCGCCGAGGCAGAGTTGTCCTGGGAGGCTGGAATGGCTGCTGGTGGTCCTGGAGGCTGTAGTGGCTGCTGGTGGACTCTCCTGGATTGAGTGATTTCCTACTGCCAGCGTCCGACTATTTAAAGGGGCCAGTCCTTTGTCAGACGCGATCTCGCAGCTCATTGGTCGAAGTAGAAGGGATGTTTTTGCCCGTTTTTGATGTATTTCGGATTATCGCGTTTAATTGAGCGGCGTGATCAATTATCGACTTGATTTGAGTCGCAATCAATAGTCGTTGAAATGTTGATTCTAACGACACCCAATTTGCTAGGTTTTGGTAAAGATTAATTGAAATTGGAATTTTTTTAATTCCGTGTAAAACTTACTTAAGCATTACTCTTATTGCGTATGTTAAGAAGTTATTTTTGCTTCGATTTGGTTGCGCGCTAATTTTATATGAATTTTGATACTATTCACGCCTTCCTGGGATGCTTCCTTCCGCTAATTATAATTTAATTTGTAATTTTGCACCCTTGCCCGCTGTACTCGGTCGTGGCCCTGATTTCTTCGTTACAAAATGCTTTTCCGCCGGGCCGCTGTGTACGCTGAATTTCGGCCGCTCCGCCCGCATGCATTCGCTGGCTGATGGATTTTTTCTCGACCTGCCTGGGTGCTAGAGACTTCGGGTTGATTTTATCAGGAGGCGGTTAACTTTTCCTATCGGCAGGTATCCTTATGTGGGGGTTTTGATTGGGCGCACTCTGATTTAAGAGCGTTTTAGTAATTGAACTTGGATTATTAATTTGGTAGCGCGTTCGGAGTTTGTTCGCAGCGGCGCCGTTTTGTCGGCTTCCGGATTTATTGGGGTCTGGCGAGCCGTTGGCCCTTTATTGTCTTTGTGCAGAGGTTTGCACTTGAGAATTGGTGCTCCTTTGAGCTGGCATGTCGCGATTTATTGTTTTATTTTTGTAACGGTTTTCTTTTAAATTCTTGTAGGATCGGGGCGATTTGCTGGTGAACAGATGTTTTTGTAATTTGTTCGCTGCCTGCTTGGCGATGAAAAATTACTTCGTTTTCTGTTAACCGGTTCATATTACGGGAGATTACTCTTTTTAATATAGAATTTTGGCCTAGACCGCGTAGTCTTTGTGGATAAACACCCAGCATTCTCTGGCTTAATGTACTTTGCACCTTGTGAACTCGAGTAAAGATCCATGCGATGGCCATACTCTTTGGTGGTTTGTGTGGTCTGAGTATCTTGAGAACGAGGAAACTTAGGCAGATTTGGCCTTGTTGCTGTTTGTAGACCCATATCGACTAACGTTTCGCAAGACCTTGCAGCTTGCACCATCAGGGTGAAAGTCGCATTAAGAACTGAAGGTAAAAAAAGGGAGGTAGGCAAAGGTTCAAGGTAATTTCAATTCCTCCAACTGGGGGCGGGCTGCTATAGGAACCTTGCGTCCCTCTTCAGCCAAGAACGAGAATTGTAGGATGGGTGAGAAAAAGGAGGGCTGGAGAATGGAAGAAAGGCCAGGAAAGGTGGAGAAATACCGCTCCAGAATTTGCTTCAGAGCGGGTACTCTGTTGACTCAGCAAAACCACCTAAAAACCTGAATCAGAGCAGACGGTCGTAGGAATCGAACCAACGACCTCCCGAATGCTAAGTAGACGTGCTAACCACTAAACAGAGAACTGAAGGTCGGTGTGGAGCTATTTATAGTCATCTGTGCTAGCCGCTCGGAGCTACGTAACCCTGATAGGTCGTTCAAGTGCAGCGTAATCCGTGGGGCTTGGCCGTATGGCGCACACTGGTGGCAATGCTTTAGGTCGTGTAACACAAAAGTCCCCGTTTTACTAAGTTTAAAACGATCTCCCCTGTTTACATTATTTAGATGTTTTTCTATTTCTATGGCTTCACGTATCACTCGTGGGAAATAGTGAGGTATTCTGGCGAGTACTCTGGCCTGCACAAATTCTAACGTGTGTCCATTTGTTAATTTATGCTCAGCTACGGATGATTTTGTGATGGGAAAATGGTTTTAAGCTTAGTAAAACATGGACTCCTTCGAGTAACGGCGAAAGTATCAAACAGTATATAATGGGAGATTTCAACTTGGACATTTTAATTGACTATGCAGGTGAAACTAATATAAGCTTATTATTCATTAGACTGGTTTTAAACAAATCGTTAAAGAACCAACAAGAGTTACAACTTATTCCCGAACACTAATAGATTTGATTATTACTAGTAACAAACTTCATTAGATCATGACATAATAGGAATTGAAATTAACATTTCTCCAAAAAACAATTTGAAGTTAGTCGTTTCAAGATGCTTCTCTCCTAAAAAAGATGAAGATGTTAAAATAAATTTAATTTAGAAGAACTGGAATTGTACAACAACTAACGTTAATATTCGTTATCAAACTTTTATAATTAATATACAATATAGTTTAGATAAAATAGCACTAATACAGAGTAGAGAATATAATTCATGTATCACGTGACGCTGTTTCAACCAATGAGGGGCATGCAAATGCCTAGTTACACATTATTACAGCGGTAGTAATTTATTTTCGTAATTGTTTTTAAGGGTGATCATAAATGGTTGTGATTTTTTTCTTAGCTTGGCACTGTTAATGTTGGTTACCCTGCTGTCAATTTTAAGTATGCGTCAAATTCGATGTTAGCAGGTTGGGTTTTGTGTCAGTTTGCGTCAAAACTGACGGAAAATCTAACCTGCTAACCTCGAATTTGACATAGACTTAAAATTGACAGCAGGGTAACCAACGTTAACAGTGCCAACCTAAGAACAAAAAGTAAATATTTGATATTTTGCATTTCATTCAATATATTCTCTTTCCAAATATAATTCGTGTAATGATTAATGATCGATAATTTTTTCTCGTTAAAACCGAAACAGCAAATTTAACTCGTGCTACGCACTCGTTAAATTTATGTTCCGGTTTTAACTCGGAAAAAAAATCAGCGATAATAATCATTCCACTTGTTATATTACAACTGACAGTATTGAATACGCACGGGTTGGATTGATGAAGAGGTGAGAATTTTGCAAAAAGGTTTCAATATACAAATGAAAGCTACAGACAGAAGAGAAATGAAGTAGTAGGTCTAATCAGAAAAAAAAATACTATGAAAAAAAGGTTCATCGGTGTCAAAGTGGTAGCAAAAAGATGTGGTGTACTTTAAATAAATTGTAACTGGTAAAAATAGTGATTTTGATTCTAGCGTATTATGCTTAGATTTAAATAGTATTAATGAGGAACTACACAAGTTTTATTTCCATAGTACAGAGGAGATTGCTCAAAGTATTCCCACTCTCACACATTTTGTTGAAAAGAGCATTGATAGCAATGATTCTACAATTGATTCGTTCCCTACTAGTTCTTTTGGTAGATTATAAAAAGGAGTAACTAATTTAAAAAGTAAAACAACCGGTGACGAGATTCTCTCCGTTTGATTATTAAAAAACATTTTTTCAGTTGTTGTGTATCCATTATTAGATCTTGTTAATATTTGTCTACAAACAGGAATGTTACCATCAGTCTAAAAATGTAGTAGTATAATACATATACCAAAACAATTAATTGATGACCACAAACACGCCTACTTACTTGCTGTTGATCATGAAATCATTTGTCATTCACCGAACCTTCCAAAGGTTTTTGTTAGGCCCCATCCTTTTCAATATTTTTATGTTTGATGCACTAGAAACATCCAAGGCTGATGACACAATTATAATTACTCAAGACTCTGACATTACTCGAGCAAGGCAAAATCTGTTATAGCACGAAAACGTTATTACGACGGGATCGCCAAGCTTGTTACACGACGAAAACGTTATAACGGCATTAACAATCAGCCCCTCAAGCGTGCAAAGCAAAATCATACGCTTGAGAGCCAAACCTGTTAAATACAAAATGACTAAGACATAATCGGGAAAATCGCCAAAAACTCAGCCCTAACTTTCGTTACGAGATGTGCTGCAACGATGCGCGCCGGCTATTGGGTGCTCAGTGAAGAAAGGTCGAGGTTCTTTACTATCTAACGGTTAGGGCTGTGCTCTAGCACAACGGGGTTAAAGATGTTAAATGACGGAACGCCACCATTTTCTTGACTAAATCGGGAAACAACAATAACAACACAGGTGAGATTACTTGAAAATGGAAGTGGGTAAATCACCTTACTACTTTTTCCTTGGCACACCCTGAGGTAGCGACGTCACAGCTGGATCAAACCTACCTTAAACGGTATCAGCTTACACTTACTTGCACCAACTAGGTTCCTGTACAAAACATAGACACAACATGGCATGCAACCAAATGAAAAACGTATAAACAATTAACAATAAACTCTATTGATGAAATAATGTGAGACAAAAGACAATGAATGTTACAATAATTAAATATTACGGCCGGAAATATGCAAAAAGGTTAGTTGGGTTAACGACGCAATTTATAATCTAAACTAGAATGATCAAACGGCAATAAATGACATGTTTACATCTACAAACAATATTGACGGAACAGTTCGACATTTTATGATTTAAACCAACCAAAAGGGCTCAAGTGGCCCAAACTACACTTGGGCAAAACACTTCACTATAAACATTTAACAGTTAACAATTTACTTTCATAGGTCCATACTTGTGCTGACTTAAGTTGTTTTCCTCAGCTGCGAGTTGTATCTCAGTCAGTGCCACGAACGGAAACGACAGGAAGCTGTTGTAAACCACATGATTGGGCCAAAATCGAGCGAATGCGAGCGGTAAAACATCCCCAAGACGAGGGTTGACTAGAACGGACCACGGTAACAAGCAGATGACGGTAAGGGATCGGGTCTTCGTTCTACGTGGTAAGTTTAGCACACGGTTGAGTGTTCCCAAAATATAATCCACGATAAGTGTTAGCGGAGGTGCTCAGCTCCAAACCATACGGAAAAACTCGGCTAAACGTTCACCTTTAGCCACTATGCACAAAGCTCGAAATGACGGCGACAATGCGGTTTCGCAACACCAGAATTTCGACTTAACGCGAGCTCGGCTAACCGAGCCGGCTCGCGGACGAAGCGCCACCCCCGAACGTCTTGAGGGCTGCACGCTAAGTGACGCTCATCTGGAAGATGCGGGCGAGAAACTGGCTAAGCGCAAACGCGGCTTATTTCCGTCCTTGTTGCTCATACGATAGAATGGTTCAGAAGATGTTGGGATAACCAAAGCTGACTCAAGCTTTTGCTTAAAGCTACGGAAAAGTTTTAGCATGACGAAATATGGTTCAACACTTGCGAAACTCGCAGGGGACCTTGGGTATAGCAGAACAATGTTAAATACTAAGAAATCGGTAACCTGAGACTGCTTTACGAACAGAAGAGAACAAAGGGTGAATTTATAACGTAAGCCAACATGAACCTGAATCGGCAATCTTTAACTACGGTGAAGCGATAATATTTGAACTGAACTGTGCGGAAATAAGGTTTATATAAATGAATTTTGATAACATTACCATTGAATTACGAATTTGGCTTGCGTGACTCGTGAAAATACTGGGATTTGAGGCTAAAGTACCAAAAGTAACTGCTTTAATGGAATTGTTCTAACAAATCTATATTCATTGTATCATAACCTGTGTGTAAAAATGAATGCATTCAATGCAAGTACAAAATTTCACCCTTCGCAGGCCTCAAGATTCAAAACACGTAACCAGAAATAACATCTATATGCCCTGGAATCCTAAAGGTAACCCCGAAGTAGCTACGGATTTACCTGGATGGGAAATTCAACTGGAGTTTTCACATTAATAAGACGCTGGTAGAGTCATATGCCAGACTGAGCATTCATTTACCTAGTTTTGAACAAGAACTCGCCCTTTAGGATAGAGTGTGGAAATCTATATATAGTTCTATTATCAAAGCGAGTGTATAACGAAGACTGTACAGAACTTTTATAATAATATTGATCAATACAGCCAGAAAACAGCTGAACAATAGATTAGAAAAACAGTTACCGGCAGATGTATTAAATGGTGAGAGCGAAATATGGTAGTAATAACACCAAAAGCTCGCTATAAAATTTACTAGATTTTATCAACATTGTGCCAGATACATTGCTTGACAAATTCCGTAAATAGTGAAATATTAGTGATCATGGTGTTCAAATGGGATATTGATATTTGTGATACAAGCATTAGTTACTATGAATAGCACGAATAGCACAAAATGCTGAACTGGCAAAAGATGAGAACAGAGAAGTTCTGTTACCATCATTTCCATAATCCGTTTGATTGGTTTGGTATTCACTATATTGGCGTTATGGTTTATGATTTCCCAAAAGTGTCTTCAAACTCTTCGTCGATCATTTTGACTTGCTTTTCATTGCTTTCTTTGCTTTATTTCCTTTTTTATCTGTGCTTCTAACTACCATTTTTGTTTTTAATTCTGAAGTACCGTTTTCAAAATTATCTCTGTTTTGGCTTACTGAGAACTACATATTGCACAAGCAATTTTGTATGTTATGAAATAAGTTTTAGGTCGTATCCCAGTTTTGCATTAGTTTATCAATATTGTTCCTCCCTGTGTAACTGTTTCCCAGGTGAACCCTTATGGCGGCTTTGACTATCGCGCAACATGACATCACGAGCAGTAGGAAGACTACTTAGTAGCGATGTGTCGATCCGGTCGGATTCGATATGAAGGATCGAATCCGGGGCAGGATCGATTTGGATCGAGTCCAAGTTTCGGTACAGATTCGTTCCGAGGAACGAAAAGGTCGCGAGGCGTCAATTCTCGTGGACATTCATTCCTTTGGCATTTAGTTATTCAATCCATTTCAATACAGAATACAATACTATGTGTTGATGGGAACAGCAAATGATGATGGTGTTCGTTTTAGAGGCTCGACGTCGACAGGCGACACATGATAGGGCCGAAGTTGCATGCTTTTTTATCAATTATCAATAATTTATTGCTTTTGGCGTCTTTGTATGTGCCCAATTGATGTTTGAGACATATAAACATACTGAATTACCGACTGCGTGACCACCCACCAAAACAAAGATACGAGCGTTGTTCGTTCCGGGTCCGGAATGACCGAGGACCCCGGGTGTCTGAAATGCACATTCAATTTCGATGTCGATCCGAGGATCGAATCCGATGGACTCGATCCACTTGCGGAGTGGGATTGGAATGAACGAGTCCGCAAAAGTATCGAAACTTCCCATTACTACTTTTTAGGAATTGTTTTGGTTACCCTTCTTTGTTCAGCTGAAAGACTGAGCCGCGTAAACAGACTTTCATAAAAGTTACCTTAAGAGAGCTACAAAGTTTACTGTATGATTATCAGTTGCAAAGCGCAGTGCAATTCTATGTATTTTAAAGTCCACTGAACTATTTCAGAGGTCGTGAAACAAGTTAGGTCCAAATCTTGGCACTGGGCACTAACATATATCTGACGAATGTTTTTTGTTGAAATTTTTCCAATATATCACCGTCGTGTATACCACGTGCAGCCCTTCAATAACATAAATGTGTACCCATATTTGTCCAGGTGCAACTATCTTGGCAATAGGCAGCGAACCACCTTCTGTTTCAATCTAAGACCCGCTCCCACACAGAGCTAGTAAACCCGCTTTAAGTTTCCTTACATGTGGTAAACGGATTTCCCTCTAAAAATACCTGGAAATCGATGACGGCAAAGACTCCTGCACCTCCAGAAACATGGAAGAGGGGACAATTCAGACCGCTATGGAACGAAGGAGTAACAAAGGAAATATGAAGGACGGAGGTTTGGACGAGGAAGAGGCTGTCAGGGCATTTTTAAGTTTTACAAATATGCGACTTTTTGGAGTTTTTCGGTCATATTTCCCCGTTTAATATTTCATCAAAGTGTATTTAAAGTTCCACAGATTTAACACGCAGCCTTTCTAGAAGTTTTGGCGTGCACCTGAGCCGTGATGGATTCTGTAGCCGTTGCGAGGTTGGCTTTAAGCGTGTTTGTTTGATCGAATTTAAAACGCAGTCTATAAAAGCAAGTGAAAGATTCTTCTGCGTTATTCGCACCATTGCAGTCTTTTCTGTTTGCCCCGCCAGCTTCGGTCTCGGACGTTGATGTTTGCGCAGTTACTGCAAGGAGGTCTTCGAGAGCCTCTCCGCCGCCTCCTACGCCCTTTAGGTTGTGTGAGGCGGCGCGCCTTTTTTGCCGAGGGTGTGTGTGCTGCTACAGCGTTGACTTGTTTTTCGGAGAGTTTGTTACTGGCCGTCTCTGTGCAAAGTGCTGCTTTTTGGGGTGTGTTGTGTGTCCTTTTTGTTTGATGACCGCCGTTTTGCAAATGTCCGAAGATCTAATGGGCCATTGTTCCGCCACGTATCTTTATGCGAGTAATTAATGCGCATGTTTGCTAAATACCCGCACGGGCCGTTTGTAAATACCAAATAACATACTTTTTTGCTAATGATTAATGCGCTTATTTGCTAAACAATATTTAGTGCATCTTTGTGATAAACGCCAGTCACCCGCCTGGGGCTGTGTGCTAACTTTCATTATACCGCCTGTAGTTTAGACGATTAGAGGTATTGCGACCCCCAGCTGGGCTTATAGGTGTAACCCCCTTTGATTGTGTTTTTATTGTGTACTCTGGCAACGTCGGCGCTGTTGTACCCGTTGATCATGTGCCTAGACCAATAGATCGGTTAGCAGTACGTTGTTTTCTATGATTTCTGCCACGTGCCTGTGTATGTTTGTTTTCAGGGCGTAATATACCCTGTGTCAGATTCCTGTACGGTGGGGCCTGGAAGGAGTTCTTAAGCGTCACCGCAGTGTTGGGAGTCGTGAGGCTGTACACATATATTCTACTCCCGTTTGGTCTTCGGGAGTCTACCAAGAGTGAGATCCAAGTTTGAATCTCGTGGTGCCGAATTTATTTTGCGATTTCCAGAACAAGTGTTGGCATTTCCCGGACATGATAAAGCTGGTGGCACTCCTGCACCCTTGAGCGTCGTTAAAACCATTTGATAACGTAACAAGGCGTTTAGCAGAAATATTTTTGATTTTCGAAAGCTATTCTAGGCTGTTTGCAGAATGTACTTTTTTGATGTCCTTGTCAGTGCGATAGAAATGCATTTCTTGTTTTCGTAAAGCAACTACTTACCTCTATTCTGTTATAAACTATATCTTCTTCTTCTTCCTCAGCCCGTGTTCGTCCACTGCTGGACGTAGGACTCTTCCAATTGTTTCCATGTATCTTTATCTCTCGCGGTTCTCGTCCATCCATTTCCAGCTATATTTTTCACATCGTCGATCCACCTCTTCTGCGGTCTTCTTATTCTTCTTTTGGTTTCTCGTGGTCTCCAATTAGTTAGTCTTTGTGTCTATTTTTCTGTGTTTTCTAGTGCCACGTGCCCGGCCCATTGCTGTTTGAGTCTCGCCACACGATTTATAACGTCCGTCACTCTCGTTTTGTTGCGAATATAGTCATTTCGGATCCTATCTCTCAGAGTGATTCCCAGCATGGCCCGCTCCACTGCTCTTGAAGTTATTCTAAGTTTTTCTGTGGTTTTTCTTGTCAGACCATTGTCTCCAGCCCGTAGGTAGTCACTGGCAATGTGCAGACATCATATACCTTGCGTTTTAGATTCATCGGTATATCCTTGTTCTTCAAAACAAAGCTGAGCTTTCCGAAGGCTGCCCATGATAGTTGGATTCTGCTTTTTACTTCGGCTACCTGATTCTCTTTTCCGATCTTGATGGTGTATTGGTTCGCATTTTCCAGGGGAACATTATCGACAGTAATTTCATTTTGTATATTACTCATTATTTTGGTTTTATGGAGGTTCATTTTAAGTCCTATTTTCCATGATTGTACATTTAATTCCTGTAGCATTACTTTTAGTTCTTCTATCTCTGTACTGACTAATACTATATCGTCCGCGAATCTTAGGTGGATCAGCCGTACGCCGTCCACATTCAGGCTCTTCTCTTCCCATGTTATTTGTTTGAATATGTTTTCTAACGCTAAGCTAAACAGTTTGGGGGAGATGTCGCCTTGTCGGACGCCTTTACCAAAAGGAATTTTCTCTGTTTTTGTATTCTCATCTATTTTAATGTGGAAAGTGGCCTGTTCGTATATATTTTTGATGATGGTATTATATCGCGAATCTATTCTGGCGTCTTCTAGTGCTGTTAGGAAGGACCAGGTCTCGATACTATCGAAAGCTTTATGATAGTATATGAATGATAAGTTTATGGGGACATTATATTGTGGTTTTTTCTATTAATGTTCTAATAGTTTTTAGGTGGTCGGCGGTACTAAAATCCTTTCGGAATCCCACCTGCTCTACTGGCTGGTAGGAGTCTAGCTTTGTTGTGAGTCGATTTGTTATAATCTTTGTTAGGAGCTTGTACAGGTGGGATAGTAGACTTATGGGTCTGAAGTTTTCTATATTTGCATTGTCCCCCTTTTTATGTATAAGTATGATTTCAGCATTTTTCCATACTTTCGGTATTTTGCCTTCGATTAGACATTTGTTTAGGAGGAGTTTAGAGTTTCTGAATTGTGGATGTATAAAGTCATAAAATATTTGGATTTCTTTGATAATTTGAGTTTTTTTCTCTGATTATATTTCCTTGCTGGTTTTTTTACTATCTTTAATTTTCCTTTAGCTAGATTTGTTCTCAATACTTTCATGTTCTTATTGTTATCTATGATTTCTAGGATTTGATTTGTTTTGTAGGCTCGTAAGTCTGAACGTATTTCCTTTTGACGGCGCTATTAATATTTTTACATTCTGGTATACCTCGTTGCATTTTCCTTCGTTTTTTCATCAGTCGTATTGTTTCTGGTTCTAATCTAGCTTCTCTTTGATTTTAACTTTGCTAAAAATTTTTTTTGTGACTGTTGGTATGTCGTTTGTTATTTTATCTGTTATTTCATTTATATCTTTGGCGTTTAGTGTCGTTAATGGTTCTAATTTTCCTTTTATTTCATTCTGATATTTTTCTTTGTTGAGTTGTAGTACCTCTGTCGCTAGAAATTTGTTTTTGTTAACAATTTATTTCTCTCTGATGTTGTGTTTGTTTCTATGCGTACTAGAACCGTTCGATGATCGCTGCCAGTATTGAATTGATTCCGAACAGTCGCGTCTTTGCATATGTTTCTGTTAGTGGAGAGTATAAAGTCGATCTCATTTTTTGTCCGTCCATCCGGGCTATGCCATGTCCACTTTCTTTAGGTCTGTTTCTTATAGAAGGTGTTAAGGCAGAATAATCTCACTGCTGAGGAAATTTCATAGCATGTCTCCTCTGTGGTTTCTCTTCCCTAGGCCGAAATTTCCAATGTATTCGTTCTGATCGGTTTCTTTCTTTCCTATTTTGGCGTTGAAGTCACCGGTAACTATGGTATAAGAGGTTTTCTCGAGGTTATTGGCGTGTGTTCGTATAGTTGTTCTATGATTTCGTCATCTGCGTTGGTCGTCGGTGCGTAGCAGTGAATTATTTGGATGTTATATCTGTTGGTTAGTTTTAGGATCAGATATATGCCTCTGTCGGAAGTCGCACAGTACTTAGTCACCAAATGTTCGATTTTTCGATGTACCATGAATCCTACACCTCTTAGGTTATGGTTAGTGTCTGAATTATTTTGGTATAGGGTATGTCCAGATTTTAATGTGGTCGTCTTTTATTCTTTGAGTCTAGTCTCGCATAAACCCTTCTAGGTGGTCGTCTGTTCTCATTGTTCTAATATTATATGTTGCTACGCAAATTTTATGTATGTTTGTTTTGCTATGCTTAGATCTTGGTGTTATGGGCGAATTTTTGCCTCTCCCAGATTCCATGAGGCAGGTCCTCTTCGGGGTGTAGGATTTGGCATCGAGTGCTTTACCCACTTGGAGCTCATTCCAATTGTTTTAAATTCCGCCATATTGGGTTTTTGGAAGGTTTTTAGCCATAATCTTCCACGCTGGCCAGGCGGGTTGGAAGATGGGTGAGAGAATGAAGGGATATTTGATTATGGGTAGGATGGAGGTTAGGACATGGTTCTCCCTCTTAAGGGATGAGAGAGAACTAAGGCTTGCATTGGCAGGGTCGCGTCCCTGAGGTAGGCATATTCTCCACCGGGATCGCAGAGAACTGCTTACCCGCTACCACTATAAACTATATGCATGATCGTAAAGCTAATAGGAATTTTGGATTTTTCTTTGGGCTTCAGGAAAACTTTTGTCAATTACTGACACATAGTATGACTACACAAGGCGTTTATACATCAGAAATAAGAACAATATCTACAATAAATATCTCACTTTCGTTTATTGTTTATAACAATGATATGCTAACAAGAAATACAAATACAAACAATGTCTGTGGTTTTACAACATAGCAGACGTAACACATAAACAAAGGTAAGGTAACATCGAGATTAACCATTAGCAACTTTCAGTTCATACTCATTTGTGGAGGTAAAAGGGGAATGAGGAAATACGAAATAGTAATATTAGATGTTAAAGTTCTGACAAAGAACAGTTGTATAATGCCGTAATATAGCAACATTTTAATCCTTATCTTTTTATTTACAAAACTTTAATAACGAATCGAAGCTAATTCCAGTTGAAGTTCTTTAGTCTCTATCTCATGATGTCACTACCAAAAAACGATCACTCATCATTTTAAAAGTAGTCACTATAAATACCGTTTTGTGCGCAAAATTATGCTAAGTTTCGTACGCTGTGTTTCGGACGTTTTCGGTTTTTAATTTGGCCTAGAATATGAAAATATAGAATTTACCTTAAAAAGCTTGTATAAAGCAAATAGAGCAGTTTTCATTTGTACTATGGGTACTTTGTTTTCAAACTATAGTTACTATCGTTTTGTTTTTATCGTACAGTTGTGATTTCGAAATGCAAAGGTTACCACGTTACCGGTAAGAACTTGAAAATTTTCTCCAGTCGCATGCAAAGAACACGTAGGTACGAACGGAAACATTTCGTATTTTATTTGAATATATAATGAAGATAACAATTAATTAGATTATATGTTGATTCAAGTGAGCAAAGGTGATGACAGGTGCAGATTTTGGACCTCGTTGAGTGCAATTGACGGACATGCTTATGTAACTAGGGTGGCTGCGAAGGTTGCTGGCACACAGAGGTGTGTAAGTCTTTGAAAAGTCGTCCTGTAAAAGAATCATTATATGATTAAACCATACAACTAATTTACAAAAATAAAGAATAATCTGCATTAACTTTTATTTTTAGTTGAAAAAATTCCATATCGGTGATATGTTTGCGTTCGTTACGGAGAAGCTCTTAGTTTGTAAAATAAGTTCCTGTAAATACATGAAGCAGTCCGAAATACAAAATTTCTGGGAGAAGATGAAATAGAGCATGCAAATCACCATTTTCAATATATAACAGTTCAATCCCATAACTAAAATGTTACAACAGATAGACAGATCGATGGCTCAAAACACTAATAACTCTAAATCTGTGCTTTTTAATGTTGCTGAAAAACTCTTCTCGAATAAAACAATTTTATTACAAAAGAAACGATATCCTTTCTGAACAATGTTACCTTTAAATGGCTGTACACTTTAAGGCCTACTAATTTTTTTCGTTGGTTTCAACCTTTTAGCTAACTTCGTTCTAAAGCCTCGGCGTCTTACCGTTTTTGAGGTTGTTAAACTTGTGTGATCCGTTGTCATAGGTAAATAAGTTAACTGGTCAATTGTCTGCAGGTGTTGCTGTACATCTGCGGTGAAGTATTTTGTTTATCGACCGCTGGCTTCTTCCGTTAGTATCCTATGAGCAGTTCGCACTCATTATTTCATGGTCGACCCTGACCTGAGGTTGAGGCTATTTGTTAGTGATTTGCAATGGCAAAATAGTGTTCTTTTAGTCATTCACGTATCGCGATTTTTATAGGTTGAACTTATTGATAATTATTAGGTTTTGTCTGCCCATCGCGTTTGGTTGCGGATTTGAATCAGCGTCGCGGATTAAGCCCTAGAGCTGAGTTTTGTCTTTCTTGTTCTGAATTGCAGTTATGCACTCGCATTTTAGAACTGAGCTTGGAGTCATAACATTTATGATCTGCTAGTTAATTTAGCAGAAGGGTTTGTAATGCCATTGCTAAGTTCCCGTAGTTATTTAGAAGAATTTGGTTTTGTTTGCTATGTAAACACCACAAAAACGAAGTTTATAAAATAAAAATCTCACCGTTGTTGAAAGAAAAATAAGAAATATAATATTAAAATTTAATAGTAAATAAGATTTTATACATAAAACAAAACCAACACAAAAAATCTTACATCTAATTACATTAAATGATCAAAGATTTCTCCGTGTTGCTGGACACAGGATTGCAGGTTTTGAATATGATTTTCTTGCACTGCTACCAAAGTTCCATTTCCGATATTTCTGTAAGCAGCTCTAATTACATATTTCCTTCGTGTCTTCAACAGTTGTAGGGGCTATATTATACACCCGCCTTTAACATAACCATAAATGTACAAAGTTTAAGTGTGTGAGGTCTGGGGAACTTGTAAGCCATGCAACAGTACGGTGTTTTTTAAATACTGTAAAATACGATATCGTCGTTGATACTGCGACAGGGTGTATATATGTTACAAAAATTATCATTTTTGTTTTATGCTGTAGTTATAGGTAATTATCATAACTATGTCTAGTATCCAGTAAAATCTCGTAGCTATGTGAAAAAACAATCAGAAATCTAAATTTCTGTTAAGTGAATTTGTTGTGTGTTTCTTTAACGCTGAAATGGTTACTTCAATAAGGCTTATAACGCATTTAAAATGCGTCGTTGTATGTGACAAAGTTACTATTAGTTACTTAGTGTTGCTGATGTTTATTATCGTAAAATGTTGTCTTGTGTTGTTTTTTTAAGGTGAGAAGGTAAATTTGCAATAAATAATTAACAATGATGATTTCCTTCTTATCCATAATAATTTTCCGCCCCAAAATCCCTCATGCTAAGCACTCGTTATTCTTATTGAGCGGCAAATTTACTTGACAAATTTCTTAGCAAAACATTCTGATAGAAATCGTTCAAAATTTTATCGTCTATTTTAATGCACTTGAGATATATTTGTTGATAATAGTCAGTAAAGTAACTGAGTTATGGTCATTTTATCTTTTGATTTGTACTTTGTAAGAACAACTTCAAAGAAGTTCTAACCGAGTTGACTTTAAATACGCTATTATACTTGTTTGGTAACTACGGTTTTCTTGCACTAATGATAAAAACTTGTTGAATAAATATTTTCCTTATTGCATTTTTGTATTTTACTTTTGTTAAATTTCAAAAGGTTGAATGTCTATGCCACATTGTAACCAATTCGTGACATACGATCTATTGAGTGTTGCACTGTATTATTATTATTTTGGGGTTCACTAGCTTCAACGCGATGTTCAGGGGCAGAATAATGATGAAATTACCTCTGAATAAAGCATCTTAGAAAATGGAGAAGCCAACAAATTAAAAAAAAAGAGTAAAAGTTGCTAAGCAGATTGTAATGAGTCAATTCGTGTCAACCTGTATATATATAGATATTTCATAATGTAGGCATTTAATCCTATCCTGCTAGTAATAAAACTGAACCGTATTCCTCACATGTATTAATTAATTGGATGCGTATTGTGAGTTTTGCGGGTGCGAGTGAATATGCTAATGGAGCTGATTGCAAGCAGTATAGTTAAAAATAGAACAAATCCAGCGGGGCAAATGACCGCCAAGTCAGTCGCGCCAGAGCAAGTGACCGGTGCGTGTCGTCTTAAAAACCTAAGCGACGCCAAGCGCTAATGGAGGCACCAAAGTGCACTAGGCAGTGCTATATTGCTCGCATTAATCGCCGCCCACACCGAGAGTTTCCTAGATAGGAACACAGCCCACGAAAGCGTCTAGATACCTGGGTATCGCCACCAAGGTGCCGCTGATTCTTCCAAGGAAGCTGTTGTTTTAACGCCATAGAAGCATCGTTCTTGTTCAACCACGAGAACACTTGGAAGCAAACGGAGGCAAGGTTAGTTTTGATTTAGAATCGCAATACGAAGTGAGACAGCATCGCCTAGAGTGTATTTGTGGGCGGAATTTAAATACATTTCCTAAATCGGTGTTTGACTTTGAGTCGACAGTTGAACATTAACGCACTATTTAAGCTGCTTTCGTGCATGTAGCATCAGCCTTAAGCGGGTGAATAGTAATACATGGCTGACTGTGTACAGTCTTTTTATATAAATATTGTGTATTTCTACATGTATTTTTATGTATATAACAAGGCTAGTAAAAACCGCTTTTGCCCATAGATATATATTGTTGACAGCTTTACTTGTATGTTTTGGCATCATTTAGTCTTGGTGTTTTATGTAAATGTGTTTTCCTGTATTTGTGTTTTTCTTACATATTATATATCTTTATACCTAAAATGTTTAGTTTTTATTGCTGTTAGTGTTTGCAGGCATAATTGCAGAATTCTAGGTGACAACGAGCAACCCCAGAGCAATATTGACTCCCCTTAGCCATACTGAATATTTCAATAGGGTTTTATGTCTCTACGACTGTTTCAACTAGCGAACCCAGGGCAATATAAATTAATAGTACAGTAGAGTATAAGGCCAAGTAGAAAAGCCGCATTACAAGATATATTGTACAATACCCATGCAAAACAACTGTTTCTAATAGAAAAGGACGAAACCCTAGAGGATACATATATTTGACAAGTTTAGAACAAGACTGTTATGAAGGAGATAGAAATACGGAACCAAAGCAGTACACAACTTTCACAGTTATATGGCAAGATTATTGTTATTAAGATTTACAACTAATTCTGATGGAGTACTTAGTATTGAAGAGGACCTTCCAGTAGTGACAGCCAGTATATACCCGGTTAAAATGACAAGGGGACGTAAATAGGATGATGGAAACCAGAAGCTTCAAATATGAATATTCCGGAAAACCAGAAGAGACAATAAAGTCGAGAAAACTGAGGAAAGGCATGAAGAGCGCATTACGAAAACGGGTTTGAGGATTGTAGGTAATGGATAAAGCAGAATGAGAGCCGAAGGTTGCAAGCGAGTCAAGATCCTACAGTATCGTAACGCAGGCGGCCTCGGTGGGCGAGTAGCGTCCGCCACTGCAGCCGAGGCTACTGCGAGAGTTCGACTATCCGCCCACGACTTCGTGTAGTTAAGGTTAGTATAAGTGACTCGAGCAGCCCCCAAAGTAACACCAACGCAGTTCGAGGGGTTAGCGGAAAAGGTTAGGCGCAAAAAATTACCGTAACGGTACCTAATAGGGAGAACTTTATAGAGGACATGGTTAGTTGATGATGCATAACATGTTTAACCCTTATGTGGCTGCAAAAATAATACAACGTACATGGCGGGAGGTTGTGCCTGGGTACCACTGTGTATTTTGAATGGTGTTGCGCGGATTGTTGTATGTTTCTGTGCCTCTGCGAACCTAACGGTAACGTTGACTGTTTTTTGTGCTTAGTCAACTCTCATGTATGGTCCAGTCGACGTTGTGGTCCGGTTGAATTATGATCAGTTTAGTTCAAATGGGAAAAAAGAATGCCTTCTACTTGTGCCAATAGTGCTGCTGCACCATATAATTCCAGATGATATCTGGACTTAGATAAGTATATTTGTTTGTTTGTTTGTAATGGACAGGGTCTAAGCATGCGGAGTACCAGGTACCTTAGAGACCGACTGCTTTGATCACATAATCAAAGTCCTGCTTAGAATTTTGCCGAGACTAAGGAGTTCCAGCCCTAGCAAGGGATCTTTCACATGCTACACTTCGTAGCAACATAGAATCCACGACTTTACATCACTTCCGAATATGGCATTCTGTAGAGCTTTTCATCCTCATTTTAGATTTTTTTTTAAACCTCACCGGGATCGGGAATCAAACTCTCGATCGACCCTTAGATCAGTAGCCAGAATGCTTAACCACTGAGCTACGGAGTCCGGCCATATAAGCATGTTGCTTTATTTTTGTGTTCGTTATAGTTAATGGTTTTCGATATAGAGTGATGGCTGAAGAAGTCGCAAGGTTGTATGAAATGTCTGATAAAGAATTTAGTGATTCATTTGAAGATAGTAACGACGAGGATTATGTGCCACCAGTAAACGATACAGAATCAGACGTAGAAGGTGTTTACACTGGACAGCGAAATAGAAGTGGAACTGAACAGCGACGACAATGAGGAATTTATTACAGAGACAGGGACTACTGCAACTCCACCGTTTATCGTAGTAGTAATTCCACCATTTGGAATAAGACCCCATTACCCTAGTCTCAAATCCAATTGTATGTCATTTGAGAATCAAGCAATGGGCTTTAACATTGACGAAACAACTGTAATGCACTTATGTTGGCATTACAAAGTTTCATAATATGGACCCATTCTGGTTGGTACGCTTATGAAAAACAAACCCTATATTCCCAAACACCTTTTAGCTGAAATGGAACAACCGCCTTTTCAACAAACTTTGCTTTCAACACCGATGCCATGTTGTGCTCGTCTGTCCCAAAGGTGAAGTGAGCCTTAGATGATTTCGAAGGCTTTCACGGCCATTGTCATTAAGTAAAAAATGACTTCCGGGATTGGACCGTGTCATTATTTATGTCGAAGAACTCAAAGTTTCGCCCACTTTCGTAAGGGGCTTCATCAGGAGGAAAAAGCAAAAAGAGCACTGTAACTCAACGTGTTAACCACGCTAGACGCAAAATTCAGATCGAATTTCTCCTCTGGGATGGTTAACACCTTGAGTTACTATGCTATTTTTGTTTTTTCATCCTGATGAAGCCCTTCACTAAAGTGAGCGAAACGTTGAGTTCTTCGACCTCAATAATGACGCGGTCCAATCCCGGAAGTCGTTCTTTATTTAAGGTAAGACTTAGTTTTGTTATAAACGATACACTCTATGCAACTGATGATATCCTGAAGCCAAAGCCTGAAGTAATCTCGTTTTATAACGAAACTAAGTCAGATGCTGACGTTATCGATAAAATTTTGAAAATATACACGTGGCGAGCAAGCCGTCAATCAGTGGTCTTTTTTTAAATATATTAGATGTAGTAACTCTGGCTGCCTACGTTATCTACACTGAAAACAATCCCACGAAAAGCATCAGAACATAAATAAGAGGATAAATTTCTTAAAAGATAGCTCGTGATATGTGCTTGCTAGCTGTGAACCAACGAAGCGAAAATCCCATGGTATTGCAAAATCGGTTTATGAAAAACACCATTGAAAGTGTTGTAGAAATTTCTGTGGAAGCTCCTAATAATTCAAATCCTGTCCCCGAATAGTGGTACCCAGGTACCACCGTCCGCAAGAATGTGTTGATTTTTTATCAAGGCCAAAGAAACCCGACATTCCATACCTCCCAATACATGAAAATTTCAAAATATACTTACAATTATATATTTAGAGATGTCCTAGAAGCTCAAGTTGATTCGTCTTCCCAAAACCAAAATATTCTATATTTTATACCCTAAAAGTACCCGGGTATCACCTTCAGCCACATAAGGGTTAAATAATAACGACTTTATCAAACGTATTCTTCAACTTATTGCAATTGCTTGCCCTAGATATTTATATGATAATTCAACTTCATAATCTTTGGGTTATTTAACTCCTTGACAGTGACATGCCGACATACCAACAGTTACCTTCCATAACATGTAATTATAGTGATGGTATTACAAACAACTATTTTTTTATATATGATTTTTTTCTCTGCCTCTAGTCTTATATTATCGTTGCTGAGAAGTGCTTTATATATCTGTTACTACTCTCTAGGTCAGGCAAGTCTTCTGATTACTTTCTTCAATAGCTAGTTTTTTACGTTTTCTTGTAGATAGGCTTATATGGCTTCCGTAATTTGATCGACGCATTGTTGCGATCTCTTTCCTTCCATCTTTCCTTAAACCATAAGCTTTTGCAGTTGTTTTTGTTTGAAGTAAGCTGGCCAAAATGTTGTAGGATTCTCCTTTGTAAACAGTGGACAGTCTGACTGAAATATTTAGTTCTGGCATGATACATTCGTTGGAGTGATCATGGGTTTATTGAATACGTAATTATCTTCTCCAGCACCACATCTCAATTCTTTTTAATTCATTTGTCCACGACTTTGATTCACATAGTACAATACAAAATCCAAAATTTGCATTGCTTTAATTGTTGTGGAAGTAGTTATATTTCTATCTCTCTAAATGTTGCTGAGTTTTGATGTTGATGATTTTTCCAGGTTTGTTCTTCTATTAATATTTTCGGTGTTACTTCTCTAAATAGTGATAGGTGATCTCAGGTAAATGAATTTCAATGCCTTGAAACAGTTTTATATTTTGAGGATTGTTTATGCGTTGGCTACCATGATTTGTAGTCTTTTACCTTCGATATTGATGCCACCTTTCAAGTTGTTTAACACCTTTCTTATTATAGCTTCTCCATAAATGTTAAAAGGTAAGGGGTACAATATACATTGTTGCCGGATATGCCTTTTTCTAACAGGAATTTATTGGTTGTTATATTATTAACCTTTAACACTGCTGTCCCATTTTAATACACTTGTTTTAAATATTACTAGCTGTACGGTGCGCCCATTTCAAATAGATTTTTCCATAGTTTAGGCCAGTGCAAACAGTCAAATGCGTTACTATAATCGATAAAGCATAGAAAGGTAGCGGTATTAAATTTCCAATAAGTTGGCCTAAATTTAATACTTAACCTTAGGCCTGCCTACGAAGTTTCGAAGCCCTTGATGCACTATGTAGGTATAGCATTAGATTCTCCGTGTTTGATATGAAGGCGACACTTTCTTGTGAAGCTCTTTTTATGAAAAGTTACAAGTTAAAAAAATTGTCAATACGCACTTCAATCCGCTTCACAGTTCAATGTTATAAAATGCTAGTTTTATTTTTTGCATTCCTTCGGTTATGGAAAATGAAAAATGGTTAGCAACAGTATGAATAGATGCAGTATTTTTTTCTCTACAAAAAATGTATTTACACTTTAGCTCTAAAATAATTAGGGGGGCCAATAATTAGACATTAAGAATTTAACACGAGATAAAAAAAATTGACCGGAAGTCGACCTCGGAAAAGAAATCCGATTTCCGGTTTCTATATATTTTTGGAATCTACTCTTCAAGCTGAGTCGAATGATATATATCTCGTCCTCCTAAAATATATCTCCATTTTCTTGCTTCTCAGTTAATAATAACAAGTGAATAATTGAAGAGAGGAGCTTTAAGGGTGAAATAAAGGTCAGAAATAAACTGTAATCCTATTTTTAGCTGGTGCATCACCAAATTAAAGATAGGAGAGCAGCTAAAACGATGTAAATACAGGTTAGGCTCCTGACGCGACGAATTGGATAAAAGCAACAAGCAAATTTACAACATTGTCAATACTACTTAAAATTCCGTTGAATTAAAGAAAAATGGAAAAATACTTTTATAAAAAGACGAACACCAACAGGAAACAAGGAGGAAACAAGTGATAGCGACGTTTTCGTGAAGAAAAAGTACGAAAAATCACCTGATAAATCTCAAAAAAGCTAAACTCAAACAGCAGAAGATAAAAATTGGGAATTTCAAAACATGATGCCACAATTGATTGAAAGGATCAATAAAAAACTGTCAAAAAGTAATGAAGAAATCAAACCACTATGAAAGGAAATAAAAATAAAGGAAGAAAAGTGAAAAAACAAGAAAAGCGAGATATGGCCAAATGTTTATCACGAGCTCGTGCTCAAACTGGTGCTCGGGCACGAGCTCATGCTCGAATTCCAGATCGAGCATCTATTCTGGAAAAAAGCTAAAATATGATGGAAAAACAAGAAAGTGAACATGATAGTGATCAGCGGTATAGATACTACAGCAAAACAAATAGACATCAAAATAGCATACAAAATTGGAAAGGAGTGATTATTTCCTGAATAAATAGATAAAATTCAGTTGGTGAAGCACCTTTAATAATTATGTTACAAGTGTATGACGATGTTATCTCATCGCACAACAAAAAACATGTAGGTTAACTACACGTAGAATGACAAAGATTCACTTTTGTGGATCGTATAGATAACATTTAAAATATATCTCTATTTTCTTGCTTCTCAGTTAATAATAATAAAATGCTAGTTTTATTTTTTGCATTCCTTCGGTTATGGAAAATGAAAAATGGTTAGCAACAGTATGAATAGATGCAGTATTTTTTTCTCTACAAAAAATGTATTTACACTTTAGCTCTAAAATAATTAGGGGGGCCAATAATTGGACATTAAGAATTTAACACGAGATAAAAAAAAATTGACCGGAAGTCGACCTCGGAAAAGAAATCCGATTTCCGGTTTCTATATATTTTTGGAATCTACTCTTCAAGCTGAGTCGAATGATATATATCTCGTCCTCCTAAAATATATCTCCATTTTCTTGCTTCTCAGTTAATAATAACAAGTGAATAATTGAAGAGAGGAGCTTTAAGGGTGAAATAAAGGTCAGAAATAAACTGTAATCCTATTTTTAGCTGGTGCATCACCAAATTAAAGATAGGAGAGCAGCTAAAACGATGTAAATACAGGTTAGGCTCCTGACGCGACGAATTGGATAAAAGCAACAAGCAAATTTACAACATTGTCAATACTACTTAAAATTCCGTTGAATTAAAGAAAAATGAAAAAATACTTTTATAAAAAGACGAACACCAACAGGAAACAAGGAGGAATCAAGTGATAGCGACGTTTTCGTGAAGAAAAAGTACGAAAAATCACCTGATAAATCTCAAAACAGCTAAACTCAAACATCAGAAGATAAAAATTGGGAATTTCAAAACATGATGCCACAATTGATTGAAAGGATCAATAAAAAACTGTCAAAAAGTAATGAAGAAATCAAACAACTATGAAAGGAAATGAAAATAAAGGAAGAAAAGTGAAAAAACAAGAAAAGCGAGATATGGCCAAATGTTTAGCTCGAGCTCGTGCTCAAGCTGGTGCTCGGGCACGAGCTCATGCTCGAATTCCAGATCGAGCATCTATTCTGGAAAAAAGCTAAAATATGATGGAAAAACAAGAAAGTGAAAATGATAGTGATCAGCGGTATAGATACTACAGCAGAACAAATAGACATCAAAATAGCATACAAAATTGGAAAGGAGTGATTATTTCCTGAATAAATAGATAAAATTCAGTTGGTGAAGCACCTTTAATAATTATGTTACAAGTGTATGACGATGTTATCTCATCGCACAACGAAAAACATGTAGGTTAACTACACGTAGAATGACAAAGATTCACTTTTGTGGATCGTATAGATAACATTTAAAATATATCTCTATTTTCTTGCTTCTCAGTTAATAATAATAAAATGCTAGTTTTATTTTTTGCATTCCTTCGGTTATGGAAAATGAAAAATGGTTAGCAACAGTATGAATAGATGCAGTATTTTTTTCTCTACAAAAAATGTATTTACACTTTAGCTCTAAAATAATTAGGGGGGGGGGCAATAATTGGACATTAAGAATTTAACACTAGATGAAAAACAAATTGACCGGAAGTCGACCTCGGAAAAGAAATCCGATTTCCGGTTTCTATGTAGTTTTGGAATCTACTCTTAAAGCTGAGTCGAATGATATATATCTCGTCCTCCTAAAATATATCTCCATTTTCTTGCTTCTCAGTTTTTAAAAATTTAAATTTCGTCTAGCAAATTACAGAAAATCGTTTTTATACTTTTTTTTCTCGATAACGGTTGCAGATACGAAAAAACTGCAAGAGAACAAAATGATTCTAAATAAAACAGAAAACTCAATTTGTATTTTAGAATCTAACAGCGGCCCACCGCAAAAAAGTTCAGGGGGAGAAAAGGAAGCATAACCCCTGAAAAAATATCTCTCTGTAGATTCTCACAACCATTTGATATGCTCAATGATGTAAGCCCTGCAGCGTAACCTGTATTCCAAATTTGAGCTAAATATCTCAAAAACTGCAGGAGCTATAAAGGAAAAAGTTAAAAGTTAAAAAAAAATTGACCGGAAGTCGACCTCGGAAAAGAAATCCGATTTCCGGTTTCTATATATTTTTGGAATCTACTCTTCAAGCTGAGTCGATTGATATATATCTCGTCCTCCTAAAATATATCTCCATTTTCTTGCTTCTCAGGTAATAATAACAAGTTAACAAGTTAATGAGGGTAGAATTTGTCCAGTCGCCAGTCCTGCGACTTTTCCAGGTAGTGTTGTAAAGATTGGTGGTTTCCCTCCTAAAATTTTCAGAATTTCTGTATCGATGTTGCTGTACAAAGAAGAACCCATGAGGGAGTAAACTGGGAGCATGCTGTACAGTTAATAACACAATTATATGTGGTAAAATACGTCAGCTAGATTTAGAGAAAATACATATGACAGCATCTACTCTATGGAAAATCATCATCAACGAACACAAAACTCTGGGTGTAGAAATTATTGCTACATACGATTAGCGTGCTTATATATTGGGTCTAGGACATCTTGGCGCCGCCACTTCGGCGCCGCCATCTTGGCGCCGCCATCTTGGCGTTGCCACTTCGGCGCCCCCATCTCGGCGCGGGGCCACCTCAGCGCCGGGACAACTCGGCGCGGAGCCATCTCGGCGCCAACCAACTCGGCGCAAGGCCATCTCGGCGCCGAATTCAAATTCGCAAACTACAGTGTGCACTACGTAAGAAAAGTATTATAAACAAATAATAAATAAAGTGATCGCCAAAAAGCTGGCATCAAATTTAAAAAAGAAATATTTAGAATTTCTTGGAAAATCAAACACTGACGACCAGAGGTGGTTGCAAAGTGATTACAGATGGGCCAAACAAAAGTTGTCACGTGACTTTCGTTATCAATAAAATTTTAAATTTTTAAAAATAATTACGAAACATGCAATTACTAGTCAAGATAGAGACACATTTTACGAAAAAAAGTTTTCTGGCCTTGAGATTGTTCAATCAGCTAAAACTAACACACAATAAAAATATCATCCAAATCTTGCTCAATTTCCGAAAAATAGTACTTTTTGGATTTACACAATTTCGAAAAACGCCATTTTTTAAGTAAAGTGCCTTTTATGTGACAAATATTTATTAAATGTTTATTTCCCAAATCAAAGAGTTTTATTTTTAACAAAGTTTTTTTATTATGAAATAAAAACCTTTGTTAAAAGTATTTGTTTTTCCATAGCAGTCTTTGTTAAAAGTAAAAACTTTTGATATGGGACCTAAACATAAAAGAAAATATGAGAGATCAAAGTTGGCCGAGGATTTTGAAATTTGGTATAGGAGCCTAGATGTTGATTCTAAACAACTGTTCTTAATAACTTTTTGTCGTATTTGCTACTCTACAGTAAAATAGGTTGTTTGAAAACTTCCAAGGGATACTTGATTTTTCAAAACTGAAATGCTGTTAGAAATTCGCCTTTAACCAAGCAGGGCTGAATCCCAAAAAATTAAATTTAAATCGAGAATTTTTTACCTTTTACAAGAGTCGTTTCACCTATGCGGGGACACACTGTATACAGGGTGCGCGGAAAATATGTGTACAACGGAAGACCACAAGTTCCTTGACCCAAAATATTATGATTTAACTCAACTTACCTATATGTATACAAAGTTGCTTAGTCTTCAAAAATGATTAGCTTTTTTAAATTTTTTTAAATGAGTCGAAAAATCTGATAGATTTTATTAATTTTTTGGTCATGCGTTTGTACCAGTAAACTACAGCTTTTTGTGGAATAAACCTTAATTTCGAAAATTACAGGGTGTTTAAAAACGTGGTCATAACAAATTATCCATCCATATTTTTTTAACCCCCTGTATAGTCACTACCAATATTTTTTGTGAATAGCTACTTCAATTTAGAAGCTATTTCCTCTCTTACAAAATTTTAGTTGGGTAAACGGTTTAGCCACAAAAAATATTTTCTAAATTTCTACAAGCCTGAATCAGTAATTGTAACTTAACACTACGTTTGTAGCGATTTAGAAAATATTTTTGTGGCTCAACCGTTCACTCAACTAAAATATTGTAAGAAAGGAAAGCCTACTAAAGAAAAAATCATGGATGTAGAAAATTACCGTTTTTACTTAAAACATAATAACAATTCTAGTGAGATAACTTTAGTAAAACTACATTAACTGTTCAAAATGGCCACCTTCGTTTTCAATGCACCGTTGAGCTCGTCGTAGTAGAGAATTAGTCGAATTTCGCAGTACTTAAGGTCTATCCAGGATGTATGCGGCAGCATTAAAAAAATTTTTGAATCGGCCCTATGTTCATATACCTTTCTTTGTTTAAAATCGTTGGAGGAACATACTATTAAAGTTTGGCCGATTCCTTCTGAATCACCCTTTTTTAAGTTGATTCTTTCCGTTTACCAGGAAATAAAGCTAAAAAAATAAGCATTTTTTTTATTTACCACTTTTCCGAAATATGAAAACTAACGAAGGTGTTAGAGTTTTAAATTAAAAACTAAACTTTGGCGCAAAGGCGGCTGGACAATTTTATTTTTGTTTATCTCTGTTGTCAAACCATGACCTGTCAACTAGTTTTCTATTGGAATTTTCTTAATGTTATTGATACAATAATGGCTCATGTTTATGAAAATAATGAATGAGTGAATATGCTTATTATTTACTGGGAGTGTCGTCAAAATGCCACTGCCACATCGCTCTGATACACGTAACGTGTGTGTAGAAGCGAATGCTGATAATTTTGAACATATCATTTAAGTTAGATTAAGTTTAGTTTAATTTTCGTTAAGTAATTTTAGTTCTTAATTTGAAACTTTAACACCTTGTACCTCCGTTAGTTTTGATATTTCGCAAAAGTGGTAAATGAAAAAAAGCTTACTTTTTTAAACTTTATATCCTGGCAAAAGGAAAGAATCAACTTAAAAATCACCCTGTAAATACAGTGTGTCCCCTCTGGTACGCCACTGTTTTTTAGCCAAAAGTTTTGTAGCTATTGTCATTATTTGTTATTAAATAATATTTTTTAAAACTTCTTTAAACTGTATTTTGAAAACGAAGCCGTTTAAATCCCATTAAAGTCCAATGAACGGAATTGCTGTTACAGATTTTTCAGTTTTTTTCGAAAAAGGCGTATTCTATAAAAAAAATAAAAGATACATCTTTTGTATAGTTTCAATGGATAAAGCTAAAAAACTTATCGTATTGACTAAAAAACAGTGGCGTACCAGATTTTTCTAAAATAAAGTAACTGAGGTGGCCCCGATGCACGCCACTGGTGGAAATAAATTAAATTTATTTTGACTAAACAATGCCACTTTATGAAATACTATCATACACTAAGTTCCATCAGAATATCACTAGGCGTTGTCCAGATTTTTGAAAAAGAAATAATTTTTGTTTAAACTTCAACACCCTGTATCTTGTGAACGAAGCCGTTTAGGTTCCATATTTGTATGAACTTTTTATCTTAGAATTGATCAAGGAATCACACCTTAAAGTTTGTCTACGTACTTAATTAACACCCTGTATATAGATTAGTTTTAGCTGACTGAACAATCTCAAGCCCAGAAAACCTTTTTTCGTAAAATGTGTCTCTATCTTGACTAGTAAATGCATGTTTCGTAATTATTTAAAAAAAAATGTAAAATTTTACTGATAACGGAAGTCACGTGACAACTTTTGTTTTGGCCCATTTTGCAACCACCTCTGGTCGTCAGTGTTTGATTTTTAAGAAATTCTAAATAATGTTTTTTTTAAATTTGATGCCAGCTTTTTGGCGATCACTTTACTTATTACTTGTTTATAATAATTTTCTTATGTAGTGCACACTGTAGTTTGCGAATTTGAATTCAGCGCCGAGATGGCCTTGCGCCGAGTTGGCTGGCGCCGAGATGGCTCGGCGCCGAGTTGTCCCGGCGCCGAGCTGGCAACGCGCCGAGATGGCGGCGCCGAAGTGGCGGCGCCCAGACGGCGGCGCCGAGTTGTCCGGCTTCGTTATATATTATAATTATAGTTATATTCTATTGTGTTTCCTTCATTTACTATAAATCTAAACAGTTTAATAAAAAATGTAAAAGTAGGAATACACTACTAGACTGCATGTTAAATATTATAGGCAAGAGCTGAATAATTACCTGACTGGTATGCTCCGACCAAGCCTTTCTTGCACGCAAGTGTAGTAGAGCAAGTGGACAGGTAGACTGAGAAGTGCTTGCTATCGAAGAAGCCAAATCGTCAGCTAAAAGATGTGCACCAGGTCTTCTTAGCAAGTCGGGAGTTTCACTAAGACCTTTGTTTTTTAAACAAGCAGATTTAGAATATTTTCAAAATTTAATGGATAATTGGCAATTTTAAAAGTTTTTCACTTTGCAAACCCACTGAATTCTAATTTAATGACCAAATTTCGGAAATTAAAAAGTTTCGCTTACACTTACGCTCTGAGCTAATACTGCTAAATAGCGATGATCCCAGCATCTCTTGTCGTATTCTGGCCAACCTTTGCGATGGATTTTCACCCACCAGCCAGTAGGTCCTCATTTCTCCTTTGCCCTAAAACATGTGTTTTTGCAGTTTTGGCTTTATCAGGAAGCAGACTTACCTTAATAGGTATGAGCCCCCTCTCCTCGCATATGTATCCACCCAAATTTTGTAGCAAGGTGTGAGTATCGTGGGATATGTGTATTTTGAAAGCTGCGCCTGAACTCTCCATTCTGGATGCTGTATTGACTGTGTCACCAAATAGACAGTACCTTGGCATCTTTAAGCCCACGACACCGGCAACGCATCTTCCTAGGAAAACAAATTTACTCGTAAATCATAATTGTTCAGTTCAAAATAAGAATGTTTTATAAAGAATGTATTTGATGCACTGTTATGATATTTGCCCCCGAGCAGCATAAGGCTGACAACAGACAAACAGGCTAGCTGTGTATCAGTGGACCACTCTGTATTACTTAGATTTATGCGATGCGATAGTGGCTGAAGTAACACCTTTTTAATCTGCTTATACCTGTTGATGGTGCTGTAAGCAAAATTAAAGCAAGGAAAGCAGCTGGGCCCGACAATATTCCGGGAAAACTGATAAAAATTATAGCATACAGACAGCCGGAGTATTCTCTTGAGGTGTATAACAGACTGCTCAATAGAAGAGAATTTCCTAAAATTTGGATGAAATCTGGTTTGGTTTTACTTGAAAAACCAAAAAAAAAAGCAAAGACGAACCGCAGACCTATCGCCCACTATGCATGTTAAACACTGCCAGTAAACTGTTTGAACAACTAAGATGCCAAAAGTTAAACTAAGAAGTGGAATTGAATGGAGGATTGTCTGAGATGCAATTCGGATTCAGAAGGGGTCGGTCTACCGTAGATGCTATAAAGGTAGTAAAAAACATAGCAAGGAAGGCCAACTCCGGAGATCTTAGAACCAGATATATCTGTGCGATGGTCATTTTAGATATCTAAAACGCCGTGGACAGGTATAGTAAGCCACCTGAAAGAACGAGAGATATCCACATACCTAATAAAGCTAATATGCAGCTACTTTACAAACAGAAAGATACAATCCGACAAAAGCATGAAATTGAAGTAATTTGGGTTCCACAGGGGTCCATAATTAGACCTTTACTGTGGAACACATACTACGACACCATCCTGGATCTAGAAATGCCGCCAGGAATACACTTAGTAGGATATGCGGATGACCTGGCTGTAGTGGCACATTAAAAACTGCAATACAAAGAATCCAAGATGAAATGAGACGAAAGAAGCTAAAGTTAGCTTCCCGCAAGTTATATTGGCAGGACGGTACACGCTAAGAGAACTGACAATTGAAGTGAACGAAATAGAAGTCAAAGCGATTAAGGCTCTGAAGTACCTAGGGGTTCATTTTGATCATAATATGAAAATGACAAACCACATTGAGACTGTAGCTACGAAGGCAGAAGAAACAGCCAAACAACTTTCAAGAATCATGCTTATTCTAGGAGAGGCCAGGACCAGTAGGAGAAGGATACTGGCATCAACAATATATTCCATAATATTGTACGGTGATCTGGTTAAGGATATGCAGTGCATATTGCACGACGTCTACACAGGCACTGCAAGTAATCGCTGGGGTTCCACCCATCGATCTTATGGTCGATGAAAGATGTCGAATGCATAATAAAACGGAGGGGCAGACAATGAAGGAACACAAAGAAGAGACAATGCGGAAATGGCAGGAGAGATGGGAAAGAACTCAAGGCATGGCAGAGTGGACCAAAAAACTCATACCGCATCTACGAGTGTGGAAAAACAGGAATCATGGTGAAGTCGATTACTTCACTACACAGGTGGTCGGAGGACACGTATGTTTTGCTGCATACTTAAAAAGATAAAATACAAGAGCTAGCTAACTGCATTTACTGTGAGGAAATAGATACCTTGAGCATGCTGTTTTTCACTGTCCGAGATGGGTAAGAGAAAGAACTGAAATACAAACCGCCATAGGAGAAGCACTAACGAGCGAAAACCTAACAGTAAAAATGCTAAGGAGCAAGGAAGACTGGGAGGTAATAACACCTGACGACAAGAAAATAGAACTCAGTGATAAGGTTGTAATAATCCCCCCCCACCACTGAGCTAATGTCTCCCAAGGGAAATATGGAAGTTTCAGATGGACCACTCGTTCCAGTTAGCCCATACGGCGCTGGCGACGCCCCTTATTAAAAAAAGGTACTACACTCTAATATCTGCAGGTTTTATATTCCCTGATATAATCTAAGATGGCTTCCAGGAGTAGATTAGATGTACATGGTGTCCATATAATTTTATGTAGAGTCTTATGTTTAACAAACCGTTTCAGATCAACCTTATTGCATATCATTAAAGGCTGTGTTCTCTATCCTCGATTTTGCTCTTGAGAAGAGATATTAATAATGATATATATTTCAAGCATGAGCAACCTAACTTTAATTAAAATGTTCCTGCATTACGTACCTGAATGAACACCAATTCTAAGCTGCAAAACCTCTCCAGATCGATGTTTGACTTCGAACTTCTTAATCTTGCTAAGCAGATGCAGCGCCATGGATGCAATTTCACCGGCATGTCGATCGCCATTCCTTAACGGCAGTCCACTAACTACCATGTAGGCATCACCGATGGTTTCCACCTAAAAATTAGTATTTTCTATGTTTCCTGACAGCCGAAATAGCCACAATCGATATCACCTTATAAACGTCGTAATGCGAAATAATTGAATCGAAACACGTGTAGAGATCGTTCAGGAGATCTATTACTTGCAGCGGCGTACTGACAGCTGATAATTCAGTAAATCCCACAATATCGCTGAAATATATCGTAACGCAGTCGAAGGTCTCTGCTGCGACGCGATCGCCTCGCTTTAAGGATTCTGCTACTGATCTGAAATAAAACATTTCGTTTGATTATAATAAAATTGTAGCGTGTAAGTTGCTTTATTAGAAAAACTGTTACTGTGCAACGCGTAATTTTCGAAATGATTTAAAATGCTACCTACGAATAGAAACTTTTATAACTAAAGATTATTTTAAAGAACTGAAGAAATGTAAAGCCCCAAAATATATTACAAAGTGAATAATGAGTCAACAGCGAATAACAACACAAATATACCGACAAAGACTTAGCAGTAAAATGTCTTCCAACCAGATAACCAATAAGTTATGGGGAGAAATAGTAAATAAAGCAGAAGTAGCATTGGGAACTAAAAAAAATAGTGCTTATGAAAAACAGAATAGATAACTTCGACTTACCGAAGCAGTAAAAATACTAACAACAGAAAAATAACGCTTATTTATGTTACGGAAACAGGAAATTGCCAGAAGCGTATGACAGATACAAAGTTAAAACATGCAGCATTAAATAGGATAGCTGAAATAGAAGAGGACATAGAGTACGGCCTTAATGGCGAACAGAAAAAAATTGAAATATGTAAATAAAAAGAAGCTAGTTAGCTTATATGTCCAGACAACACAATCCCATAATAAGAATAAATTACATCAAGAACTTCTACTCTGCTGATATCAATAACAACTCCGAAATTTCTAATTATGAACCGGATAACGATGGAAATCATAATAGCCAACCGGACGCACTGCTGATTATCCATAATGAAGTAGCTACAATCATTAAAACATGGAAAAATAGAAAATCTCGCGTTGTCAAATTGCACAATTCCTGGTCTTGGTAGTCTTGATGTCATAGTTACAAACTTTGAAAATATATTTATATATTTAATTTACTTATTTATACTGTCACCAACAATGACGTGAGCACTAAAATTAGGTAACAGTGTACAATACTTTTTACATATACAATACTAGTGATGCCCTACAATACAAATAATAACTGTAGTACAACCTAAATTAGAATGAATAAAAGTAAACATAAATTTTAAATAAAACCTTAGTACAGTATGTACTAAATGGAATAGAAAAGATAATAAAATAATAATCCAAGTTAAAAACCAAATGTCCATAGGAAGATTGGGATTTTGGTCAAATATAATACATAACATTAAACATAAAAATACAATAATTTCTAAATTGATGTTCTAACATAGTATTCCTGGACTGTCAGTGTCGCATAATGCACGAGAGCAATCTTTAAAAAAAATTGTATTACTATTAAATATGTCAATAATATCAACGAGTTTGTTGGCTATATCACAAGCAAGATAAAGCGGTGAATGACTCAAAATATTGGTTCTTGATTTCTGGAGATAGAAATACATACGGTAGCGTGAAATTGGTCTTGGTACATGGAAGTTTAGTTGCATGAGAATTACAGAGCAACAATTAATCCGTAATGAATTACACGACGCAAAGAAGAGCGTACACATATGCATTATATAACCTTAATAAAGTCTGAGTATTTTTAAAATTGAAGCTGTTGCGAATTATAAATCCAAGCATTCTTAATCATGAATTTACCACTTTTCTTATATGATTTGCAAATGAGAGTGTAGCATTAAATGTGATACCCAAGTCACTAACCTCATCTTCACAGCTAAAGGTTTATCATTCATACTCTACTGATACTTAATATATGTGTTCTTTCGTGTAAATGTCACGGTAGAACACTTGTTTACATTAAATTTTAAATGATTGACTTTGCTCCATTTGTAAATTTCATATTTATCACTTTGAAGGGAATCATAATCATTAACAGAATGTCCAACCGTCTAAAGCTTAAGATCGTGTGCAAACAAGGAGTGTTCGGAATATTCAATGTTAACTGAGAGATCATTGATGAATAGTAAAAATAATAGTGGCCCCAAGTTAGCACCATGTGGGACACCAGAAGTTGCTATATATTTTTCAGAGATGCAGCCTTTATAGGCTACTACCTGAAATCTAGGTTTTTTGAAAAGCCAAATTCTACATGCAATTTCTTCCACAAAATCACATGATCGACCTTATCAAAAGCCTTGGCGAAATCTATATAAACAACATCGATCTGTTCATTACTGTCCAAGGCTTTAGATAACTGTTGCGTAAACGAATAGAGGTTTGTAACTGTCGACCGATATGGAATATATCATCCATGTTGAGTGTCCTTTTATATGAAACGGTTTAAAAAATTTTGAATACTGATTGCAATATTGATATGGGCCTATAGTTAATTATATTAGTTTTATCGCCATTTCTGTAGATTGGACACACTTTGGCAATCTTCCATTTATCAGGATAAGTGTTAGTTCGTAGTGACAAATTAAACAGGATGGTTAAAGGTCCCGCTAAAACAAGCCTTATAAACACAGATAGGTATCTGGCCAAGACCACACATTTTTTAGGTTTAAGAGAGCACAACGCAGATTTTCAGCTTCAGTCACCTGGTTAATATCAAAGCCACCTTCTAATAATAGTTCCTTTGTGTCCATAGCAGTATCATTTTTAGTGTATATTGAGTAAAAATTACTTGCAAATGCATTGCCTATTTTTTTGTTAGTACTTAAATATAGGCCATTTACAAGAATATTGTCAACAATTGATCTTGGTTGTTTTTGTTTTTGATAAAGGATATATTAGAATGTACTAAACAACAATTTCACCTTCTAGGTTTCTGAATCTTTATCTTTATGTAGAACTGGAGAAGCGTTAGATAAAGGAACAGCAAAAATAATTGCAGATTTATATCTGCAGAGATACTGTAAATATTATACTTAGAAGAAATTATTGGTAATGTATCTTACGTTTTACTTAGTACTGTACTCACTGTATAATAATTATAAGTAAAATAACATTAATATATAGCTTCTATGTTTTTCTAGTAGCCTTGAGACTCTAGAATTTTTTCTATCCTGGCTGCATTGTTTATTAAAAGTTGTAATGCAGCATACAGGATGTATATGTTTAATTTAAACATTTATATCGAGATATCTAATGGATATCATGTGATATAACAGTTGTATGTTTTGACTGATGGGGTAGTAAGAGCAACCACAAGGTTGTTTGTTTTTGTGAGTAACAAAATAACTTGAATTCAGAATCTACGAGAAATAGTCACGTTAAGCGTTAAATTCCCATTAATTGTGAGAAAATAATAATTGCTGATTTGATACGTAGTAGTAATAAAGCATCCTCTACGATCAAATTTGACTTCAAGTCAGAAATATTATTAAAGTACATAATTCAAGATTATTTGACTTCATTTAACGTAGTATATTCTACTGTAAATATTAGAATACTACGAAGCCAGTAAAATCAATGAAAGTGAGTGCTGCGGTATGCTGCAGAACTGTCTATTCGAGTAATAGAGCTTTCAAAGAGCTACAACGTGCTTTTCATTTGGTCGGGAACAATAAGGAGGTGTTTGATGACTAGAATCTACCCAGTTAGGAGCTGAGGTAGAACATTCAGGTACAAGAATAAACATTCAGAAGGTTAGTGACAATTTCTTACAAACTAATAAGAAGTTATAAAGTAAGTTTGGTGTACAAATCGTTAAGCTATTGTAATTATAGGTATTTTAGATTTTTTTAAAATGCAATAGTGATTTGAGTACTCAACGTTATCGAAAATTATATTTTGAAATTTGAACATTTTGAAGGTAGAATAACATTTAGAACTTTACATTTAATGCAATCAAGTTTGGAAATATTAACAATCGATTAAATTACTTTTTGACAATATGTATTTTATTCTATATGTCAGATGAAACTTCTATGTTTTACTAACGAATCGAACCTACGAATTTAACTTTATGAAGTACCTGAAACTTGTATTTGATTCATAAAATCAAATAGTTATTATATTTTAAAAGGAATTCAGTCTTTAGATATAGAGAAAGTTGTTAGTTGAAGGTTAATCCATTCAGCTGGGAATCAAGAGTCTCAGTGCTTATAAAAAAACTAACTAGTCGTGGCTTAAACAATAATAATTACATGACATAATTTCAAATGTCAAATTCATTTAGGAGTTATGTCAATTACTACTTATCGCATTAAGAAATAATGTAAGCATATAAATAAACTGTAAATTATAGTATTTCTTTATAATAATTAGTAAAAGAGTATATTTCATTTGATACTACAAGTGTGGTTGATAAATATTACAATTAACATCGTAAGTGGGACTCGAGATATATCACAATTGGCTTACAACGTGGAGTTTAGATATACGTATTTCATTTGGCACCTCAAGAGTGACTGAAAAGGGGGTTATATTTCAAGCGAATGTGTTTAACAGAAAAAATATAATGAAGTGTTTTTGGTTTTGAGAAAATCGCCATCTTATCGACGAGGAAGGCTAAGATTAAGCTGCTAAACTGAAAGATCGCGTGAATGGTACAGGGAAAGACATTTCTATTAAGCTAAAATCTCTGATGCTAGAAGCTATAGATGAAGCACTAGGCGAAGAAGGAAACGCGAAGAAACAAGATTGGCATCATATAGAATTAGAAACAAAAATAAAAAAAAGTATGTAAAGGGCTTTATTCAGAACTTCCCTCGTAAGTGGACGTATTGACAGTTAACAATTTTAAAAATTCAAGGAAAGTGGAAATAAAAACATCTTAATGTTCCTACTAATATTGAAACACTTGATAATACGAATTACATCAACTTTCAAATAAAAAAAATACTACCGGTGGTGATATTCGAACTTCAGCGCCTACGAATGCGATTTCAATGCCGCTCGTGTGTTTGCTCCCATTTTTGTCAAAGGTAAAGCCTGAGCTATGTATAAATTATTAGCTTCATATATTTTTCAGTTAAAACAAAACTAAAGAAAATTATACAGGGTGTTATGGAAATAAACCAGTGATAGTGCTCACTAAAATGAAAAACTTTTCTATTTATCGTTGTTTATTTAATCGCATATTTTTTCAATCATTTATCTCCCCTACATTTGACGAGCCGCTTGGTAAGCAAATCTAAGTTAAAGGTGAACAACTCAGGTATATTAAAACTGCAAAGTTCTTGCACAAAAAACATGCGGTCAATAACTTACCTACCTCAATTGATACAGTACGTTGGTGACCAGTTGTGAACTACAGGTTTTATCTGTACCTATCATATATTTATTACTTCTATATTGCTAGCAGGGTCTAGGAACGGGCGAAAATACTACGGCGACGACATAGTCTCACTCTGAACACTAGGCGTCTCGTGCCCATGCCTGAGAATTCGAACTCCGCTTTTAGAAGCGAATTTAAACTTGATCACTCCCCCACCGCTCGGACGACGCTTGCGCACAGCTCACCAAGTATATAAAAGAGTTAGTAGTCTGTCTCACTTACGCTGTGACCTCCCCACTTACAGGCGTTCGCAATATAGTAGTATTTAATATATGGTACCTATGCAATTTTTGTTGGTTTGCATATCAAAGAAATGTTTTTTGTGTTTTGCGCCTTTAAATTAAAATATTAAACCATAGGCGGATATGCACTTTTAGAGTAAAATTGTTTTGAATTTTAACTCAGTTTTGAGAGCGTTTTCTAAAAAATGATACATGAAGAAGTTGTTCAGTTTAACGAATTCTATTACGGGTTAAAATATTTGCACTCATTTCCATAACACCCGGTATATCTTTAAGATGTTCACCCTACATATATGTCGAATCCAAAATATTCCATTTTTCGTCGAGGGTAAACAATTGAGCCATGTACAAAGTATTACTATCATTTAAGAAATACTTCTTGAGTTAAGGCAAAAATAGATCCTGTATATATTTTACGGAATTTTCTCGGTGTCATGCCAGGCAGGTATATAATCTGCATGCAAAATATCTTCGTCCTTCAACAAATAGTTTTTGAGTTGTATCGACGACAAACAGATAGACAGACAGACGGACAGCCAGACAGACAGACGAATTGGAAAACGTGTTTTTCGTCATTCAGGAACCCTGACACGTGAAGATCTGAAGAAATCTCGCAAGGTGTTTTCTTCGAGATTACAATACTTCCTTTGTCTTTTAGATGAGGAAAGCAAAAAGGATAAGATACAAAAATTGCCCAAAATACAAGACGCCGAAGAAATAAAATATAAGATGAAATAAATATATGAAAAATATAATTTAAAAGTGCGAGAATGTCGCTTTGAGCAAATCGTCTGAAGAAGTAGAGCGATATATAGGTAGACCAGAAACAAAATAAGCTTGGAATGTTTTAAGATCGTCAAAAACAGACAATAAAAATAGAACAGGTTTTCAAATAATATAAATAGAAGAATGAAGCATTATTAATCACAGAAGCATTGCAGGATACAGACACTAATGTAACCTAACAAGACCGAGAAGAACAATAAATATATTAGAAGAGAATATCCCTGATATAACATTGAATAAGCTAAATAATGCACTGAAACTGATGAAAAATGGCAAGTCTGCTGGTCGAGGAACAATTCCTGTTGAATAGCTTTAACATTTCCCTCGCTGTGCACTGGACAAAAATAAAGTTGTAGTAGACTACAAAAAATACCCTAGACTGCTCGTAGGACAAACAAAACTGAATTAGATCAACTAAATGTAACGGAAGGACTATCCACCATCGTAGAAAAGCGCATTGTAACTTACTCAAATATATATATCCAGAATAACCACAGTTAATCTCGAGCGCTTAGATACACAAGCGGATATTCCTGATATGTCATAGAGGAAGACCCCCGAATAAACCGGCTGCTCTAATAAATATAAAAATCGTCCTAAATCTCCAAAGAGCAAGTCTTGAACTAAGCCGAAATTACTGATTGCAGTGGAGAGAGCTGATACAGAAACTTTGACATGGAGACGTTATGATGCTTCAATGATTAAGCGACGAAGAAAAAGAAGAAAGAAAAACGACGGGATATCCAATTAACGAAAGCTAGCATATATAAGCCCGATTCACAAAAAGAGGTTAAAGAAACAGTGCAGCAACTGCAGGAGTGAAACGTCGACGGTAGAAAGGCTGTATGGGCTAACTATTAAAGGAAGACTAGAACAGCAGATATCAATAAGAGAAGAAACGAGTGGATTCACGGCAGACCGGTCTTGTGCTGACACCTTCGTTACAATAAAATAAGTAATTGGGAAAAAAATAAGCTAGATTGCGTTTGTAGACCTCCAGGAGGCATATGACAACGATCCGGTTAAGAGATATCAAATAATCGGTAAAAGTACTATAAACAAAAAGTAAGTAACCATAATAAAAGAGATAATGCGTGACCAAATTAGCGCTTTCAAAATCTATAATATAATTTTCCTTAATGTGTGTCCGTGTGTCGGTGGCACAAAATAAAATCTCACGTTCCGGCTTCACAGATGTTTATATTTGTTTAGGTTTTGTTTTTCTTATCTGAGCGCTCGGATCGGAGCGTGACCTTTCGCGTATCCTATTTCACGTGCGCGTAGCGCGCCGTTTGCTTGTCTATAATATAATTTTCCTTAATGTGTGTCCGTATGTCCGTGAGTCCGTGGCACATCTCACGTTCCGGCTTCACAGATGTTTATATTTGTTTAGGTTTTGTTTTTCTTATCTGAGCGCTCGGCTCGGGGCGTGACCTTTCGCGTATCCTATTTCACGTGCGCGTAGCGCGCCGTTTTCTTCTGAATAATAAATTTACAAACACCCTTAATAGTGTCGAAATGTTTACAGCAAAACTGGTGCTTATTTCAAACGTTATTAGTAGCTTCAGCGTACTTATGCGAACGTTTTGTCCGTCCGTCCGTCTGTCTGTCTGTCTGTCTGTCTGTCTGTCTGGATCGCCTGTAACTTTCGAACGGCTACAGATATCGAAATTTTGAAAGGGAGTAAAGTTGTTGCTAAGGTCCCGAGCACCTTCATGCGCTATTTGGTTTTGGCGAAAGGTGGCGATTTTCCACTTTGCAAAATTTCCAAGCATTTTAGCACAGTGGCGGCTTGTCCACTTGGCGCCATCTACAGAAGTTCGGTGGTCACGTTTTGAACTACACATTCTGGGTGCACTATAATACTTAATGTTTTCGCAGTGCTGAAGCTACTCTTTAGACCTGTACTTGAGCAGTTTATTTAAGATCTACATAATTTACATACTAAAGGAGTGGCGAGAAAGCTGCAGAGCGATGGGAATAGAGGTTAATGATTACGACCTATATACTTTACTGCTTGCAGATGATAAGGTAGTACTAGTAAACTATTAGTGCGGTGTGTTAACGACGATAAACAACCTCGTAAATCCAGAATTATCACGTGATATACGCCACGGTAAATGAAATGAATATCAGTGAACTCAAAGCAACAAAGTAAATTCAAATGGAAATATTGTGGAAATAATGACTAAAAACAGCAAAGAGCAGTATAGTAGAAGCAAGCGTGTTCTTACCGGTAGATATTTGGAACGCAGCGCGATTATCGAAGGTAGACAAAGTTAGGAGAAATACATAGGCGGCGCACACGAGGAATTAACATCGACATGGGGGAAATTCTAACGACGATGAAAAAGCTCATGAACGAAATTAAGAATATTAAAAATTGACAAAATGAATAGCATGAATATTTAACGGAACTAAAACATGATAATGAAAATATAAAGTGGCAACTTAAAGGATTACCTACAAAAAGACATTCTGGAAAAAGACAAACGAAAAAATAATTTAATAGCTTCAGGACTACCAGTTAGTGCAAAGGATAATGAAAACTAAAGAAAGAAATAGATCATTTATTGAAATAACAGCTGGCCATGAGCTCACTAGCAAGAGGCAATACAAAATATTTACTAGATATAAAATCATTGACAAAAAAGCAGAAGGCCTAAAAATGAAAGCAAGCCAAATAAATGGGGGACATCTGAAGCGACCTACCAATAGAGGAAGAGAAATACGAAAAGAAATAAGAGAAGAAGCAAGACAAAGACGCAGGATAAAAGTAGTATATATAAATTTAATTATTAACAATTGCGGAAGGAATTGGAAAGAAAAACAGAATTGTATAATTAAATTTCAATCGAACAAAACATAGAAACAATAACTGTGAACACTGCGAATCATACGCACGAATTCATGAAAAACAAAATGCGGCCAGGATGATGAACCAAATAACTAAAGCAGATTTTAGAAAGGAAAATTTAAAATAAAATTTATTCAATTATAAAAGTGGGCATTCTGAATGTCCGAACTATCAATGAACAAAAAAGGAACTAATAGAAGAAATAGAGAAATATGGTATAGATTACTTGAGAATCCCAGAAAGAAAAATGAGGAGAAGGGAAAGAACAAAGAAATAAATATTTATGAGTATATTAGCTAGGTAAACAAAAATGAAAGGGCAAGTGAAAGCGTAAGATTAATGGTTAAGGAAAAGAGAGAGAGCGGAATCAGAAAAGCGGAGTACATGAAGGTGATTTTTCTTTTGGCGTTAAAAAATTACTAAAAGGGCAATAAAAATATAAATTATAGCATACACGCCAAATGATAACGCACCAAAAAAGAAAAATGCATATTCTGTAGTATAGGTGTGGACAGAGGAAGAAAAAATAAAGTCATTTTTTGAAGACCTGAATTGAAGATTGGAAAACAACCACAGCGGGATACATCGAAGTAGAAGAGGAGATCACGAAAAATCATAATTGCGAAAGGAATTGGGTTTTGTGTAGAAAATCATTTACTATTACAAACACAAGGTTTAAACACAAAGACATAAGTACATAAATCCACAAGAGGACAGTAGAAAATAAGTCAATAATTAGATTACCTCTTAGTGAATAGAAACAAATGAAGACCTAATAAAGACATAAAAGTCGTTATACACGCTAAAATCAAAAGTGGTAATTATTTAAAAAAAGAAATATACTAAAAGCTTTAAACTGTATGAGGAAAGATTTAAGAAGAATGCCAAAGATGCTTGAAAGTAGTACAAGAAGGAGAATTGAGAAAAGGTAAATAAAACCAATTGAACCACTTAAAATACAGTATACATCGGAAGTAGCTACAGGAAAAAACAGGGCAACAGAAATAAAAAATACAAACATATGGCAGTGGTGGAGTCGAAATATAAAAGAAAAATTAAGAAAAGGAAAAGCATGTGGAAAATATATTTACAAACAAAAGAGACCGATTAGAAAAAATACAAAGTTATTCGGAAAGAGGTAAAAATATAAATTAATTAGTAAGAAATTCAAATAAAAAAGCATTGTTTGAATTTGGAAACAAATGAAAATACAAGTTTAAACAAAACCAGAAATACCTTAAAACAGCCATGATAAAAGAAAACCTTTACGAAAAACTTAGATGAAAAACAAAGAAGGTAGTATATTGAATGATGAATAACGAATTGTGGAAACACGGAGACAGCACATTGAAGAGCTAGTGAGACTGACGGAAATAGAGGATACGATGTACGAACGAAATTATATAGAGTATAATAATAATAGTACATACAGCCAATAAGATCACCAACTGATAATATATGACGAACTAGAAGACGCTATCTCAAAAATAAGGATATGGAAAGCACCAGGAATAGACACTATAACATTAGAGATGTTATAATTTATGGATGAAACATGAATTTAAACACTAAGAAACCTTTTATATGAAATCATAAAATAGAAAAAAGTACGTAAAGAATGGGCATAGGATTTCATAATAACATTCTATAGAAAAGGTGAAGCGAGAAAATGTACAAACTTAGAGGTATAACGTTATCAAATATTGCGCAAAAAATCTTTGCGAGAATAATGAAAAAAAGAATTAACAAAGAACCAGAATAGAAGAAACGTAATATGGTTTATTTATATTAAGCCAGATAGGCGAGTAGAACACCAGCAATGAACGAAACGTGCACTTACCTTTCGTTGATTCAGAACAAGCCTTCAAAACGATAAAGAGGAAAGATGTATGGAAGTGTTTACAAAACCGGGAAGGAACAGCTGGAATTATTGACTTCATTAATTTCATTGTATGTTTATGATTGATTTGTGTCAAGGTTTAAGTGGAAGATCAGGGTCTTGTATTTGTACTTGACATCTGAACTCCGCTTTGTGATTTTCACTTTAATTTGATAACAAATTAATTAAACTATTATTGTTGTTATCCCAAATGTACATTTTTCTTATTATTTAAAGTAGAATAAAGATTATTATTATTATTATTAAAGGGTCCACTCCAATTTGGTCAAAATACAAAACAAAGAATCAGAGAAATTTTAATCAAAAATTGGTTGGGATGTGCCCTAAGGTTCATTGCTATTTCTAATAGTCCTAGACGAAGCAGTAAAAAAAGCTAAGCAAAAAATATTATTGAAGCTAAGCAGTTGTCTGAGCTACTATGTGCTGATGTCATGGTAATTTTGGTGGGAATGACAAAACATTAACATAACAAATGAGAAACTAATAAAATAAGTATCAAATTGAACATAAACAAAACGAAAACTATAGTTATAACGGCAAAAGTAAATATATATAACATCAGAATTTGAGAAAAGGAAAAATAGCAAGTAACATATTTCAAATACTTGCGTACGATAATGGAAAAGTGGACAGAGAGACAACGTTGGAAATGCATGACAACCAACCAATAGAACGAAACATACATTTCTGAACACAAAAGAAGTACTCAAGTATGTGAAAGTAGAAATGGTTAAAAAAGTAGTCATACCCACATTTTCATTGAAAAATAGCGGGAAAACAAGACAAGAGAAAATGATAAATGAGGTATCCAAAATCGGTAGCAACTATAATTAAACAAGGATAACTAGAATGACTAGGACACATACATAGAGCGTCAGACCAATGGCGAACGAAAAGAGAGAAGAACGTTAAATGAGGAATTAAAGGAAGCAGCTGGCAAAAAAAATATAACATAGGTAAACATAAAAAATGCAGCGCAAAATAGGAAGATGTATAATTTATAATTTATGTCATAGTAAAGAGACGCCCGTGATGGCGCAGGTGACTGTTTCTGCAGTCGGTATCTGTCAAAGTTAGTTATCAAAGGTAATTATAATAGTACACATTTTACTTTATTCATTACATATTGCTTTAATTATTTAAAAACACTTTACCTCGAACAAAAGAAGTAACTAGAATAACTTTCTAATCTCGCTTCCTGTTTAAAATTATAAATTCAACACCCGCTGTTTACTTTTAGCACATGTGTTAAAAGTAAACAGCTGATTTCACTTTTAACATGCTGATTTATAAAACGTACTTTTTAGTGAAACAATCTAGTGCTAAAAGGTCTACTTTTAGTAGTGGTCGTAGAAAAATTATATTATCTTCTATAGTCTAGTAAACTCACAGAAATTACAAATAAAAGTATATACGACACTATTGTTAAAAGCATCATTTTACATGAATCAGAAACTTGTGAAGCCGTAAAAGAGATAGACAGAAAATACTGGCGACCGAATAACTTTCTAGGACAACATTTGTAGAACGAAGAAATAAAGCAAATAGTGAACGTCGAAAAGCAGTAGTAGAGGAAATGTAGAAAAAATATTAGTACTATGTACATATCCAAAGTATGTCCCCAGATAGCTATCTCTGCAAAATAGGAAACGAGGACGACCCCCTGAAAAATTGATCAAGCAGGTGAGAAAAGATTTATGTTATCTCCAAAAACGGCATTCCATGGCGAAGTTTAATCGTATCCTAGGCTGCCGTGGTTGAGTTTAACTCTGCCCATTTAAGCAGCCGACGTTTGCAATCGGATGGATTTATTTCCGATTTTTCCGAATACGCGAGCTGGGATAGTGCATCGGTTTTTTTGAAATTGGCTAAATGCGGGGCAATTAGTCGTGATATAGAGTAAGTACATTTTATCTTTTGAATTACACAAAATAATTTTGTGACGGCTTAAGCCGGATCTACAAAAATTCTCTTATAAACTACAAGATTACGGAGTGCATTTTCGCATTATTAAATTCTTTACGTTACACGCTCGATTTTATGTTAGATGGATTTTACTGCTATTTTTCTCCCGCTTCTTGCATCCGCTACCCGAGGAAGTTGTCATTTCCCCCTTGCCAACTAATTATAGCAATATTTTGATCTGTACTTAATTTTCAGAAAAAGAATTCCTTTTCCACTTTGGGTACTTCCGGTAAAACAACAACGCTTTTCCAGCTGTTCAAGGTAAATTAATATCGTCTATTGGATGAAACATTGCGTGTTCGAGAAATGATTCGGTCATATTAACGTTAAACGATTTAATTTACGCATTGTATGTTCGAATAGACTTAAATAATGCTTAACCCATCAGGGCTCTTGTGTATTGCCGAATTAAACCGACATTTGCGGGTGAAAACTATAGATTAAAGTTAGCTTGCATTTTCGGTGGCGCTTCACAGACTTCATATGCATGTGTACTTCCAGGAGATCTTAAACAGTCAATATAGGGTCTAGGACATCTCGGCGCGGGACCAGCTCGGCGCCGGGACAACTCGGTGCGAAACTATCTCGGCGCCAGCCAACTCGGCGCAAGGCCACCTCGGCGCCGAATTCAAATTCACAAACATCAGTGTGCACTACGTAGGAAAATTACTATAAACAAAAAATAAATAAAGTGATCGCCAAAAAGCTGACATCAAATGAAAATAAATTATTTAGAATTTCTTGGAAAATCAAACACTGACGACCAGAGGTGGTTGCAAAGTGATTAAAAATGTGTAACGTAACGTCCGTCAGCAGTAAATTTTAATTTTTTTTAAAATAATTACGAAACATGCATTTACTAATCAAGATAGAGACACATTTTACGAAAAAAAGTTTTCTGGCCTTGAGATTGTTCAGACAGCTAAAACTAACACACAATCAAAAATCTCATTGAAATCTTGCTTAATTTTCGAAAAATTGATTTACACTTCGAAAAACGCCATTTTTTAACTAAGTAAAAATCACTGAATATATCTAATACGGGCTAAATAGGTTTTCGGACAAGCTGCCATCCTGTATAAAGTAAAATGTAAACATTACCAGTATTTTTAAGTTGATTCTTTCCGTTTACCAGGAAATAAAGCTCAGAAAATAAGCATTTTTTTATTTACCACTTTTCCGAAATATCAAAGCTATCGGAGGTACATGGTGTTAAAGTTTCAAATTGAAAGCTAAACTATGGCGCAAAGGCGGCTGGACAATTTTATTTTTGTTTACCTCTGTTGTCAAACAATGACCTGTCAACTAGTTTTCCATTGTAATTTTCTTAATGTTATTGCTACAATAATGGCTCATGTTTATGAAAATAATGAATGAGTGAATATGCTTATTATTTACTGGGAGTGTCGTCAATATGCCGCTGACGCATCGCTCTTATTCGCGCAACGTGTGTGTAGAAGCGAATGGTGATAATTTTGAACATATCATTTAAGTTAGATTAAGTTTAGTTTAATTTTCGTTAAGTAATTTTAATACTTAATTTGAAACTTTAACACCTTGTACCTCCGTTAGTTTTGATATTTCGCAAAAGTGGTAAATGAAAAAAAAGCTTAATCTTTTTAGCTTTATATTCTGGTCAAAGGAAAGGCTCAACTTAAAAATCACCCTGTATATACAGTATGTGCCCGGATAGGTGACACGACTCTTGTAAAAGGTAAAAAATTCTCGATTTAAATTTTCTTTTTGGGAGTTCAGCCTTGCTTGGTTACAGGCGAATTTCTAACAGCATTTCAGTTTTGAAAAGTCAAGTATGCCTTGGAAATTTTCAAAAAAACTATTTTACTGTAGAGTAGCGTGCCTTTTATGTAGCAAATTCGACAAAAAGTTATTAAGAGAAGTTGTTTAGAATCAACATCTAGGCTCCTATACCAAATTTCAAAATCATCGGCCAACGTTGATCTCTCACATTTTCTTTTGTTTAGGTCCCATATCAAATAATTTTAATTTTAAGAAAGACTGCTATGGAAAAACAAATATTTTTAACATTTTTTTTTATTTCATAACAAAAAAAACTCTTTGATTTAGGAAATAACCGTTAAAGAAATATTTGTCACATAAAAGGCACTTTACTTAGAAAATGGCGTTTTTCGAAATTGTGTAAATCCAAAAAGTGCTATTTTTCGGAAATTAAGCAAGATTTTTTATTGTCTGTTAGTTTTAGCTGACTGAACAATCTCAAAGCCAGAAAACTTTTTTTCGTAGAATTTGTCTCTATCTTGACTAGTAAATGCATGTTTCATAATTATTTTAAAAAAATGTAAAATTTTATTGATAATGGAAGTCATGTGACAATTTTTGTTTGGCCCATTTGTAATCGCTTTGCAACCACCTCTGGTCGTCAGTGTTTGCTTTTCATAGACATTCTAAAGATTTGGTTTTCATTTGATGGCAGCTTTTTGGCGATCACTTTATTTATTTATTATTTGTTTATAATAAATTTCTTACGTAGTTGTTAAAAAGGCTAGCCAGATCCAGTCTGGAACTTAGTACTTTTTTATAGTTTATAGAAACAGATTAGTTCCTTGACAGGAGATGAAGCTTATTTCGTTGTTATAAGAGATAGTGTGAGAGAGTCAGGCCTAACCTCCTCGTTACGAACATTTGTAGCCTTCGTTCACCACTATCAATGAATATACGATCATATCTAAAGGTACGTTGAATTATCTTCGACATTACAGAACTACATATACAAAAAATGTGTGCCGTGTTTTCACGACCTATTATTAAAACTACATTCATATGCGTTTTAACTAACGTAATTCTAAACGCTTGATTTGTCATATGACCCACTAGCGCAAATTTGCACTGCTTGTACGCGGCGTGCTTCGTAATGTGACCCACTGCACTTGTAAAACTGCAGTGTTTGTTTATAAACACGGAACTGGCACTTGATTGCATGTGTTCCTTGCATTAATTTGTAATGTGACACAGAAACTCGACGCAAACTGCCGAGTTTTTATTTACAAATATCTTATCTAGCACCAGCTCTTATGGCGAAATTGCGCGTACCTCTGTGTTTACACGAGTTTAGTTCATTTTACAGTTTTTACTTCATGGTCAAAGAAAGTTTGAACAGTAGTGCACACTATAGTTTGCGAATTTGAATTCGGCGCCGAGATGGCCTTGCGCCGAGTTGGCTGGCGCCGAGATGGCTCCGCGCCGAGTTTTTTCCGGCGCCGAGCTGGCCCCGCGCCGAGACGGCCGGCGGCGCCGAAGTGGCGGCACCAAGATGGCGGCGCCGAGATGTCGGTTTTCGGTCAAAATATACGTGTTTGCTAAAACCCGCGGTTGTTCTATTAATGATATGTTCTTTCGATTGTAAGCAACTAGTAGGGGGCGTAAGATATACATCAAAGGTAAGTTCATGTGGAAAGGAGCCCTTAAACACTCTTTCCGAAGAAGTGGCTGATCCTTTTTTCTTTCTTTGGGAGAGCAATCTTTACTTCAATTTTCAAAAGCGAGTACAGCCGTTGAACTTTACTAGTCTAAACTATTATCTAACCTCAACTTATTGCTAAGGAACCCATCCGGGTGTTGATTGACCCTAACCGGGACGCAATTGTGTAGGCATAAACAGCTAAACGTTATCGCCTTTGGCTTTATTGTTCGCTGTAATATTCAAATGATTAGTCTTACATGGAAACACAAGATCTTCAACAAAATAGCTGGAGGAATAAACTGCAACACTTTGCATCTGTAGAAAATAAAACCGTTTTCCCAATAATAAAAAATATCACGCAACTTTTTCCATGTTGTAGAAAGCAAACAAGACAATTGACATATATAAAATTTGGACGCTGCTTTAGTCTCAAATGTTCAGCCTTGTGCTTGGTTCTCAGATTCTCAAATATAAACACAATGGAAAAACTAATCTTAAGGTCTCACGAACCCGCAACGCTACTATTTCTCCTGATGATAAACATTTTTGAGCTTTAAGCTTTCAGCTTTCAAATAAGTGCGCATGCGATAGAACTTACTTGGGCAGCATTCTATGTAATAAGGCATCTGTTTTCTTCTTCTCTTCTGTAAGTTGGTTAGTTCTTTCTTGAACTAGTCCTTCCAAGTTATACGCATACTTTTCCATGATAGCCAACATATTGTCAAAAATGTTGGCTTTGAGTCCCGCCTGCATTTCCTTTAAGCGTAGTCTCACAAAGCGTATATCCGGTCTTTGATCTGGATCCTCATGCCAACACGCCTTGATGCACCTAGCTATGTAATCATCAGCTTCTACTGTTTCTAGAAGCGGCCTAAAAGGTCGTGCTTGATTTTCCTTTTTAACTTCTGCGATTATTTCTGGAACGGAATAGCTACATTATAATTGTTTCTAATAACACAGTATATACGATCTTACCGTCTTGCGACATATCCGTATATCCCCAAGGCCCACACCTTCCTAAAATTTCGTATAAAACTATCGCAAATGAATAGACGTCCCCTTTTTGCGTCCCTCGTGGAGGATACAAAGGCAATCTTAGCAGTTCAGGTGCTCTCCAGAGCGACCTCCTCACTTCCTTTTCCCGAAAATCTGGATAATCTTGGCCAGCTAAAAAGGTAGCTGTTAGCAATTTGAATTTAGGTTCTGAGATACCCACCTTTGAATTCGTGCAGGCCAAAATCGGTTATTTGCAAAACCCACCGACTATCTACAAGGCAGTTGCTGGACCTTAAATTGCCATGGGATATGATATCACTGTCGTGAAGGTATATCATACCCTGAAAACAAGCGACGAATATTAAGCAAAAAAATGAAAATACGCAGAGGAATACCTTTAGGATATCAGCCACGAGAGATGATACGAACATATTGTCCAGATGCATGTCCTCATTGGCCAGGACGTCTTCTAAGCTCCCTCTTGCACAGTAGGCCGTTAAAATAGCAACGTTTCCGTGGTCCACACTGGCTCCAATAAAAGGTATTAGATTTTCGTGACGAACTTCACGGATCTGTAATTAAATCTATTCGTTTTGAAAAGACAACGCACTGGGCTTAACAGAAATCCATATCATGGTTGCCGAGTTAAAAAGCTCTAGTTGAAAACGTCATATTTTTATTCCTTTAGTTGGTAAACAATAGCAATAACGCAATGCATAGTTCTTCCGATTTTAATTAACTAATGTACATAACTTGCTTAAAGTGTGTCAGAGTATGTACTCTAGAACTCAGTATTATTTGCTGAACCGCCAACTGTTTACTTATAGATTCGAGGAAATGCTCCAACGTCATTCAAGTTGTCTAATTTCATTAAATTTTAATGCTGAATAGACTTAAAGCTGAATGTTTGTGTTGGAATACTGAAATGAACCGATGTCGTTTACGCAGTGAGAGCTCATGTCAAATAGGACGCAAATACGATGCGTTGACGGTATAATTTTCTAGCATAAGACCACAAGGGGACACTCTTTATATTTTTTATACTAGCAGCTTCTTTGAGAGGCGTTTAATATTTTTAATTTGGAAAATAAATAAGGCTGGCGTTTCAATAAAACCATATCTCTGAAGGAAATCCAGAAAAGTAAGTTTTCAGGCAGCGTGTGTTATTTCAACCAACAGGAATCATGAGTATATCTGGAGACCCACAAAAAATTTAAGAAGAACATAAATATATCAATACCAGTGCTAAAACATGCAGTGAAAGAACTTGATAAAATAATGGTCGTCTAAGGGCAAATAAATTGACGTTACAGATAAAATTCTAAAAGTAGAATCCAAACATAGCATAAATAAAGACATCTTTTGAATTTAGCTGTTCCTGCAACAAACAACGTAATTGATATTAAAAGTGCAACATAAAGCGATAATTTTACTAGCTTTACATAAAACTTTGTTTTAATCCGAATTTAATCTCAAAGCGACAACTAATTCAAAATAAATTAACCAAAATTATAGCAAGCGTAATAAATTATACAAAACTGAAGATAATGTTAAAGGGCTTTTCGAAATTATAACAAAACTAATTCGTTCAAGTGGATTGTTAAAGCAAATCACTAACCTGCTTAGTCTAATCCGATTTGTATAGTACTTAAACAGAGAGTGCCGTAAATTGGTGTAATTTGGATGGCACGTGTAGTCATTATTATGCAACAGTCTAGACATCGCCAGTAAACGAAATTATAAACGAGAAATGAGTAATAAGTAATTACTTCGCACTCGCAGTACGAACACTAGACAATATGAGAAAATACGCAAAAATTAAATCAGTAAACCGTATTTTCAAGAATACAGAATAAAAGCAGGATTCAATAAGAAGAGAAACACTTCTTCCTAGAAAAATTATCAATTATTTAAAACTTACTGTAGGAATAAAGTTTAATATTCGTTCTAGATACGAAGCGAATCAAATATAAACATGAGCCGATTTAAGATGGGAATGGAATTGAATTCAATCGCGACATGAATCGAATCGAATTCAGATGTGAACCGATTTAGCTTGTTAAGCAAATAGGTTCGAATCGTGAATTCATTTGCGACATGATTTGTATGCAATCTGGACGTGAACCGATTTGTTACTAATAGTAATAATAATAATAATGTGTATTGCACAATAGTTACTCAATTGTAGGACAATAGATAACAATTGGCAAAACAAATTATAGATTAAACAAACAAGTAAATATAATGTAACGTGCAACAAGTTATATTAATGAACAATTAAATACAAAACTATACAGTAACTATAGTCTAAATAACAAACATTGATTAAAAATAGCAAAATAATCAGGAAACAGAACAGTTGATATTGAGCGGTTCGGTTCTTCTTAAGTGAATTGAATCAATTTGAATTGCGAACAGTAAGTTCAGTCGAACCGCAACGTCAATTGAATCGAATGCAGACGTGAATCGAGACATGAATCGAATCGAATCGGATTTAGATGTGAACTAATTTAGAATGCGATTCAAGTCAATTCGAGATCTGAATAGAATCTTATCGAAACGTGAATCTGTCCGATTTGTGACTGGAATAGAATCGTAAGTTGATTCCAGGCGTAAATCGAATCGAGATTAGGGTAAGGTAGACTCGAAATCTGTGAATGGAATAATGAGTGGATTCGAGACGCGAATAGTATATCGATTCGTGAATCGAGTTAAGATGTGAACCTATTTGAGATGTGGATCAAGTCGATTCGAATCATGAATCGACTCTAGACGAGAATGGCAACGAAACAAGGGGTGAGTCGATTCGGGACATGAACGGAATCGAATAGTAACGTGAATAGATTCGAAATGCGAGTCGAATTGAATCGCGAATGGCAAATCAATTCGCAGCGTCCCTTGAATCAAATTGGGACGCAAATCAACTTGAGATATGAATATGTATCAAACGGATTCGAATCGCAAAATAATTATAGACATTAATCGAACTGATCTGTGAAAAGAACCGTGAATCAATTCGAGGCGTAAATCTAATCGAAGCGGGAGTCAACCCTAAACGAAAATTTATTAGAGGTTTGAATGAAATCGAATCCAGAAGTGATTCGAATCGAATCTAGACGTGAACCAATGTCAGATGCGAACCAAATCCATTCGCATCGACTTACCATTAAGTGAAATGCCAAGTGTATCGAATCGAGGCGTAAATCATTGCAAGACAATCGAATCACATCCAGACGTGACTTAAGATATAAATCGAATAGATGCGAAGCGTTAATTCGTTCGAGACATGAATCGGATTAAATACAGACATTAAAGGACTTAAAGAAGGAATGGAATAGATTCAAAAATTTAATTTATGCGCAACGTGCATCGATTCGAATCTATACGTACACCGATCTACTATGCGAATCTAATCCATTCGAATAATCGCGAATAGTGAAAGGATTTCAACATCAATTCAGTCAAATCGCGTAAGTGGAATAATCGAACCTTGATTTGGGGGGGGGGGGTGCATGAAACCCATGCGAAAAGTAAAACGAATCGAGATATGAATAGGGTCGACTCGAGAGTTGTATCGAGCTGTGAATCAAATTATCAGTCGATTCGGGGCTTGAATCGAGCTGGAATGAAATTTCGAATAGCAAATTGATTCGGGTTGTAAACCAAGTTAAAATCAAATCGGTTGGAAACATGAATTGACCTTAGATATAAATCACAACGAATCAAGGCGTTAATCTGAGTCGATTTGAGACATGAATAGAATCTAATATAAACGTAAATAGATTCGAGATTTAAATGGACAAGAATTGAGAACCAAGGTGATTTAGAGTGTAATAAATCGATTCGAATTGCTAATTGATTTTAGACGTGAGCTTAAAACTATTCGATTTGAGATCAGAATAATTGATTCCTGAGCTGATTCGGGGCGTGAATCGAATCCATTCGAGGCGTAAATAGAATCAAGACGGGAACAGAGAGATAAATCGAATCGAAGCGTAAACCGATTTCAGACCTAAATCGAATTGCTTTGAATTAGGAATCGATTCGAGACGTAAATCGATTCCATTTGTAAGTCAAATTGATCGTGAGTCAATTCAAGGCGTTAATAAAACTGAATTGGGAGGTGAAGCGTAAGTTGATTAGAGATCGATACAAAGTCGAGTCGCAAATAACAAATCTATTTGCGAATTCTATTGAATCAAGTCAAGACATAATCTGATTTAAGAACTGAAAGGAATCGATTCGAATTTTGAATTAATGTAGAAGTAGAATGGCAACAAATTTGAGGTATGAATCGAATCGAATCGAATCTAAACGCGATTAGCGACGTTTGTCAGTTGAATCTAATTGAGACGTCAGTTCAACCTAATGGAAACTGATTTGATATGCGACTCCTATCGATTCAAATCGTGAATTGTTTCAAGACGTGAATCTCAATTAATCGTGGCGTACTTCGACCTGACTCGTAAATAGATTGAAGTGAATCAATGTGGGGCGTATATCCAATCGAATAGAACTGTGAATCGCTGTGACATGAATGTAATTGAATTGAATCCTGCGTCGAGTCGATTCGTGAATCGATCTGATTTGTGAATTTAAATTGAAACTAATCGAATTAGCAATTGCTAATCGATTTGAGACGTCAGTTGAATCAAATTAGGAAGTGAAACATGAACCGAATCAAGTCAAGAAGTAAAGTGATTTAAAATGTATCAGATCGATTCAAATCATTCGATTCATTGATTTCTACTTTAATGTCGCATTAAATGGAATTAAATTGGATAAAGTCGATTTATGGAATAGTAAACGTTCCAAAAAGAAATCATAAAGAAGCCGGCTGAGTCAATATTTAAAAAATGCAAAAATTGAAATATATATTGAGTGAGAGTGGAATAAGTTTTTTTCGCAAAAGATCGCTTGTATCGAAAAGGCGGACCAGTTGTTAATATCAAGTCAACATCTTTCGAAATACGCATGAGTAATATTGTATTACCTTCTATATTTTAGATGCCTGGTCTAAATCTTAAACTTTTAGTATTGCATAATTTTTACGCAAATCGAATACTTTAAATAATGCAGCAGTAGCTTTAGGGCACTTAGTTGCAAATACATGAATAAAAATGGTCGAATATCACTGCTATGCAACTTGGCTGTCAGTGTCAGAGTAGATGTAGATGTTTTGCTCTGATGACGTCCTGATCTCATCCCTGGTTACCACCGATAGAATGGCATACATTTCTGCTTGGAATACCGCGGTGAACTTTCCTAAAACAAAGCTTTCCTGTATCCCTCAGCCTTCCACATAAATTCCTGCTCCAGAACATTGCCTTTCTGCCACTTTTGAGCCATCCATACAGCATATCAAGGCATCCGGCTGGTTTCTTGTTGGGATAGTGATTGAGTATCCCTTTTATAACCTTAGGCGGTGCTAGTTCGCTTACCTTGTAAGTTGACAAAGGTATTCTCTTCGCCACCACTTCGGCACCTTTGCATACTCCTTGACTATTCCAAAGTCTCGCATCCCTCATTCTGAGATGAGCAACCTCTAACCATGGCCCCCTTCTTTATCCAAGTGTCAACGCCGAGGGGTCCCAGTATAACATCAAGTGTGGCCGTTGGGCTGTCCTCATTGCTCCTGTAATTCCCAGACAGGCTAGTTTTTGGATTTTTGCTGGTCTTGTGGAAATCGTAGGTCGTTCCACACTAGGCCACCAGACCACTGAGCCATAGTGAATAGAGAAAGATCCCGTTTGCCCGAGATGCGGGAGACATGAGGAAACATCCTTACACTACTTGGGGGAATGTGAAGCATACCAGCGACTGAGGTTTAGAATTTCTGGAGCAGCTACGCTTCAAGGGGAAGAGTTTAACTCCCTAGCGTGGGCCAATATCCTGATCCTCTCTGATAAGAGAATCGATGAGGTTTACGCAAGGACAAAGTGACTGGAGGTGGTTGAGGGCATGGAAAGGGGTTGTCAAAGAGGATCTAGGAAGGCGTGCTTGCTAGACTTCAGTCTTCCCATAACTACTACTTTAAATTACTGATATAGAGCTTTTTGTAGACAAAATCTGTACATAGAAAATTCTAACATATAAAAATATTATTTACTGTATCTGCTGCATGAATAAGATTTGGCGGAGTCGTTCAAAATATTTTAAATAAGTTTGTTATTGAACCTTGCTCTCAATTTGTTGGTTTTTATTTTAGTTGCACATCACGTAGGAGCTCGCCAGGAAATTTATTCAGAGTGCGGGATCAATTTGCAGAAATAAACAAACAATGACCAGCGAGTTACACTGAATAAACAGGAAGCAGGAAGAGCAGCAGACGTTATTTAGATGAAAGTGGTGAGACGTACAAACTGTAGCAAAAGATGAAATTATGAAAAACTAATTTATTTAACAACAAGAACTTCAGGAAAATAAAACGTTAGGTACATTGTTTTAATCAAAAGTAAAAGAAAAATAAGAACTTCTAGGCAAGAGATAACCGCAGATTTATTGTAATAACGTTGAAAGCGTTTGTAATATTAAACAAAATTACATTTTCCAGAAGCATGAATATCGAGTAAATTACAGCTGTTCCTTAGAGATACCGTGGGATCTTAACTATAGTATGTATGGGATGCAATATTTCTTGTCTACAAAACGCTATTTACTCTATAGCTCCCAAATAGTTACATATGCGCCTGCTAGAATTATTTTTTGACATATAAAACCATGCCTTGTTTATTAGTGTCGATTTTTGACCATAATAGTAGAATGACGCTTTGTCGAATACACGATCGAAGTTAAATAAAATCACATTCTGAAGGCAAATATGTCATGGAAAAAATAAAAATTTAAAGATCGGCTTTAATTTGAAATTCAAATATTATGGTCTTAGTACGTTCAGTGAGGAAACGCAATTTTCTGCAGTGTTGCTACTAAAAAGAGCACACAAGGGTACAATAACACAGTCAGATTATTTGCTTATTTTGCCTCCGGCTATAAAGCGCCAACAGGTTTGAAATGTGAATTTCCCTGTGTAGGGTCAGTGACGCCTTGATCCCAGGGGAAGCAGACGAGCACCCTTTCGGTCAAGGGCTCAGCACTTGAGTTCACATTGATTTGCATTGCTCTGACGATCCGAAGTGATCTCATATTGTAAGCACCCTATTAAGCGATATTTTACTTTGTTTGATATTTTACTAGCAGCATGTTGTTTATGTTGAATCAATTTTAACTGATTCTAACAATACGATTCGTTTTTCTGAACTGTTAGCTGCAAAATATCGTATACCTGCAGCGGGTCAACATAAAATCCACACAAGTAAGAATATGAACGAGTACTATTCAACGCTAACTTCAATTCCATAATACTTATAAAAAAAATGTATTTGGTAAAAAAATTAAATTCATGTGCCAATAAAATTATGAAGTTCTTTTAGAGTTTTGTTCTATTTACTGCAAATACACCTCGCGGAAGTCATGCAGGTAGTTTTTGAATATAAAATATGCGACTGCTCCAGCACATTTCTACTAAATATGCCCATTCGATATTTTACTTTCTCCATGTGTTGCTGGACACGCAGTTGCTAGTTACTGTTCCATAGATATGTCGTAGCAGAATTTAAAAATGCGGTTTATTGGAAAGGGTGCCTTCATTTTACATTGTGCCGACAAATGAGAAAATTATCTCACATTATCCAATCAGCCTGATAATTTTTATGCCTATAGCAATAATGCCACAGTTTTAGGTTATTAAGAAAATGTACTTACAATCGATTGCCCAGTCAGCCTAATATCATCCAGTCAGTATTATCCTTCCAATAACTACTATTCAGGTACAACTCGATACACTAATAGCTCGCTTCTAAAGTAACATTTTAATGCCGAGGGTGGATAAAATTGTCTTTGCCTACGTTGTCATTGACAACATGGATAAAGTTCTTAAAACATTTTGTGAGGACATTTTTCATTTTTATGATCCTAGATCTAATTTTTAGTATTTTCCAGTCTCTGAATGTATACTCCCGCCTGTAAAGAAGCATTTCGAATCCCATGCGACCGGCTGTTTAAGTGGCACACATTCCGTTTTACAGTTCTGGAAGGAATCGATTGTTGTAAGTGCAAGAGGGGCAGACGAACCCTTGTCTTTTAGAGATCCGTTTTTAGACGTATATTTTGTTGCGTGGCTCGCTTTAAGTTAAGAATAATTTCGCTATAGAAAGAGTAGTTGTGTGTGTAAGAATGAGAGGAAGCGAACGTTTTTACCCCAACTTTGTTGGAGCAGACGAGACATTGTTAACATGTGTGCAAGTTTCGGGCTTCTTGAAGAGGATTCTTACGCAAAATCTCGATAGAGCAACAAGTGATTTCTGTTGTGTATCATTTCTGCCGCCCCTTTCGGTCTAGGTCGGGGAGCGGCCACTAGTTGTTTCCTCTGTGTGCGTGCCGCCTGAATAAATGTGCCGCTATTTTAAGTCTACTCGGTTAGAGATTCCAATATTTGGTGTTTTAAAGTAAAAGTGACTTTTCCCGTATTTGAGTTTGACCAGCACGTAGTTGTTGACGGTCGGTCTTGGGATTTTTGTTGAGTGTCGTTCATCGATGTCGCTGTAAGCCAATGGTTTCTGTTTTATCGCGAAGTGGGCAACTTCAATTCACGCTGCGTGGCGGCTTATTGTGTGTGAACCTCTTTGGTGGCTTATTTGACATCAGAAAGTTCGGTCTCTCTCGTTTAGAACCCTTGTCATGTCGTCACAAACTTCGTATTACGCTCGCTTGGGGATGTTAGTATCGCCCAGACCCCTCCCGTCCGGTCTACGACGTTTCGGGGCGGGCGATTCAGCGCAGCCCTTTCGGCGCTAAGACATTTTGGCGCGGAGACAGTTCGACGCAGAGACGTTTCGGCTCGAGGCCGTTTCGGCGCAAGTATACCTATTTTGTGGGTTCACTTTTACATTTAAATCGCAAACTAATAAAATGTTATATTTTGTAAATTTAGTTAGAGGATGGTAGAGGATAATTAAAATTCTATATAAATAAAAATTACTACAAAATATTAGCTTTTGCGTCAGAACACAACGCTACAATTTGGTATATTTTTATGATGTATGTAAAGAAAAGTTTTGAAAGCATACTTCTAAAAATATCAGAAAGTTAAATAATACTTAAAAAGCGTTTGTTTAATATGTAGGCACCTGCCCTAGTTAACATATTCAAATAAAAGTAAGCACAAATTAATGTGGATCTAACATTGACTTCTCAAATGTGTACACAAACTCTAAGTTTTTTGGTTTTGTGCTCTTGAACATAATATTTATTTTAAAATCTACCAAAAATCAAATATTTTGCTGATCGTTTAAATGTGTAATATGCTAGTTACTTTTGAACGAAAGTAAGAAACCACCAATAGAATTTGAAATAAGTTTACGAAGACGTAGTATAATTAGTAAATTAAATTTACAATTGTATTTTTTTATGTTTTCTACGTTACTTAGTTAGTATGTCATAAAAAATACATGTCAAGCAATGAACGCGTTTTCATTGAAATTAATTTACATATACCCCATTTACTCCAGTTCTGATTCTGGGCAGGCCTTGAATTTGAATATTTTTACTAATCTATCAAATATTTAATTACAATAAATTAATAATGTCAAAATGACATTTACGTTCTGTAACTTCTTAAAAGTACTACAATAATAGAAAACTTCTCATTCTTGGCATCTTGCTGAACTGCAGGAATCAGTTACGTTATTTTTAATAACTTTAATTTACTTCACGAATGGAGAATTTTACTTTTATTTTGGTATTTTTTTTTGTTAGCAACTGTTTCTTACACCGTCAAAAGAGCACATGCAAAGCCTGCTCAGAGTAACAAATGAAGTGAACGGGTTATAATTTTCATTGTAATTATTCTCCTTCGCAAGAGTCATTCTCAAAGAGAAGAGGCTAGGGCTTTGAACACCAACAAATTTGTGGTACAGAGAACTGCCGTAAGGCGTAGCTTCAAAACAAGAGGTCTGCATTTGCTAATTTTATTAAAACGGGTTACGTTTTTATAACATTATCTAGAATTTTATTGGCGGTTCCTTAATTTGGTTCAGAAGTATATTACACGATACAGAAAAAATAATTCCACAGAATTGTTTACATTTATTTCAAATATAAAAATTTACATAGAGATTTTTCAAATACTTACATAAAATTATAGGAAACAATGTAATTATTCAGTAAATATAGCCAGCTTAAATCAACTAAAAAATAATAATAAGAAATAAACTAAAAGTATAAATAAAATTGTTACATTTACTTATTAATGTAATACTTATATATTAATTTACTACTAATAAACTTAAATTAATATATTAAATATACTTATTAATAACATAAAGAATCCTACAATTATGCATTCATTTCATAATTATAAGATAATCCACCACTATTGTCTTTATGCGCCTGTCAGCATCCGTATATATTTTTTAACTTTTTTGGTGCTTCATCGCCTGCAATCAGGTGCACGTAAAACAGAACACGGTCTTTTTGAATGCTTCTTAATCCATCTATAAATTTTCATACAATTGGATTTCCATTCCCATTTCTGTTTGAAGTTGAATCTTGCAAATATAGACTCTGTCGACATTGAAAACAAAAACACAATTCGTTGCTTCAGTAAATTAATGAATATGTAGCTGAGAATCTTCAAAGCACAATTAGTGTCGTGGCTCACTTATGCTAATTGCAATGACATGCCCGGAGATGTATGTTTATTAACAGTTCAATCAGAAATTCAAACAGCTATAGGATAAAATAAAAAATGTCAAAGGTTATTAGATGTAAGTAGCCTTGTTTAAAATTATGATTAACCTAACTGGCCAATCACTATAACTTGTTCACCAAACAGAAATAGTTAAGGCACTACCTAGCAACATTTGAATATAATTTTTCTATTGGTCGAACTTCTAAAACTAGTAGTACAAGCAAGTGCGTGATTGAAACTTAAAACTTCTCTACTTGCTAATTTGCTACCTGGCTTGGTTTTAATAATTTGTAGCATGTGAAATGCTTCGCACACATAATTTGGTGGAGTGGATACGTTTTCTCGTCGAAACGTTATTGCGCCGAAACGTCTCGCGCCGAAACGTCTTTGCGTCGAAACGTCTTCCGCCGAAACGTCTCCGCGCCGAACTGTCTTCGCACCGAACCGTCTCCGCGCCGAAAGGGCTGTGCCGAATCGGTCGCGCAGAATCGGCATCCCCGAAACGTCCCATTCCGCCTCCCGTCGGCCGCATACCTGGGTATTTCGTAGTTTCTGCGAACGTCTTCGGGCAGTTGCTGGAAGCGGCCACCTGCAGCATCGCTGGACGCCGTTTGCAGCCAGCTAGACTGCTTATTAAAGTATGTACCTCCTGTATGTATTAGTTTTACAGTGCCATAGATTACAGTGCACGTAGTGCTTTATCAAACTGTCGGCCAGTTTGCGTAAGTTGCTGTCAATGTAGAATTTACCGTTTGCATTATTGTAGTTGTCAGTAAGCCGAATCAATCAATTACTGTCAGATTTAATGTTTTTACTTAACCTAACGTTGTGGAGATTATAGTATGTACCGCAGTTCAGCCACGTGTATTTGTTTACAGTCAAGTTTAATTGTTTATGAGTTCTGTGAATATTTAATGCTCTTACCGTTTGCGAATCATTTCGTTTAACGCATATAGCTAGTTCAGACGTTAAGCAATAGAACTTAACTCTTACTAACCCTTTTCGTTGCATTTATTTGCTAAACCATTGTTCATTTACATATATTGTTAATACAGTTAATTTTCATTTAACTGTGGTGTTCTTGTTTGATGTTTACGATATCTACATGCGATTTTGTGTGTGTTTTCTTTTGTAAAAGCAGTTTAGAATGCTACACAAGAGTTTTCCCGCAAGGTAAGTTCAGCGCTGTTGTTCGTGGCTCTTTGACCAAGCACTGCCAAGGTTGAAGTTAGAAGGTGTACGCACTGGCTTCCACTTTTCTCAGTGGGCTTACTTGTGTATTTATCCTATTAGGAAAGTAGTGGTGCTTTGGCATCTAAGATCTGCTTTTCTTATTATAGGGTGTTGTCCTGTGTAGTCTCGTATTGGACCACCCCAGCTCCACTGAGCGACGCCTGCACACTTTTTGTTACGGGCTGGGGCAGAGGGTCTGTGTAATTCTTTCCAGCCTTGAGTCATTTTAAGCGCTAGTTATTTAGCTACTTAGTGTCGTATCGTAAAGTCCCTTTTATGTAGTAACAAAGTGACGCCTTGTAGTGTTTCTTTAGGCTGTAACAAACTATTACTAATTAGAGCCTTGTCGTTAGAGTCGTTTTTAGCCTGTAACAATTTTAATTTAAGCAGAACGAAGAAAGTTCGACTGCATAACATTAACTTTTTCGTATACGTTCTATGAGCAATCCAGTAACCAACAAATAACCTGATAATAACCTACGCCAAAAATTAAACGGTAAATATGTTCTTGTAACATTGTCTATCTGTTGCTTCTAGAAACAGCAATCAAATTAAACAAAAATAGGGTAACATGACAGCTGCATACTGGACCGACAAACTATATTAACACCTATATCGGAATTACTGCCCTAAGAAGGTTATACGTTGTTAAAATAGTGACCTCTTAATTTTGTTGGTAACATTATTTATTAAATTTAAAAACCTTATTTATACATATAGTTAAATTTAGGTATCGGTACAAAGTTGTATGCCACACGTGAATACAGAAAATTTTACACGTGCGGGGAAAAGTTTGGCTCATAAAGCAAAACACGTGCTTATCGTTGAGTTATAAAGAACACGGTAACGATGAAACCGTGACACATTCAAACACCCAAGTAGGCAGACACAACATGTGTTTATACAGGCTGTCCTGACTTTTTTCCCTCATTTTTTTTACGATGGACTATTTATTATTTCCACTTGGTTAACCGTTGTGACACTTCAATGCGCGTAGTTGACCTTATATCTTACTCGTACGTCTTTTCGCTAGACACTGTTTTGATGACATTATACACTTTAACTGCTATATCCATGGCCTCCAAAACTTGAATTTATTAGTCACAGCTTCACGAACAGATACACATTTTTCTGGGATGTCGCCAATGACTTGTGTGTCAGAAATCTGGAAGCCGCTTCTAATGAAACATTTCTTAATAACTTTTTGTTACAAATTCTATAAAACCCCTCACCACACAAATTTTTAACAACTGCTAAATATATATTTCGACAGCCAAGCAGCTACGAAAAACTTACAAAGCCAAATGACAACGATGTGCTCGTAACCAAATCACAAATGGAACTTTTTGTTCGTTTGATAACATTATTTTTCACGTTAAGAATTGTTCCGATTATATCTCGGGAGTGTGAAGGGCCACGGTTTACTTTTCTGGCCATTGTGTGCATTTTCATGTTTCTCGCTTAATTGGTTGGTCTTGTCTTTTGTAATTATAACAATGATAAAGTACCTATTAATCTCCTCAGAGGTTGAACCATCGCTGTTGCAATTAGTGGTGTGAACCATCAACGAGCATGATGCATCTCTTACCCAAAGTTGCCGACCTGATTTTCTTCTCTTGCCTCTGCAGATTCTCTTTCCGTACTGCCTTCTCAAAACCGTTCTAAATTTTGGTCGCTACCAAGTGCTGGCAATGGAATATTGTCTGTGAAATATTAATCAATACTAATCCTTCTTTGGTTATTCCAAAAAGTGCCATGTGCAGGCTTCGTCATAAGACTTTATGTTTTGATGAGTTTTTCTGCCACTGAACTAAACGACATCCTATTATCCAATCTTCACAGAGTGTACAATTGTCGATGTTATAAAATAGAAATATCTGTTATTATTAGAGCTATAGGATAGTTTTTGCACATTATAAGATCAACACGATGGTGATGACAGAATTCGAATATACCTTTTGGCTTCCGAGCTGCAGTCGAAAAATTAATAATTCAACATTTCCATTCGACGACGACGCAACAGGCCCTTTGTCTTTCTATATATGGCAAAAAAGTAGCAATCCTTAATGCACTTTTTTGCGTAGATTAATATAATATAATCAGAATTCATTTGTCGCCTGTGCTTTTTGAGTTATGAACTTAAACTTCGTTTTTTACACACAACTAGCAACAACCTCTATCGAAAAACGACTAGTTAAGTAAGAAAATCAGCCAATGCCTCAGGAGCATTGAGAGAAATAGTACGGAGAAATAAATATATTAGAATTGAAGGTAGAATAAGAATGTATAATACCTGAACGCGCTCTCTACTGACCTAGGCTATTGCAACCAGAGTTGGTATCTATAAGACAAAGCAGGCATTAAGAGCGTCTGAAACAAAAGTGTCTATAAGGTTTATAAATAAGGTCTATAATAAAAAAGACAAGATGCGATCGTATGAGAAATCAACGCACTAAACAACACTGTAATATCCAGGACGCCATAAAACGGGGACGAGAAAGAAGAAGACAATGGAAGCACATTTTAAGAATGGACGATAAAAGGTTGGTAAAAGAGGCACGTAGTGGAAAACCAGAACCGGGGCAGCTGGTTATCAGTCTTCCACGAAAACAACACAGTGAAACACAGATCACGAGACCTGAAACGGGCCAATTCGTGCCACCTGTATTCATATATCTTATACCTCGATCCTATTATACACTGTTAGCAGTAAAGCTTAACCGTATGTTTCATTATGCGTTAACCAAGTAGTAAGTACGTAGTATAAGCAGTAAAAATGCATACGCGGCACCGTATTATAAAATATCTGTACGCGAGATCACGAGTGCAAACCTGAATGAACTTGCGTATACAGCAGCATAATTCCGGGCAGCGGAGTGATAGTAGAATTGCAACAATGCCGTGAGGGCCCGCGGGAGATTCATTCATACCCGAACCGGTAAAAGGTGCGGGTCGTGAGCAAACAAGCTACTCATGCTTACTAATTAACAGAGGTGCGAAGCAGGCTAATAACAGCCCTAAAGTGCTTTTTGCAGTGTGTTGTGGTTGCATTATTCGTCACCGCACACAGGGAACCTTGAGTGTAAACCCAGCTATATTCTGGTGCATCATCGCCAACGGTTGCCGCCGCGACTAGAAGGAAGCTATCATTTCTACACCATAGAAGTAGCGCCTTTCTTGTGCTACTACGAGAACATTTGGGAGCCACCAAAGCCAGGTTAGTTGCTAGCTATAACCACCGTGCAAGGTGAGATATTATTGCGATATCTGGGGCCATCGCTATTGTGTTTCGGAGCACGGGAAAGCCCATGCGGACAGAACCTCGCGGTTACGTCATTTGAATCCGCCGAAACTTCTTCCTATTCCAGCGCTTCTAGTACGAACGCATTTTAAGAATAGAAAACTTCGCGCGAGTCTATTTGCGGGCGGAATTCCATTACATTTTGCGCTAGTGGCATTTGACTTTGCGTTGATAGCTGAACTTTACCGATCTATTTAAGGCATTTTCATACATGTAGCGTGCCACTTTTTTATTGTGTATTTTTTTATATGTATTTTCTTGTGTTTGTGTTTTCTTACAGATTATATATCTTATTATGTAAACTGTTGGGTTTTTATTGCTGGTAGTGTTTGCATGTGTAAGTGCAACATTCCAGGTGACAACTAGCTACCCCAAAACAATATTAGCTGTACCTTAACCGCACTGTCGATATTAATAGAGTCTTATACCTCTCCGCCTAAATAAGCTAGCGACCCAGAGAAATATAAATTGATAGTACAGTAGAGTATAGGGCTAGGTAAAACGCCCTGTTACAGACCCAACGCAATAAGTAGAAGAAAAAGAAGCTGTAGTGAGATCTGACTCCATAAAATAGCATGCCTTTACCATTTCAAAACGGAAACGTCAAAACCAAAAAGCGAGTATAAAATACCAATAGACTTACTCCATAGGTCGAATGAGGGCAAAAGAGAGACATCTTAATGTACTCACATATCTGAATCGAAGAGGCAAGAAAAGTTATTAACAACGATAGGCGGAACATATGAGCACCTTTCGTTATGGAGCGGTCAAGACGAGAATTACGACGCGGAATGGCCAAGACGAGAATCACGGCGCGAAGAATTATAGAAACACAATTTAGCCCGAAACAAGTAGTTTTTATCCCGTTTTAGCTTGTTCAAATTGTACGTTTTACTAAGCTACACTAAAACTTCAGTAGCTGTTCTAGGAATGTAAAATTCGTTTTTTAGAGCAAACAACGTCTTTTCCGCATTGGCCAGTGGCGCAGTGATACTAAAAAGATGTAGGAAAATATTCTTTAACGGGAGGTGTTCCCACAATGATTTCCACTGTGAAGAAAGCTCTGCAACTCGCCCCAATATCAAATGTGTATCACGGTATAAAGCGGAATAGGTACAATGCATATTTTGCTCTTATGACTGCAATTCCAACTTTTTCTTTGGTTGTCTTAGTTCAAACGCATTCTATTTTTGCTTAGGGCATCAAGTTTATAGCTGCCGAGAACCATCGGACCCCACATTGGCTGTCATCGGTTCGAAGTCAAAGACACAATAAAAATACGTGCAGCTATCCAGGCACATTACAAGCGCTATTGTGCAGTATTTCCTCCTTCTTCACAATACACCACAACCGTATGTAATCACATAGTTTTAACCGTCACTGTTAGTTTATATTAACACATAAATAACATTTTAAGCTTTCGATGTATTCTATGTAAGCGGATGGCCGCGCGAGCAAATGCTCGCCTCTCAGGCGGCCGGCCCGGGTTCGAATCCCGGCGACTCTAGAGTTTAGAAAATTGTACACTCCCCAGCTACCACGCTAACACCTGCGGTAGTCGTTAACCCCAAACAAGGGAACTCGTCCTCAGTTTCGACGGGCCAGGCTAGCCACCTACCCGGTCTAAGGTTAAAGGGGGCTCATAGAACCACTATGTGGTTAAAACAGGCCACTGGTCTATAATAAGAGGTAGAAGATGTATTCTATTGTCAAATTTATTTTAATTGTCCCTATTCGGATGTTTGTTCAATGTGTTTGTGCAAAATGAGTATTTGGGTTCAAATTAACCTGAATTTACCGGATCTAACCATACCTATCCGCGGGTAAAACTGAAGTTTCACGAATTTACCGTAATTCAATGTAACGCACCTCACATTATCTGCATTAGATAACCTACGTATAAGCGTTTCTTTGAATTTGTGTAAATTTATCTCCTTTTAAATAATAAGGCTGTTTAAAATTGACATCTGCATAATGCCACATTCGCTTTGAATGAATATCTTTAATACCAGCAACGTTCATGAACAAACAACATTATTATGATATTATGATGAAATTTACTGTGTAATGCCACCTGTCACGTGTAGAACGATATCATAGAAATATACAAGAAATCATTAACGTCAACCGTGTCACTTCTGAAGATGCTAGGGGACGCTATATGGAGTCAAAAAGTCCTAATCCAGTTTAGCCTTAGATGCATAGTTTTCGTAAAAACGAATGTTGGAAATTAAAAAGAAAAAGTTGACAACTGCTGTACTTCGCCGTAAATTGGAGGCTTAACGGAGTGTCTTAAGGTAGGCTGGGAAAAAAATTGTTACATATTCTGTCTACATACAAAATGTATTAGCTTGTAGAACACTTTTTAAACGCAGTTTAATAATTTTAAATCCAACAATGAAGACAAAATATCGACGCACTGCAGGCCCAATATCACCAGAACACCATACACAAAAAACATATCATCACACTCTTGCACGGTCTACATAATTTATTACATTCACATTAATTGACAAAAAAACATCAAAAACACAAAACGTACTAGGTACCATACAGCGGTTCACAAAATTTGCGGTACCAATTTCAACAGCGAATTCTGAAGAAATTATGCTTCTAAGTCAAAAATGGATTAGGACTTTTCGACTCCATATAGCGTCCCCTAGCATCACCAGAAGTGACACGGTTGACGTTAATAACTTCCTGTATATACACACAGGGGTTACCGCAGCTAGAAACCGTATTCCCACTCCTAATTGCCATCGTTCTCTATCAAACACTTAATCTTCTTTTAATTCCCGGGTTCTCAAGGCAGCTCTTATGCTCTCATTTCAAAATCTTCGGTGTCATCCCTGTTTTCTTCTTTTAGGTGGTTTCCATTTAAGTACTTGCTTATTGCCCACACCGCGCAACCATAACACGATTAGCCGATTCCACGATAGTTCTTCTCATAAGATTATGCCGATTTTACAAGGCCGGTATGATTTGTGAATTGGCCGATGGGACCACATCAGATTGACAAAAAACGGTTCTGATTTAAAAACATATTCTTGTGGTGATATTTAAAACTAAAATTTCTTATGACAATCTTAGCGACATAGATATTGTTACAATTTGCGTTCTTTAATGAAATGAACTATGTAGGAATATACTGTACTTTAGTTAGCTGTAAGCCATCTGTATAATATTTTAAGGTAAAATTCGTAGGAAAAATGTCATATTTAAATTACAACAAGCGGATGTTTAGAAACGTGCCTTTCGTTTGGGAAGCTGGAGATATTCCAATCTCACGAATAGATTAGAGTAAGTTTATGCAGGGTTTACTTCATAAACCGAAATATTGAGTGATGTATATGACCGGTACGTGATCAGAAGAAGCAACGGTTGCAACTCGATCATAAAAATTATTTGCAGCTGGGACCAAATGCTTTTAGTAGAATTTTAATCCTTTATAGCGGTAATTTCCAAAGGGTCCGAGCAAACCACATTTCACCGTGGGAAAGCCTCAAACTTTTAAAGTTCATAGAACTATTATGAACTATCACGTCCGTGTGTACGTGCCAAAATTCCAAAATTTAGACCAGCTCTGATAGGTTATTGGGAACTTTGTAAACGCCCACAGAGCTTTCTTGGTCAGAATGGACTAAGAATTAAGTTAGCTAATAAGAAGATGTAAATACGTAAAGTTAAGAAACAACGCTATTAAACTTAAGTGTTCTGTAAACGGCAGAAAAATAAATGCAAGTGTTTGTACTTAAGTGTTTTTATTAATCTCGCAACAGTAGCTTTGGTCTTCGTGTCCGAGTGTGTTTCAACTAAAAGGATTGTCAGTTACCCCGACTTTAGGCGTCTCGCAATAATATTTTAGAACAGATAATCAAGAAATCCACATTATAAACGTCAAATAATCAGAATCTAGGAGAAATTATTGTCGATAAGTTAATTAAAAATATAAGGAAATGTGTAAATAATAATGGTGGTTATGTTTAAGATGTATTTCTTAAGTTCATTAGTTCTACCGAATATCAAGACTTTGGTGTTATTTGAGTTCTTTGTGATGCCTGTTTGTTTTATCTGTCAACAGATTTTGGTAATTCTCATGAAACTCTACCAATTTTATATTTGAAGTTCTTTCTATCTCTAATAATAAACGCTAAGGGTACGAGTTTTCTTTTTCTAATCCCGGACTGAGCATCAAAATAGAAGACTAAAAAATATATCAAGATATTTTATTCTAAAACACCATAAAAGTGATCTGATTGTGAAGGTAAAAGTGTCAGTTTATCTGATTAGGCACAAAAAGAGCTATTTATCTTCTTAATCATATAAAACAACAAAGGCAGATACTTCAAAAATATGATTTAATTATTATTTGTTATCTTCATGCACTGTAACCATGGAAAATGATTTCCATTGTATAGCGGTTTTACCTCAATATTAATTTTTTGCGTTCCTACTAAATTATTGTTTTCTAATTTTCTTACGTTTTTACAATTTAGGTATTCGTTTTAAAAGAAAATTATATATATTACTCGGAGTGAAAGTGGTTTTATGTGCTTTTGGTGGTTACCAACCTCTGCACATAAAGCTTCATTTTTGCTCCTGACATAATTTACTATTTCAATATAGTTTCCTGTTTTTCTATAATTCGATGTTTAAGTATTTACTTGGTTTTTCATCAAAATGGTCTTCAACAGTTGATATAATTTCAGCATTGTCACTGCGTTCTATTACGTCTAGGCGCGATTCTTTAGGCGCGGTGACAGTGAGGTGCCACATGAAAGAAATTCACATTATTCTTGATTTTAAAATTTTTTGTTAGGTAATTATTGCAGTCATCAATGTTGAAGGAAAATTTAAACTTTTATAAACAATATATATTCGGATATTTTACGAGCCTTCTTCAGTGTTACAGTTTTACAAATTTACATATTTAATCTACATTGTATCGATTATGAAAAATGAGTTATTTATATTTTGTCTATTAATATGGATAGTTTAGTGTGGTGAAATTATACACACCATATAATTTCACCACGTTAAACTATCCATATACAAAATGTAAATAACTAATTGGTTTGAATTTTTCTTCAACATTAATGACTGCAATAATTAAATTAATATAAATTAAACACAATCTATTTTTTATATACGCTACTGTCCAATTTTGACATTAGCCTGAAGATGGTTTAACAGATAAACCGAAACATGTAGCGTATGTAAAAAATATATGTTAATTGTTATGAGGAAGACTGTGTTTAATTTACATTAATTTACTGAATCACCTCATTGTGAGTATGGACCAGATCCTGAATTTTTTTGCAATAATTACCTAAAAAAAATTTTAAAAATATAAATAATCCAGTCGTGGAAGAAAAATTTACTACATTATTCTTGATGTGTGATGTATTACCTGGCTGAAATAAATTATGTAACTAAACCTCTTTCCTAAACAGACACAGAAACTGGATATTTGCGTAGGTAATTGCAAAATATGATGTTTTTTAGGAGTCTGAAAGTTTTCTAGGAGTAAAAAAGACCCACTTTGCACTTGCTACAACACTAGTTTTTGTGTAAAATATGAAATTTAAAAAATTATATTTTCCAAGTTCTGCACGATTAATGTCATTGACTTAAATTTTCGTAAAGGGAATGTGTGGTTCTTATCAAATCTACGCTCCGAAAAATTGATAGTATACCGAGTGTTTCACCTAAGGTGCGAACATAGGGAAATAACATGGGAAATCGTATATATGCATATTCCTGCTTGCTGCTTGAATTGGTAGGATTGATAGTAGTATCAATCGAAAGAGAAAAAAGTGCGGTCAATTTGATACTACTTTACTTGAATTTGTTGCTTGTTTAAGATAAAAATAACTTAAAAACTGTAATAAATATTTTGCATTTTATTCACAAAAAACAGACCAGCCATGATTAAATTTGTTTATGCCAAAATAAATGTTATCTGTCAGTTATCAATTCACGTATTTAACTAATTACTATGAAAATAACATTTATTTCGGCATAAACAAATTTGATCATGGCTGGTCTCTTTTTTGTGAATAAAATGCAAAATATTTTTACAGTTTTTAAGCTATTTCTATCTAAACAAGCATCAAATTAAGCGCATATTTCTACTCTTTAATTGATACCACCATCAATCCTATCAATTCAAGTGGTAATAAGCAGCATTTCCTATGCTATTTCCCTATGTTAGCACCTTAAGTGAAACACTCGGTATGTAGTAGAAAATTGCTAATATTGATTTTATTTATTTTCTTGAAATTAAAAAGGTATAATAATAGCACAAGGCAGGTTATTAGGGCACACCTAGCTATTCAATATTTAGTAAGATAATGCCATAATTACTCCAGGTAAATATGCTTGCAGTTTGAGTTCGCCGGTTTTGGGCATTATTCTTAATACTTTTATTTTCTTAGTAAGGAAGAAAACTGGTTGTCAATATTATGGCATTTTAAAAACTAACCGTAATACGATTTTCTGAAGGCTTATTAAAATCTGCAAAATACTGTATAAAACGACTGCGTCATTAGGTACTGTTGAAGATTTATATACACCACCCTAACAAATAGGTAAGCAAAGTTATTAAAGCAAATTAAATAGCCTCGTCATAATGACATATTTAAAAACTTCCAATCCAAATAAGTTTTTCTAAAACTGAGTTTTAAATCCTCCTCTATCTCAAGGTTCGTAAATATAACAAGCTTGGATATATAGGATATAGTGCCCACTCCATTTTAATTAGTTTAGTTTCGCAAGTTGTGTTGTTTGGTGTTGTAAACCGGTTAAAGTGATCATCGTCACTTCTGTGGATTATATATTTTTTATGCCATCACCTTTTTCACTCTTTCTAAAACAGTGTTGAAAACCAATTACTTTAAAATTACGCCAACTGACGTAAGTAGCGTACTCTGAGCGACAAAAAAGTGGCCCCTCGAAAAATTATTGATTTTTAACTTGTGATTTGGAGAATACATAAATACTGCTCATATAAAACACTAAAAAATGAGGAGGATGATATTTTTAGCAAACTTTATTCGCCTACAGTTTGGAATTTTGTATGGCAGTTTTGAACACCCCGTATGCAACAATTTATTGAAGAAGCATCTTCTGGTTCCAAATGTTTTTTTAAATTTTGTGAACATCTCTTTTCGCCATATGCCATTCTGAAATTTAAGCAGCACGTGTTCTTCAAAATAACACTCTGTAGATTCCTTTTGTCAAAAATTGATATGTAATATCTAAGCAGTGTTTTATGCAAATATCAAGTTTTTAAAGATCAGACTCTCCATTCAATAGTTGTAAATCTTTAAAGATTTACACATTTTTTTGGTGGGCAGTTTCTTGTCCTTGAATATCGATATTGTAACCTACTAATACCCTTACGAAAATTTAAGATAATAACATTAATCATTTAGTAATGTCAAAATATAATATTCAAATTTTCAGTTTTTACACGAAAATTGCAGCACGTGCAAAATTGATCTTTTAGTCGTCGAAAATGTTCCGACTTAAAAGAACAGCTCACATTTTGCGAGTAGTTAACATAAATAACTAGTTTCTACGTTTGTTATGAAAGAGGTAGTTATGTAACTATTTACAGTTAGGCAATACAGTATATGTTCAAACCATGCGGAAACTTGTTTACGTGGCGCCTACCTGTCCTCGCGCCTAAAGTTGCGGCGCCTAAACGTACGCGCACCTAATAGTGGCCGCGTCTAAAGGCTTCGCGCCTAAACGTCCCTTTCCGGTTTACTTTACCTAACAGTTTTTCTACACAATTTGGACTATCAGGAATATGTTAATTTTTTTTGAGACAGCCACTTTTATAGATTTCGAATCGCGTTTTTTCACTTTAATAGAATCTGTGATGCAATAAGCTTGTCCAATACTAATACTCTCCAAATACAATGCGTTTGTTTATCATTGTTTTGTAAGGAATTCCATGACAGCTCGGTATTTGAATTTGTTCACTTTGGTAAGTTGATCCGTAACAACACAAACGGACACTTAACGAAATTAATAATGATATAAGAATAAAAAATTATCTAATGACAAATTGTATCAAAAGATAAAACTAGTTAGTTCGAGAATATAAGAACGACCTCTCGTAAGTGTCAAATTATAAGTTTAAGAGCAATTTGGGGATTTCCTCAAACCTGTTTTAACTCCTTCCTGATGGATCGGGTGAGGTCGACAGATCTTTTATGTATCTGCTTTATGGCGACGATGTTGCCCTTGTAGAGCCCGATCCTCGTGTAAGCCCTTTTTGGAGTGGAGGATTCCGCCATTTCGCTTAAGCTGCCCGTCGGCGCCTGGAAAACGCTGTGTCTGCACACTTGAATCTGTAAATAAAATCCTCTTTGAAACCGCCGTTATTTTTACGCCGGCGCATAGCTAAATCGCTGCGTTGTTTTAACCCTTCTAATTAAGCAACTGTAGGTAGGCCGAGTAAGCCAACTTTCGATTCTGCCCACAAAACCGCAATCGTTAAAGCTAAGCAGGGGATTAAAGCGTTAACAGTGATCCTTAATTAAATGAAAGGGCCTAATGACAACATTTGGAGTTTATGAACTATGCGGCAACCTTTTTGAACTTGACTTTGAGGTAAAAAAGAATTAAATTCGAGGGGTGAGTTTTATTGCATGCAGTTGAATTTTAGAAGAGGACATCAGCTAAACTAATCTCTTTTGTTAATCCATAATTCATATTTGAAAATCTCAATAAAGTTTGCGTCTATTTTGTTTTGTAATCGCACTTCGAATATTTATATGTTTGCTGGTTGAAGTTACAGGAAAGCATGACAGAAGATTATATATGTTTTTCAAATCGGTTTCGATGTGATAGGAAGTTGTGGAAAGTAAATATTAGGAAATGAGCCGAGAAAGACAAAGCAAACTTCAGAAATGACGGATTGCACTCGAGAAACATTTATCTTTATGTCGTTCCTATATATGAACTCTCAAACAAGATTGTTGTTTGCCAGTTCAATTTAGTTTATAAAAGTCTAATTTATTCATAAATCATAAATTTTCTAAAATAAAATAGCAGGAATTTTCCAGAAAAAATACTTATGTTGCCCCTAAACAGGTACAATGAGTTCATGCCATTTTGTGCGACAATATAATTATTATATGCGCAATACTACATGATTGTAGTATACACAATGTTTGTCAATTTGGAAATCAAATACACATTGCAGTCACAGGGACCTGAATTCGCGTTCCCAGGAGCTTACTTAGGCGGAATCTGATTACTAATTGATAGTCCTTCGCTTTAACCGCTAACCCACGCTGACACAGCAGTCGAATTCGCTTTTGGGTGTATTATAAAAGACGCGTCGATCGCTGCAAATTTTTGTCCATTTTATGACATTCACACTGCATCTCTTAGATCCCATATTCGTGAAGGGTAAAAACCTAAGCTGTGTGGGAATTATTACGTTTATCTGGCCTAATCAAAAACAGAAAACATTGTATTTTTTAAGATGCTCATCCTGTATATATTTGACCAAAATTATATTTTAGTTTCGAGCCAGGTACACATATAATCCGCATGCAAAATATCGTGCTCCTCCAATAACTTTTGTCCTATATCGGCAACAGTAGACGGACACAACTTCGTGTTTTAGACGAGGGAAATGCAACGATAGAGCAAAACCTGTCTTAGTAAAAGTAAGGTGTAGCCCTTTAACTTTTAATTTGAAAAATAAAAAATTCTACTCTGTAAACGCCAATGGATATGACCTAAAGTTATATCAACATTATCTAGATCGAAGTAAGCCGAAATAGCAAAGCTGGCTGGGACTTTAGCATTTCCTCTGTCACTAAAAACTATCCCAGAACAGTCTTCATCAATGCTAGTTACTTCTACACTCTTAAATCAGCCTCTGAATTAGAATAGGTGACCTTGAACAGGAATAGACTGATCCAAATGGAAAATAGCCGTTTAAAAAAAACAAAAGAGGAGAGCGATAAAGAGGATTTTCAAAACAGGTTACATTAACAGTAATAAAACGGCGATTGGCGAGTTTGTAAAAAGTTGGGAACAAAACGGGGGGATGCGATATATTGATAATTAGTAAATATGGACCTTCTGAAATTGAAAATGCTGAAACCAAAGACAAATCTTATAAAACACTGTCAGGAATGGTTGAATAAGTAAATCTCAGAAGAGAGCCCGTTATTATGGGAGACTGAAACGTCAGAATTTGTAGGAGAACAAATAAATAGCAACACTGTTTGAAAGTATACTGAAGACCACACAAATAATAATGGCAATGCATTATTTGAAATGTATGAGCAAGAACTATTAATAAATTGCTTCTATAAACACAAAGAGATACGTAAGTATACCGGTGAGCAAAACATTCAATATGTGATTTAAACACCAATTTTACCTACAGAAGACGTACGTGCACATCAAGGAGCAGGGTGTGGCTTACATCACTGGCTTTTGAAGTCTAAAAATCCATTTTCCCTTTCAACAGGAAAGAAGGGACCGTAGGTCGTCCAGGGACAATAAAAATGGCATGTTAGACAATACGCCGATCATAATCTACCAGGATTAAAAGAAGGTTTACCCAAATTCCTGCATAACATAAGACTGTCTCTAACGCTTAAGGACATTTCCTACTTCTCTGGCTTTCAGATATATCACGAACTCATGAATGAAATCATAGAAGCTGCATGTATGAAGCACCAGAACGGTATCCTATGATGATTAGAAGAGGTTAAAGAACTGTAACGCTAGCGTCTGCAGCAAATTATAATTACACATCAAAAATGTATTTAATTTGTACATCGCCTAACCGGGTGTTACATCTAGCCAGTGCTCGAACTGGTGATAACAAGTCACGCACACGCTATGCGCAAAGACACAAAGAAGTAATCACGGCGCCACCTCCCACTTAATGGTACCCGGAGGGGCTGTTCCGATAAAGCCGCCCGGAGAGTATAAAAGAAGGTTTCACAACCATTTTAAGTCACTTGAGTCGCTTGAGTCCCTGGACTTTCCTTTCCCCCAATCTTCTCTTGACTTAGGTGTGACAGCGCTTACCGTCTCCTAAGATAAATCTCGAAACCTGTTCGTGCCTTAGATTGTGACAGCGCTTAGTGTCACCTAAGGTAAACCCCGAAACCTACTCGTGGCTTAGATTGTGACAGCAATTACTGTCTCCTAAGGTAAACCCCGAAACCTGATCGTGCCTTAAATTGTGACAGCGCTTACTGTCTCCTAAAGCATCCCCCTGATAGCTCGAAACCACCGCAATTCCCCGTCCCCGACATTACCGGAATCAATGAGGCGATTATATCTTTCTAATCTGCGCCCAGAGACGTCTTCTTGGCCATTGTCCAAAGGCAAATTACATTGCTCCGGTACGAATGTGGAGGCCCTCGCCGCGTCGGCCGGTAAGCGATCGAATTTTATGAAGTCCAAACTCTCTTTGCCGTTACGCTGGTAGTAACGCACTTGTACCCCAAGGCCTACAACCACGATCCACATCCGCGAATACACCGCCCCGGAACCACAGGTAATTTGTAAATTCTGTATTTCACGAGGGTGCTTGCAACAGGCAAGTACTTAATCAAACTGCAGCACCCGTAGGCCACGCCTACCGCTTCGGCACAAGTTATACTGGGCGTAGTCGCTGCCCAGGTCTAATTCCGCCGCCATCGACACTTACGTGCTAATTAGGTTGGAGGCCAACTAGGAACGAAGAAACACGTATCCAGAAAAAAATAATTTTATTGAATGTACTAAGCAATTCGCAGAATTAAGCATTATTTTGTACAGTTAGTTAAAATATTATACCGTTGTTTTATAAATGGTTTTCCTGATCATATACATTTGAGTTTGACTGAACATTTTCTTCGATTGAGCTTACCCGAGATAGAAATTAACAAACTATTTGAGCCTTTCCGAAATTAATGGAAGTCATAAACGACCAGAATTAATTACCAGGACTAAAGTTAAATTCGGGAGGGCAAAACGTTACAGAACTAATCAATGAAAAACAACGATAATCATAATGGTTAGCCAGCAAATAAAGATAGACAGTATATACATTTGCAGCAAAAATATAAAGATACAAAAATTGCAATAACCCGTGGCAAAACCAAGATGTGACAGAACATAAGAAATAAACATATACTTTGGTATCATTAGAATATTAGAGCCATGAACAACTGTAAAAAAGTTTACGACAAAATAGAAACGAATGTACTAAAATTCAGTTAACATCTACAGACTGTTTCTTGCAAATCAGCACCAATTTCTAAATACTGACGAAGAGACGGAGTGTGAAAAAGCCATTCAAAAGCTGAAATAAAGTATGAAAAAGAGAGAATCGCCAGGTCCAAAAGGAAGCTGGTAAAATGTGGAACTAAAAATCTGTTTGAAATACTAACCTACATACTTTCCCTTTTTTTAAAGAGGTGGAAAACTACCCCATGAGTTCGTTTATAAGTAACATTCACAAGAAAGACGACAGGAAAAAATACAACAATTATAGAGAACTAAGTGTGACCATTTATGTTAGGATATTTGAATTTTAACGTCACTTGTAGTGGAATTATTTATTTCTCGGCCACTCTTGTATTGTAATTTACTTCTATCGGTTTGTTTCACGCTGCAATGGGACATTGAAGCTGACTGGTTTGTATGCCGGCGCTTGTGCCTTTTAGTCGGGGACGTAACACCGGAGCCAGCACATCGTTTCGTGCCGCTCTCCTCAGCTCACTGTTTTCGTGGTCAAAGGCTAAACCTTTGACGCCTGGAGAAGGCAGACGTGCGGCCCTGAAACTATGGTAAAGAAGAGTCGCATACCCTGAGAAATTTTATCGCTTATTAAGAGAACCATCCCTAATAATTACAGTTGAATACCGGATTAACGTTTGTTTCCTTTAAGTATTTTTATAATGAGCTGTTGTGTGTTGTTGCCGTCTTATGTGTTACACCCACTCTTCGCCCAGCTAGGTGAATTTTGGACCATTTTGTAACTTTGTATCCTTTTGATGCCGCACAAACGAATGCGTAGCTACTTCAACACACTTTTTCCAAAAAGGGCTCAACTTCATCTCTCTTCCCGAGAGCTAGCGATAACGCTTTCCAGTCACGGTCGCCATCAGCAAGTTCCAACGCACTGAAAGATGCTGTTAAGGTAAACGATATATCTTAACTACATGCAACAGAGTGCGTAGGTAAGAAGTGCGTTAAATTATCAAGAAGTGAACCTTTCATTTCGAACGTTTGAATTTAGTCAAATTTTGCGCTTTAAAATCAAATTATAGTTAAATTAAGAGCCCCTTCAGGGTTCTGGTTTGTACAAGAATTAAAACTGGCGCTTAATAGTAACGTTTAAGTTAAACTGTATACAAAGTGACGCCACTTAGGGTTTTATCACATTGCCTTTTCGCATGTGTAACATATGCAATGTGAGATTTTGAACATTTAACAAATTTGTTTAAATGTTCGTGGTTGTTTACCTGCGTTCTTTTCTTTCGCTGTGAGACAGATTGCAGAAAGCATTACAGGTATTCCAGAAAACATAATCAAACGTAAGGCTCTACCTGTGAAGAAGCGTTAAGCAAACCTCCTGAATAAGCTGACGGGATTCTGTTTGGTAGTTTAGGGGTCCACTCATCATTTAAATAGAAGAAATTACGTGGCGCCTTACAACATAATTTTGAACTACCGTAAACCAGTAATTCTATCGCTAGTGAACCGACCCTTCTCTAGTAGAGTGAATTTTCTGAATTAGCGAAACATATAAACGTTGTCATCATCCTGTAATAACCGGCGTTCCAACGCAGAGCAGCTGCCTGTTTGTTCAGCTCTGTAACAATTATTTGACTAATCTGAGCCAACATAATGAAACAAAAAATTAAGAGAAAGCCTCACTAATCAAAGATGTGTTATATTCATTACTCTTTACAATTAATAGTTCGCTGTTTAAAGGTGTTCTATTGAATTATGCTCTATTATAACCTCTGAATGTTCTCTAATAATATTCCGCAAATCTACTGTGCATATTTAGTTAGATTGTTGAAGTTCTTCTTCAAGTGTGGCTCTCCTTGGTACCGGCTGCTAACGTTCTCCTTAGTCGTTTTTAGAACTGTCGAGTTTGTTGCCCGATAGGTACAATCTTCTCCAGGTGTTGAAGTTACGTTGTCGTTCCGTTGGTATATCGTAGAACTTCAGCTTCAGCAACGCACTAGATACTGTCGAAATTTGTCTCATATCGACTACATTCCCGTGTCGGCACTGTATTATAATCGGTTGCCACTTAATACCGAATCTTCGTTGGTCGCCGGTTGCCGCTCCAGCTGCGAAATTCATCGAGTCTGGGGGTTGTCCAAATCTTTGGCCGTGTTTAGTCGCTTAACTGCCTCTAGGAAATCACTGTTTGAGCCGGGGCCTTACCTTTTGTTACGTGTCGTTGATTTCTACTGCATTCAAAGCTAAGCGGATCTACCTCACTTTGTAATAATAAGTAGTATTGCATGTGCATTATTTCCCATTTTTCAACATATTGTATCCGATTCTATATATACAGTATTTATTTTTGAAATTTTTAATAACCGACCCCTTAACAAACCTACATTTTGAACGCTTCCCCGTCTGGGTGTTTGTAGCAATTTGGAATCGGTGGCTGATTTGATGTTTGCCCATCAATACTATTTTCCTTAGTTTGTACTTTGTGATGCAACGTCACGTCTTTCATGTACTTTAAAAGTAATTTGACTTGGGTTTCTTATCCTATCAGTTCAAACGCCAATAACCTTATGAATCTTTGCGTATTTCATATAACCGTATAGGATTTCATCCTGCTTGGTTTTTTATAAGGCAAAATTTAATACACGTTTTCTGGGAAGCAATATAACCTATTTCATACAAAATTAAGGCAAGTTTAACTTCAAACCTTTACATTTTTTAAAGCCATGAATGTAATATTCTGAGAACGGTTTTACCATATAACTTTTTAGTACTACATATGCAGCTTTGAGTATCCAGGTGTGGATGTTGTATGGTAACACTAAATATACGTAACGCTACTCAAATCTGTATCTTGCTGCAAGCTGAAAGCTGAAGTTGATACCTAAGTAATTGTTTCATGTATAGAAGGCCTTATTATTGAATCATACATATCTGCAAGTCTAAAATATTTCTATAGTATACTGCAACCATTTTTAGTACAGCATTCAATTAATTCGTTTATATAAGACTTTGAACGCGTAGTAGGTAGCCAACTATTGTGGAAAATGATCCTGGATGTGTGATTGACAGCTCCTAGGTAGCATTCGAACGTTTCTCGCTTCCGATATAATTTTGTTCGAAGTAATGACATGTGTGCAGAAATTGCTGCTCGATTTTTTAAGTTCATCGTGCTAAAAGTGCACTTTTTTACTTTATTTGTGTGGAGGGCTTGACCTTTATTAAGATAAGAATCCGCTAGAAGGAGTTGTATAATTCGAAAATCTTTCGAAGTCGTTTGATGCAGTTCTAACCTAAAGGCACATGGCAGGTAATAGGATCCTTTTTAGTGAATGAAAGGCAGACTGTAAAAGTACTTATTTTTCCTAATTTTTATATTCTTTAATTAGCCTTTCTTGCACGGGGCTCGGAGTAGAAATTTGCTGGTGGTGGTGTGTAAGCTTCAAGAACGCTGTAGGGCAGATTTCCCTTTTTAAGCCGTTTTGTATCCGAGTGAAGAAATCTTGATCGCGGAGGGAGTTTTGGCGATGCTACAGCAATCCAGCCTCAGAGAGTGCAAATGAGATTTCCATTCATTGAATTCCGCCAGTCATCATGGTGCACATCCCTTTGGTTGTACTATCTTTAGGTTTCAATCTGATATAACTCAATTTATTTATTGGCTTCACTGTTTAGATGTAATTGGAATCTATATGTTTAACTCTGAAAATAATTTTCTTTTTTAGCTGTTACCGAGAGAGGTTTTCAGGAATAAGTTGATACCTTATTTATGTGATTTTGAGAGCTGATTCGGTATTGAAATAATTTTTTCTACTCATGACATTGAAATCTGTCATTTTAACATGGATTCCGGTGGTTGAAATCGCATTTCAACCACTATCGCATTTCAACCACTGGAGATTGAAATGTTCGGACTACTGGGATTTCAAACTCTTTGACATTCAATTAACACAGACTGGCGCAAAACCTAACCTGCTAACCTCGAATTTGACATAGACTTACAATGGTTTATTAACGTTTATTTTAAAAATTTGTAGAAAAAAGTAGTATATGCAACTCGTGGCTGATAACATTTCAACCACTTTTTCCACGGTGCCGGAAAATTCACCGCCAACAATTCACCGTCAACAATTCACCGCCAACAGTTCGCCGAAACACAATTCACCGCCACGACAATTCATCGCGGCAGCAGTTCACCGCTAGTATAATTCACCGCGACAAAAACTTAATTTATTTGTGAAGAATTTAAAAATTTATAAACATACCAAAAATTTAGTTGAACTTGTTTCATTTAGTTATATAAAATAAAAATTAAAACATTTTATTAAAAAACTTTAATAAAAACCAGCAAATAATACATAGAACATGTTGATATAGGAACATTATCAAATTTATATAGAAATATATGGAGTAAACTAGAATAATTCACCGCGACAAAAAATTAATTTATTTGTGAAGAATTTAAAAATTTAGAAACATACCGAAAATTTAGTTGAACTTTTACTGGAAGTTATTTTTACAAACTACTTAATCCATTTTCAAGAAATCGAGGACATCAAGTTTAATTTAAAATAATAATTCGTTTTTGTTGCGGTAAATAATGGCGGTGAATTATTGCGGCGGTTATTTTTTGTTGCGGTGAATTGTGGTGGCGGTGAATTGCATTGCGGTGAACTGCTGGCGGTGAATTGCTGACGGTGAATTGTTGGCGGTGAATTTTCCTATACCCCTTTTTCCATAATATACTATTTACATGCGTTCCCAAGCTTAGTAATCTGCAGGCTGGGTTACTATTCCAGCCCTTCATGTTTTTGTGTTTTGCAAGCGATCATAGAGTCGCTTGAATACTAAGCAACTCATGTTATATTTTATACGTATAATTATTTGGGAAGTTGTATTACGATTATATTCATTCATCAAGCTGGTTTACTTTCCAAATTAAGCGATTTTAAATATTGAGTTAGCACTGTTAATATATAGTATATTTCGAGCATAACTCAGCATCGAAGTTAGTGTCTTGAGGATTTGTTGGAGGCACGCCTCTCACACATAATTATCGATTTATGATAAACATTCTTAGCCTGCGATATGTTTTCTTTGCGATAATGTGTGATATTTAGCGGTTAAGAAGCTACTCAGTGGTTGTTTAAAACTCGTGTAAGCCAGTAATGCCAATTTGTTATTTACCTCTACTTGTTAGTTATCTTTTAATGTTTTATCATTATACGATTTTATGTAGATTTGTGTTTCACTGTTATACTTACTTTTGTTTACGATTTGAGCCATTTAGTGGTTTTTTAGCTCAAAAAGTCTTTGGGAATCGTGCCAATTGGAACCACTTGGCGCCCTATAATTTAGTTTTACTCCTTTGCGAAGGTAAGTCGACCCCCATCGTCCCCCGAGTGAGTCGGTAGCATGTTTCTACTACTTTAGCGGCAAAAATTATTGTAACAAATTATTTCATGCTTTTGCTAGGTCATCCCGTCTAAGCTTCATTATTTTCGTTTGCCCAATATATCAATGTTTTCTAATATATTTCTATACATTTCGTTATTGTGTTTGTTATGTCTTTCCTTTATTTTTGGATCGCTTTTCTAGCGTATTCTTAAAATACTTGCACATAGAATTGCTTGTCCAGTTATATGAATTGTTACATCTTTTTCACATTTATTTATTTTTGTCTTAAACCAATGCACGTATGTATGGCGCTACTTTATACTAGTAATAATGACTAAATTTAAACAAATATTGTTTAATTGAATTTCCATTCGATTTCATTCTACTGTTCGTCTGCCATTTTCCTTGCTCACTTTCTATTTCGGTTATTTTTTCAATGTCTTATTTACACTGTTGTGCTAAGTGAGTTAATACTTTTCGAAATTTGCGTATTTATTTATTTCATTCAGGCGATGAATTTGTTACTAGATATTAAGTATGCAGTGGAATTAATGTTGCTGTACCTACTGTTTGGTTTTCAAAAAAGTTATGGTGCCGTCACTCATATCTTATTTTTTATATATAAATCGTAGCATATAAAAATAATAAACGTCTCTTTCGGGGAAAAAGTTTGAAAGCTATCGGTCTTACTTACCGGTTACTGTCTGATCTGTGTTGTGGCACCTGTATTTCGTCTAGTAGTAGAGAGTATCATGCCGTATATCATCAATTTATTTTCAAATTTCAGGGTATGTGAATAAGTTGAGTTAAGTCGTCTTATTTTGTAAATATATTGTACATGCCAATTTGACATCTATAAAAGCCTACACAGTAACATTTGCAATTATGTACATACTCGTAAATTGCAAGGAAACAGTCTAGCAGATGAAAAATCCAGAACAGATTTCTAAATTTACTGGACATATTGTTATTATGCCTGATTATAAACTATAAATTGTGTAAATACTAGGTAAATGGCAATCAAAATCTTATCGTTTCAACCGAAATTGCTTCTTAATGATCAATTTGATTAAGGGTTCTTTTGAAAAACTTGTTCAGGAACAAGCCTATATATGTTGATTTTGACAATAGTAAAGAGCACTGTTTTTTGGCTATTATTGTTTTTCCTCTAATATTTTAAAAAGTATTGAATTTTATTGCTAAATGAAGTTATATGATAGGATTTATCGCAATGCTCTAAGGATAAAGTGGACTTGTGTTTATTTTTTAGAGTGTAACACAGTGGGATAACGAAATTACTAGCTGCTTAAAGGAATTTGTGCTGATATATCGAATAACTATCACTCAAAGTTGCCGACTTACCATGCTCTTGTTTCGTGCAGCTGTTTCTGTGGTCTCCGTGGGGATTATAGTCACGTCCTTCATGTCAATTTTCCATAGAAGGCAAGCTAATTTCTGCTCGTACCTGTAATGCCTGTTAAAAACCATTTTTAAAATAATATCTTCCCATATTTACATAAATATATTTAATAGGGAACCAGTGAATTAAGTTTTTAAGAACAATACTGTTTTAGGAAATTGATAAAATATTTTGCTGCGAATAGAGGTTTTAGGAAAATAGAATATTTGCAGATCATACAATCGTAAGGGATATACCTTTTCATTTAATTATGAAAGCAACTTACTTTAACGCGAACAGGATAGCAACGAGAACTACAATCGATACAAAGGACACAATAGCCACTAGTCTCCAGTCGGTCTTATAAATGCATTTTTCTCCATAGAATCCGCACACGGGTTCTGCTAAGGGCAGCTTCCCCCCAACCCACTGGATGGGTCTCGAGACGTTTAAGTATTTAAACTCCTGGAAATTAAGCTTTGTGAAACTGAAAAATTATAAGCGTTGAGCAAAGCTACAGAATGCGATTTCATCAAAACTGCTTTTATGCAGCGGTATTACATTTTACAACACTTAAACATGCTTACAGGTAACGTCCAGGGAAGATTACTGCCGTTGAGTTGGTACTGAAAATATCCAACTGGCTGCATACTCATTCGTAGGGTTCCATTCATTTCTGTGTCATCCAAAAGAACGACGACTGTAAAGTTGCCTTCTGCGTCCCCATTTCCGTCGATAAATACCTAAAAGTTGAGCTGTTATAAATACTTATATTTAGTGTCGGTAAAAACTTGTTTTGTCATAGTGTTCTAAACGCGCCTATCAAATTTTCACTTAAAAATTGACCATAAACTAAGGCAGGAACTGTTAAAATAGTGTAACTTTGAATCCCTATTTCAAAAATAAGAAAGAGATCTGAAACGATTAAATTATTGTAGTTTAATTTGCAGTTCGGTTATTATGTGCGTTTCGTCAAAAAAGTACATTTTTAGCTCCTAAAAGAAACTTAATTTTAATCTTGTGCAGTTATACAGTATCCGATTACTCAAAGTATCAATGTTCTGTCCTCAACCACTGTAATTAATTTATACGGCCGAATCATTTTTAGTTTCATCGCACTAATTGCACAGACTATTCAGTATTCAGTTCACCTGTCTTCTGTCAAAAGGAAAACATCAGATTTAGCACTTCATAGTCAACCAAAATAAACTATAGTGGCTATTGTAAGTTAGTTTTGTTCTAACATTCAGGGTACCCTGTCCTGGTTCAAATGTGACGAGCAGAGCAGAGACATGCTTTTTGTGTACAGTGTTTGAGTATTTTTTTTAAATAAATACTTTAAAATTGTTAAACCGTTACATCAACATAAAGCGCATGCTCGTTAGATTCAAGGCGAACCCAGAATTCAAATGATTGTTATGTAAACTATTACCTGGGTGGCTGAGTGGAGCTTGCTTAGCAACCAGGTGAACATGGATTCTAATATGACCGTAGTTGAGAATTTTCTGGGAGCGGCATGGATTTGAACTCATCCTTAAGTTAGCTTGAGAGTGGTTGAGTTTGTGGTAGGTTTGGTATGTAAGTCGCGTGCGGCTCATTACCGCCGTTGCACTTCCCGCGCAGTATGAATGGTGCTCGACACCGAAAGGTGAAAGAGATAATGACGATGATGATTATAAATGATTAGACAAAGTTAAGTAAATAAACTGTAGATAGAGATTGTGCAAGCATAAAGGGGTTAGTTTCGTTAAAGACAATAGGAATCGATTAGGCAAAGTAAAGAAAACCTATTTGGCATGAGTATCGCTTAGTACACCAGAAAACTATTTAATAAATGCCGATGAAGTATCATTAGAAGCAGATAATCGCAAAAAGGTTCAATTCATCGTATTTCAAAGAACTTTCTTCAATCGCTAATTAGCGTGCACATATTACCGCAATTTTCGTGTAATATTCTTGACAAATATAAGATATAGCATAATTCCGCAAAATGCACAAGGAAAATGAATTTGGTAAGCAACTTCTTCTTCTTCAGGTGCCCATCTCCATTCAATAAAGGTTGGCGACAAGTTCGGCATACTTATTGCGGTCTAGATTTGTATGAATTAAAGATTATGTGTTTATAACAGTCCAGTCGCGTATATTTTTCAGCCATGAATGTTGTCTGCGGCCAGGACCACGTTTTCCTTCGATTATTAGTTACAAAATTGCAATAAATTTAAAATTTACAATAAGTAACCTTTATAACGAACATGATTCGGTGAGCGGGAAGCACAAAGGTAATGTTGCGGGATTCTAAGATTCCACGAAAAAGTTGAATAAAATGTCTCTGAGTTGTTCTCATTGACCACAGACGTCAGAAAAGTTGCAATCGGACGAAGACGCATTTGTGCTACCAATAAGTGGTCTGGCTTTCAGTGCGTTATTTTCAGCCCAACAGACGGAAAATAACAGAGAGTGGTTTCTTTTGGGCGTCCAACGCGTTGAACTTCCAAAATACCATATAATCCTGGATTTATCAGAAGGGTACAGCTTCTTGAGATAAATAAATTAAATTTTTCAATGCGTTTTACAGCTTCCGAAGTAAAATTTAAGATTCAAAATTTTTCAAAGTGGAAACAAAAGATTAACTCTATTCTGAAGTTGCATATGGAAAGTACAAAAATTGAAATTGTAAATTCAAAAAATTAAAGAGCATCCAGACAACCCACATCTCACCTTGTTCAGAAAATTCATCAAACCAAGCCAGAAGCTTAGGCAACCCAGAAATACTGTCAGAGTCAGAAAAGTACTAGACACCAAGATACATATTACAATGAGTGCTACAAAAACAAATCAACCGACAGAGAAAGGCAAATATCCCCCACTTAAAATAAGAAATTGATAATAGACACGGCCAGTATCAGACAACCGTAACTACAAAGACACTTAAGAAGTGAAGTACAACAGAGCTAAGCACTCGATAGAAGATGGGAGAATTCGAATAGTTACCTACCCTGCAAAGCCCATCCAACCAAACGAAAAACAACCCTTTGGATACTACAAAGAAAAGACTACTATAAATAAAAAAAAGCACAACAATGAAAGTACCTAGTAGTAAAAATGAATAATGGAACTGAGAAAAAGCAAAAGGTAATAACAAGAATATAACATGAATAATATTCAATACGAATACTGAAAAACAGAAATAGTAATAACAAAACAAAAATGGGAGTGTACACTATGTTTTTTTGATCGCGTTACAGCACATATTACGTGCATCGTTTTTCATGAGCGATTAAAATTTTGATAACATTTGAAATAAACTAATTTCATAGTTGCCGTAGCGGCATAGTCAGCGATGCATACTGCTAAGATAAACCATGTAAGAAAAAAGTCGAAGAACAATGAAGGATTTTGAAGGAAACATGCTAAACGAACTAGTAGGATACAAGACAGTCGAAAAAATTTATGTGAAATAAATATTATGGAAATCTAAAAAAAGTGAATTATAAGATAGTAGAGGAAACACAAGAAGGGATTTAATACGAAAAATATCAAGATTGGCTGTAGGAGACAAATAATGTAAACGAAGGGGAAAATAATGGTCAAGAACATAGCAGAATGGAAATCATGACGTCCTTAATTCGACAGGGAGATAGAAAAATGATTCAAAATAGGTAGTAGAATACCTAAGTAAACTGAAAGTGAAAAACTGGGGAGAAGAACTTAAAAACAGAAAATAATGAAAAGTAGTTGTTATAAAAACGAAATCGCATAAGAAGCTATAAAGAGTAAAACAAAAAATCTGGTGTGATACACTTACACAACTTCCTTTTACAGTAATCTTATAATTAGTCAAAAATTTCATTTTTAATTTTTAACCATTTGTTAAAAATTTTCAAAAATTACAAATTCTACAAAAACGGTACAAAATCGAGTGTTAGTTGAAGAGACAAATTTTCTCTAGAATTTTAAGGTGAATTCAAAAATGTAATAATATACCGGGTGTTTTATTTAAAATAGGAGTTAATAAAAAAAATAGAAAAAAAAACAAAAGAAACCCATTTTAGAAGTATTCAACTGGAAAATCACCTATTTCACATCAATACACATTAAAAATGTAGTAAAAATGTAAAGTTTAAAAAAAATCGTTAGAGCCGTTTTTGAAAAAATCGAAAAAAACTGAAAAATCACAAGAGTAAACACCTACTTCCGGTTATGCGATTTTCTTCAAAAGCTTGCTGTCTCATCTACATAGTACAAAAAACTTATATATGAAGTTTCAATGCCATACCTCGTTTCGTTTTTGAGATATTCTGTTCACAGACACACAGACACACAGACAGACAGACAGACAGACCAATGAAAAAAAAATATGTTTTTTGGGATCAGGGGACTCTAAAACGTGAAGATCTGTTGAAAACTCAATTTCGAATTTTTGGGGTGAATCCAGTAGTAAAAGGAAGTAAACAGGGAAATGATTGGCCAAAAAATTTATCTAAAACTACGTTTTCTCTTCGAATTATAGCAGCGAATATTGTTGTCTTTACTTTTTGTAAGAAACTTTTAAATAGAACAAGTCACATTACTAGAATACAGTTTAGAAGATATTAACCCTGCGTTACCCGCGTTAAGGTATTTGTAATTGGGAATTAAATAAACAATAAATGATATAAGCAGCAACTACATTCTATTAAAAAAAGAGAGCGTGTGACCGGCTGGTAAAGTATTTGCGCAGCAGTCGGCAGGTAGTGGGTTCGAGCCCCACACCCGGACATTGGTAATATCGAACGATCTCCGGCCGTCATACGAACACCTGTGGTGGTCGTGTCCAATGTGAGGGCATTTTTCCTTAATTTAAGGGGTTAGGCTAGCCACTCACCCCGGCCGCGGCTTAAGATGGCTTATATAACCACACACATTGTGTGGAAGTAACAGGCTCTCAGCCTATATTAAAAGGAGGAAGAAGTACTATTACGAAATGGTTACATAGGTAATTAGTCATTTCACACATCGAACCCAAAATATGTGCAAATCACTTTTTGACATTTAGAGCATTTAATACTGGTTTTCCTGTTTTTTTTGTGTTTCGCTAAACTTTCTCTGCAACAAAATTTCAATCGGCTTCGGAGAAACTCCAGAACACACTTGCTGTAGGTACTTAATAGGACAATTAGACAAGGGATTATATGAAAGCGCGTGGTTGGTGATGAATTCACCTATCTCTAAAAGATGGTTTTCAACTGACCTGCAATTGGCGGTGAGTTAGCCTGTTTATTGTATTGCTGATTAGGATTGGTGATGAGTTCGCCTGTACCCCCTAATACTTGTGCTACTAAAATTAGACTCTTCGGTATGTAAAAGCACAATAATTATAATATTACCTATGGTCCACTGTAACATAACGATCAGTGCAGAGTCCGAGAAATGGTACTTCTCCGGACTAGTCTAAAATTAAAAAAGTGATCTCTGTCAATATCAAATATTAATTGAAAAAGCCGTAAGAGATATCAAGTTGACAACCTTATGCCACTTTTTTTCTGTTGCAGATTGCAATTTACAAAATCGGTTTTTCCATAACCGGGTAATATGAACAGTCGCACAGAAAACTTTATTTACCTATTATACGTTGTACTGCTTGACTATCTATTAAGTATAAACGATAGATTGGCAGCTAAGCATGCGGATAAAGAAAAAGCACAAATAATTATTCTGTAGTACTAACATTAGAAATAACATCCAATATTTCATATTACACTTCTCTGATGTATTCAGCATTTATATAATTATTTTCTTAAAAATCTCAAAGAATTTTAGAATAATTACGTTATTTATGAATGCAAGCTGTTTAAACAGTATATTAGATAACAAATTCACATTTACATAAAGAAATTAACGAAAATTATAGGATTTATATGGAAATCCTCTGGTAGTACTTGGAATAACGAGCGGTTCTTCTAACAGGCAATTATGCTGTAAATCTGGTCTTATCGCTGAAGATCAATAGATACTATTTGCTGAATTAAAGGGTTCTAAAACTGAAAGCCCATTAATATAATTGCAAACGGCGTATTATATCCCAGAAATCATGTGCCAATAGAAAAACATAATGTAGGAGGCCAAAGAGAAACAGACCGGTATAGGAGATGGAATAGTTTAATAACGACTAATGCCTATTGGTGAAAGCTATTTTATTATTAAAGCACATTGATGAAGAATTAACGGCTCTATATTTTGACGTATACATATTTCAATTATAATGAATAACATTTTATTTTATAAAAATAAGATCCTGGTCTCCTAGAAACAACACAAATAATTACCTAGTTACCATACAGGATAATTTGGTACATTGCCAGATGTTCTTCAGTTCCATTGTCATGTTCGTTCCATTTTAAGACTAGTGAAATATTGTGTACAATTTAATGGGGTAATAATCCTTATTTTAATAAAAAATCATGCTACAATAGGCATTTACTGCAAAACACCTGGAAGACAGGGGGCATACAATCTTGAAAGTTCTTACTGATTCAAAATTCTGGAAATACTTATTTCGTCTTTGAGAACCTTCCTCCGTTCTCCGAACAAGCAGCCGCCGCTAGACGCTTCCTCCAGGAAAATTGCTCGTCTCTAGGTGCTTAACAGTCAAAAGGAAGCAAATACGGATACTTTTTCCGTCAAATTGAAGAAGTGAAGGAACTGCAGGGTGTTAACTAGAATTGTACTTTTGTTTATTGTGGCATTAGTGCTTAATTATACAATGTTACATCGGTTTTCGAAAAGACTGATTTTAAATATGTATTGTAAAACGAACTTTTAAGTTAAACTTTAATATTTATTGTATCTTGTATTAATAGGCAAAGTATAAGATATATTTTGAGGTTAAACGTTAATACTTATTGAATATTGCGTTAATAAGCAAAAGTATAGTTAAATTAATGAGCTCTTTGTTGAAAATTATGCAAGCGCTTGCTGGTTCAATTAAGGTTTTTTAAACTAGACCTTATACAGCGACGTCACTTAGGGTTATGATAATGTTATGAAATTTTATGTGATTCTGCACCATTTCCAATGTATTTCGTTGTGTGTTAATTATACCGACTAGGATAATTAATTGATGCGTTTTCTTTATTGTTTCTGTAAAATATCCTGCAGGGAATATTTCAAAAAAAAGCAAATACCAGTAATAACACGTTTTTCAAGCGATGCTTAAAGGTATGTTTCTTATCTGCGGGACTTGCTTATACACCACCTTCGGCAAAGGCTCCGTTGATCCTCGTTTCGTGATTTAGGATTATTGACAGTTGCCTATTATTGAATCCAAATCACGTGGGCCTTTTATTTAATCACCATTCTCGACTCACCCTTATTTTGAGCTAGTGTACAACCACATACTTCAGTTTTACAGTCATAGCGCCCCTTTGTCTTGATTGTCAGTTCACTACTAAATATAGAAAGTTCAATGTTTTTTGTATGTTATATTGTAGGACAGTGTGCCAGTAATCTACGCGCAATATTTTTAATAAACCCATTAATAATATCAGACGTACGATAAGCGCAGTTCAGTCTTAAAACTACTTGTTATAGAACCTGACCTAAAACAAGTTGAGGTTGTTTACTAATTCGTGTTGTAAACTAATCTGTTTAGTGGTTGTAAATTATGACAAACCAGGAAATACCCAAATATGTGATACAGACAGTCACAGTGAAACAGAAGCGAGCCCAGCAACAATGAGTTAAAAAACAAACTGTTTATGGAATAAAGAGCAACTGTTTAAAGACAAAGCCCTTGCATTGAAAATGGAAAGTATATGGGGCTTTCATTACAGGAATACAGACACAGAAAATAACATTCATGAAATACTTCGATGCAACGAGGTCAAATCTTGAGGTGAACAATGTGAAGCTGGTGTGTATTTGCATTATCCTGCAACTAATAATGAAGTTATTTTACAAAGCTGCCAACTTTCTCATACGTAGAATGAAATTGCTACCAAAGTTAGGAGTAAAACGAGCAACAAGGTAAAATTTGAAATTAACTGCTCTCTGATTTTGATTAAAAAATTAAACAGATGGAAATCATGGAAAGTCTAGTTAAAACAAATTTGACTTTACCCAACAACATAATTAGCTTCAACGTCAGTATCACATTTATAATATTAGCTTATAGGATCTTATTGTATTCTGATTGCTAATTTACTTAATAAAAAAATCCAATTATGGGCCTAGTTTGATAAGCCTTAAAGGGCAGAAGAAAGTTTATATCCATATCTCAAGATTACATTGAGGCATTTAAAATACAGGGGTAGCGCCCATAATTTCTGCAAACTAATAGATCAAATGCACCATGGAAATCAAGCTTGCCATAAAACAAATGTTTGTTGCTCTAGTTTGACAGTTCAAATTTAGTTTTGATAATTGCAACAGTAATTATACAAGTTAACTTTTAAATAATTGTGAAACGTAAAACCACCAAATCTTAATAATTTTGACAAGGGAGTTTATTAGTCGTAATCAATTACGCATGCTACAACTAATAAATGAGCTAGCTAATGGGCTAAGGATAGATTTAAGTACAACTTAAGCTTTAACTAATTACCTCTATAGTTGGAGTGACTCTACGGAACAAGTTCCTGATGGGTTATAATTTACAAGTCATTCTCAATATTACAAGAAAACGGACAAGAATTGGCTAACGTTTACAAGATAATATTAAGTTTTATTTGCAGGTTACTGTAGCATTAGGGAAAAGTTTAGGCGACCTACGTCGACGATTGTATTTCTAAAAAAGTATCGATTAAGCATGAAGTAGTAGCAGGTCTTACAAGGGAATTTGAGAATCACGGCCCTACCATGACAAGCCAGTCATTCAAGAATTGTTTTATTCTGAAAAAAAAATTCTTGCTACTAATTTTTCCTTATTTTCTTATTTTAAAGCTTTAACAACACAAGGATAATTTACATTTCTTAAATAAAAACTGTACGATAAGCGTTTGCATACTTTCAAGTACGTATTGGAGTCAATTCGAAGAGCAGCTCAGCTTTTTGAAAGTTTATAGACTGCAGCGGCGAAGAAGAGAAGTCCAACGATACGCTATTTAAGCTTGAATTGGAGCCACCTCATCTTAGGCTCGCTCGAGCAGTCTGACCGCGGCTGCAATAGCGCGCGCGAAGAGTTTTGAATTACTGATGCTTACAACTTTTGCACGTAGGGTACACTGATAATGAAATGCCGCACCCGCGAATCATATTCCGAAACTGCTTACGAGACAGACTGGAGCGTCTAAATTTTCGACAAAAAGATTATTTTCATTTTGAAAATGCAGACCATCAAGCTAATTATGCTGTCGCATGATCTGCAGTTTTCCAAGCGAAAAGAAATATATATATATATATATATGAAAATTGTTTAACTGCTTACCCATTATCTGTAGTTCTGGCTGAAAGGTGTTAGAGTTTTGTTGTATTTATTCAAATTTTGCTTGAGGATGCTAAGGGTAATTAATTCAACTCTATTTCTAAAAACTAGATACAATAAATTTTTACACTATTTTATAATTAACATTTTCATGTACAGTAGCAGGAACGCCGAATAGTGATAATCATTCAATAATTAATCAAATAACGTTTGTTTTAATTTTCTTTTGACTACATATGTCTGAATATTTAAAAACCATATGTAATTCCGGCATAAGGGACGTTGGAGTTTTCGCAAAATAAGTAGGCTTACATAAATAACTGTGATATGATCCATTTTATTATATGTACTTATAATTTACTGATAAATGGTCGCAAATGTTGAAAAAATATACGTCAATCACGCAGGCATGTATGTATCTCAAACAGTAGAGATGCAGTTTTGGTATTTTTTTTTACTGGTACGCACTTCTGCGAATCTACATGCGAAATATTTAAATCTCTGAATGGCAGAATTTGTCTTTGTCTGTTAGGGGTTGCAAAATTCATTTTACGTTCGGTTTGCTCTACCATCAAAATTCTCCCAGAGCCGCCACTGGCATAAAGTATATAAATGATTAAAAGTTTTCTAATTGTCTTTAATTGCCTACTTTAGGTTACTTTTAAAGTTAAACATTTAATATTTAAATGTCAGCGATACTGATTCGAAGAGATGTTAGTAAACAACTCGAAGCAAGAGAATTGCAAATTAGCCTCGACGCCCATAACGAAGGTTTCGTGAAAGTTTGATTTTCAAGTACGTAATTCCAATTATAAGCCATGCTGAGCCCTATACTATTTAATTTCACAGCGATATAAAGTGGGCGTTGGTGTGGAGCGCGTTGTCATAGAATACAAAACTATAAAAAAACAGCTAGACCAATCTCCCTATTACCCTATTACAATAGAAAAAAATACCCAGGTGAATAAAGTCAAGGTATATTTAGATATTATGTGTCATTACAGCCTGAAGCTTTTATTGTACACAGTTACACCAGCACTGCTCGCTGAAAGCTTTTCAGATCATCCGAATGAAAATGGGTAATGGAAGCGATTATTTATGCCAGCAAATTGATGTTAATGCCGCTTTTAAGGACACGCGTGAAGCATTGCAGCTGTTTTCGACAATGCTTTAATATTTGTTGTGGAAATTTACAGCTGGCGGGGAATTGATATGTTTGAGCAAATTGACATAAATGATTTGTGGAAAATGTTCTCCCTGAAAAACCAAACTGAAGCGGTTTTCAAGCAAGGACAACTGATTTGATGCCTAGCCAAATACCGGGTGTTTTTGAAGTCGACCGTGTGACTTGTGGAGGAACATTTCAAGATAAAATCAAGTCGAAAATATCGCTAAGGCTTTGGTCTCAGATTCTTAGCTTCCAAAACACAGCGTGTTAAACTTTTCCAATCAAGTTTAAATTTTGCTTCTAACAGCAGAACACTTAAATCGATTTGCATAGTATTCAATACGTATAACATAACACTTAGCTGTAGATGTAAATATTATTACACCTGATAATTAATGCGTTCAATTTCGTCCAGTTCCATAAACTAACCCAACATACTCTACTGAATCGAGTATAAAATCAAAAGTTGGCAGACACAAAGATATTGTTTTACAAGCTACATAAAATAGAGACGCGCACTTTTTTCTCTTTGCACATAGATTATGTACTTAAAAATTTGACTTTTGCAGTACATTAGCTCATTTAATGGAAGCTGTCCGTTACTTTCTTTTTTGGTTGGTATATCGTCGTTATTTGAGTATTTAATTTTTTTTTATTTTGATGGTAAATTGGATTTGCACGTAGAAGATTTTTTTAACTTTGTGAATCTAAGATATGCATATACTGCATATTTCTCTCATTTAATGTGAAATGTCATAACATAGTAGATGGTATTGAAAAATATATCTAGGAAAGCAAATTAACACTATTGGAAATTATTTTTCGCCGTACTATAAAGCTCATTGTGGAATTCAGCTTATTAAATTATTTATAAAATTTTTATGGTAATGAAATAATTTTTTGGAGTAATTTAATTGTAATTAAGTGTTCGTAATTATAGTTTCTTAGTAAGGTATTTTAATTTTAAAGCATTTATTCAGTTTTATATAAGAAGAGTTAACTTTTCGAACCCTGTGCATCAGGTTTTGTTTTCTCAAATTGGAAAAGCCTATTATAATATTTAGTTAGGTGGCCATATATTTTTAAAATATTTCTATAGAACGTGGTTCATCTTTAATTTGTCTAGTTTTTTAAGGTAAGAATGAGATTCTATTCTTATTTATTAAAAGCTAATTTTAACTTTTAGTTTTTAATCTTCATTGAAATATACATTTTATTAATGCGTAATATTTCAAACACCATAAAATAAACATTTTAAATTAAAAAAGATTGGAATTTCATACACCCCACATGCCTAATAATGATACACAATTCCTCGTGACGGGTGCAGGGTTAATACACATTCAGTCTTTGTAATCTGTTGAACCGGCGATGTCTTTGTGGTATGGGCGTTATCATATTATGTTATGCACATGATGGCACCATATGAGGGACGAATTCGGCTAAAGAGAATTAGTAAAAGAACTAATTATTGTGAAGTCTAGACGTAGAAAATCGCTTTAAAAACATCTCGTCGGTTTACCAATACTTTTTCAAATCTTCCCAAGCCAAAGATTTGAAATTACGACCGCAAACTGTCTACTACTGGTATCCCCTATATAAATCAATAAATACATAAAAAGAAAAGGGACGGCTCTCACCAAAAAACTTTTCAGTTCTTTGCATTAATATTCCGTACAAGCTGGCGGAGATATCATCCTAATAGGTTATGTAGCTCCCGGGTTACTATGTTTACATCCATCCTGTGTAACAGTCTCCACTTTACTTAATTTTTCCATTTTCCTTTAATGCCAAAGCGGTTGCTGTCTTCACACGAATTATGTAATTTCATACAGACCTGTCATTTAACTTCGGGGTGGCCACGATTGGTTAAGAAGTTGCGACAAAACTAGTAAATTTGTAAATGTGGCCGAGGTCGAAAGCAAAAGTAACATAGAGTATGGCATAATCCTCAAATCGGAATTATTTGGATAAAAAGAGCCATTAATAACTGATTCATAATAGTAAAGCGGTTGACAGTTTTGATTAAAAATGCACCACTACAAAATGATCCTGTTATGATAATTAAAAAAACATGTAAACGACGAATCTCAGTATGGGACTGGTGTGAGTTGCAATCTCTTGTTATAAAAGACAATGTAACGGCTGTACAGTGATTTTCCATAGATATTATTCCACGAAACATTAACAATATGTGTGCTAAACTACATCACTGCAACATTGTGTCATTGTGGTTTTGAATTGTATCATCATAATTTATCATTCGATTAAAAAAGCTATTTTTATTTTCATTAACTAATGCTTTCACTTAAAATATACTATAAGGCGGTGGTTCTCAACCTTTTTGCATATGAGCCCCTCCATTTTTTCATATAAATATTATTCACGCCCCCCTTTCAATGAAGTAACCGAAGTCATTAACAATGTGGTAACGGAAAAGTAATCGATGAGCATCTCTGCGGGGGGTCTGGGTAACAGTGCCACAGGTGAAATTTTGTTCAAAACTCAAGGGCATTCATGTTTCTGGACCCTAAAATTTTGATAAACACCAAAGAAAGTGGAAAAAAATACCGTTTAATAGCGCGCATACATTTTTTTTCTTCCAGAACTAAATAGAAACCGCGTTTTTAGGCAATTGCCAAATGGTATTGTAGTCACCCACTTAAGCTTAATAGTAAATGTAAAAAACAAAGATTTTATAAACCAGAGAAGCAACGCTAGCTCTCAACAGGTTGAGAACCACTGCTTTAAGGTTACACTAGTAGTAGTAGTAATAGTATCTTTCAATTTTCCCTATGTTCTTCAGAACGTTATACTTTTACTGGTCTTTCTGTTTTGAGCATAGGGAACCGTACAATAAAAAATGTAAAGTTCTATGACCGTATGCCGAATCGGTTTTCGCTTCTGAGTTATAGAATTTTCAATATAAGAAAATCATCGAATACCATTTATTATTTACTTCTAAAACTTTCAGACTAGGTACTGAAAGTTGTTCAAAGTGTGCACTATGCAGATAAACTATTACCAAACATCCTTTAAATTACTACTTACCTACATAATGTAATAATTGATGAAAAAGAAATAATTTATTATTATTTATTACTTTCCACCGAAGTTAGTACAAATTTTTATTTCTTCAAATGTTGGAATGGCTTAACCTAGGATGGTTATGCACTTTGTCGTATTAATCATTTAGCAGGCGTACCTATCAAGTTCCATTAACTAAAACATACAGTTAGATCATTGAATAGATTTTTTAAAACATGAAACCCTCTGCTCAGTTTAGAACATGCATTTTCAGCTATTTTAAATTTGAAATAATTTTTTAACGCTTAATCTATATCGGTTATGTAGATTTTTTTATTTAAAGTTTACGTTGACCGTTCATCCAACTTTTCAATTTAACGGCTGTTAAGCATAGCATTTTACAGCTTATTTCAACTAATTATTAATCAAGCATTAAATGGTGTGCTTTATTTGTAACAAACCTTTCCTTTCAGATACGTTTCGTTCCAATTATCGATTCAAATCACTAGTCCAACCTTATTAAAATGCGCACTGGCAACAGCCCACAGCAACCAGGCAGATATCCGCTACAGCTAATTGATAAACTTCAACCAGCTTACAGCAATGTTCTCGAGATAGCATACATCCTAGGATACTGACATTTCATTACTTGGAATATCACAATAAATAACACATATTTTTAATTCCAATTGTAATATAATTGGAAATTAGTGGATCTTCTTTGGTGAATATTTTTGAACCTCTTAATTTCAGAAAATGTATGTATTTTTCTATAAGGAAAATACACCTTATTTTTCTACACCACTATTACCCTAGCATCTAGCCTAATTACAAAATTTCATAGTTATTGTTACTAATTCGATTTATTAATTATCATTAACCTTATCGTTTTTGTATATAAAAATATTTTTTAATATGAAAATATAAATCTAAATTTTGCCAACATCCTTTATCCATACAGAGGTTCACATGCCAGATCTACATCTTTTCTTATTTTTGATTTATCCGTATCCAACTAAATTTTATTCTACAATTTTCTTGTTTTTTCTACATTTTCGGTAACTAGAGGTCATTCATCGGCCCGTACATGCTTTTATTTCTTTACTACAATTATGAAAATGAACATAATGTAAAACATTTTTTAGAGCATGTAAAATGGATAAAGAAAATCTCCTCATTTAGACAATTGTAAAAGAACATTTACAGTATTTTTCTAATAGTACTTCATTAACAGGGCTAGATTAGAGTTTCTAAAAGCAATTCAAATAGATATTAGTTAGAATTGAAGAATATTTCTCCTAAAAAGCGTCTTGCATAAAAAACATAAAAATTATGCAAACATACTACTTTTCGGTATATGTATAATAAAAAATCTAAAGAAGTAATTAACATTTTATATTATTTTGTCTTTACATAAAAAAAATTAGTTTTAATATTAAGTCTTGGTATGTGGTATGTGAAATTTGGAAAAATATTTAAAAAATTGAAAAATTACGTGTTAGCTAATGTTAAAAAATAGAAGTTTTCTGGTTTTGAGATTGTTCAGTTAGCTAAAATAACACACTGTAAAAAAATATAATTAAAATCTTACTTAATTTCCGAAAAATAGCACTTTTATGATTTTGACAATTTCGAAAACTCCATTTTCTAAATAAGTAAAAATCACTCGGTATATATGATAGGGGCTAAATAGATTTTTAGATAAGCACAAATTATTGACGTAAAATGTTTCTTTGAAAAATAAAAAAAAATCTCATATTATGCTGACTTTTTGGCGGACACTGTATAGCTAGCAATTCTAATAAAGGGATCTCTCACTATTCTTTTAAATAACTATTCATTTAATATCATGCTACAGCAGACAACCATTGCACCACCTATACATAACGTTCTCGAGGGCAAAATATACTTCATCCATGCATACTATTGTAAACAAGTTCTATTTTCCAGAAATAGAAAAATCCATAAATAAATACCGTTACTTTTAAGAAAATCAGTTATACCTTAGAATGGGACAGTAGATGAAAAATATATGAAACCTTTAAAATTTTTGATGCGTTAAATGGATTCTTCGTCAAAGTATATCTTGTCCTAAGGTTAAGCTTGTCTGAATTTTTCTTCTGTTATTTAATCCCACTTTCTTTTCATAGGCCCTTTGCACAATATTTGTGAGAGCAACTTTTATGAACCCAAAAGTCCGAAACGACTCGTAATTTAGTGTTCCACTCATTGCCATTAAATTTTATGTTTTTGAGATTATGCACGCTCCATTAAGCAAACAGAGCTGTACACTTTCATTCTCTTAAAGAAATTAAATGCAAAGACTTCAAACAGCCCTTTCCTTGGAAACCTTTAAGTATTTTATGATTGTAACAGTTCTATCTACATAATTGGTTTGCACTCAGTTCAGCTCCAGTTAACTTTAATATGAAGCTCTGCTGGCTATGATGCAATTTCCAATTTCATCAGGTAATAATTAGTTTCTCAAAGTTATGCATTGATTTCTGATACGCTACAGCGTTGTAGGGAAAGTTTCGTAGGACCTGCTACTGTTATAACCGGAGAACACTTTCCGGAAATAATGTCCACTGTAGTTCAGCATTTTCAACGAGGAATATTATTTATTTGGCCACATTCAGCGTGGAATCAAAACTTTCACTTTGGTTTCCACTGCCCCGATTTTATTGGCATTGTTTCAAATTTCAGAGTTTCAGCAAACCCGCAGACTGGAAAATCTAAAGAATGACAGTTTAACAACTTTGTTTTACTTCGTACTAGTTGTATATTACAACCTGTAAATATAAATAACAATCCAGAACAGAAGAATAGCTCAAACGCAAAGCCTTGTAATCGTCCTAATAATAAAGATTGCTATATAATTTCAGAAGAATAAGAAAGGTTACTGAATAGTTGAAAACAAAGTTTAGATAAACACTTAATAGTAAGCAAGTAATTATGCAAAATAGTTTTTACGTAGAGACAGCTTGAGGAGTAACGCTGAAAATGTTTTATATTACAATAATCGAAATATAGACAATGTATTGAGATTCCTTCAGTAATATTAACATAAATATTAATTAAATATTAAAGTAATACTGAAGTAATTGTTCGAATATGTTTCAATAAATGAATAGTTAAATCAAATTAATTCTTAAATTAACTTCCGAAAAACGTTCACATTCAAATTATGGAGCAATAAGTCTGGCTCCAGTGGCACAAAAGGCAGGGCCGTAACTAGGTATAGGCAGAGTAGGCACCCGCCTACAGGAGCAAGCGGCAAGGGGCGCCAAAATGGTCATTGGAAAAAAATTATTTTCTTCCAACTAATAAAAAAAAACAAATAAATAAGTGGACAATTTTCCAACCAATTAAATTTCTAATATTAACGACTTTACCCTAAATAATGCTAATAATAATACTGCAAATTGCACCCAATCTAGTTGATATATTATATCCTCTTGCGCAACATACAAAGGGAATGTTTTATATGTCTCGACCAGGGATCAAACAGCACACGGGCGCACTCCACTGATGGCATTTGTTTTTATAGTTTGCACGTATAGTATCAATATCAATCAACGCATTCGAAAGATTACTCAAAGACTGTGAGACAGTGTAGCTGCCAATTGCCCATTTGATCAAGGTACATATTTTAATATATTATTGCATTAATTAGATTTGTTTAATTTTGCTCAAATGCTTTGTTAGCATCATTTAATTTGGTAGCTCATGTTGAAGGATACTGAACGCTGCGCTTTATTTTTGAAAAATTTTGTTAAGAGTGACCAAAGAGAAGAATTATCTTCTTCAAATACTGTCGTAGCAGATTCTCTGTTAATTGATACCACACACGAGACTATCGGTGGCAGTAGCAGCAGCTCTGGGAGTAGCACCAGCTCAGACCAAAGAAACGAATCCGGAACACCGGAAGATTGTTTAAATGCCAAAAATGAAGAACCAACAAACACTCAAGGAGAATCTGTTGATCTCGACGCAAGGGCAGGTAAATTATTAATTGACTATAACAATCCCGCAAAATGGAAGAAAGACAAAGACTTTATTGAACTTTTGATTCAAAAAGGGCCTGTACGTGGAGATAATTTAGAATACTATCCTACAACAAACAATAGGCAGTTTTCTAAAAAACAATTCTACAAGGTTTTGCCAAACGGTGACAGTCTTCATAGGAATTGGATTTTTTACTGTGTAGAACGCGATGCCGTTTATTGTTTTCCTTGTTTGTTGTTTGGCCAGCAAACACACAATTCTCTATGCCGAAAATAGGATTCCGGGACTGGCATAACATCGGCACACCAGAATAAAATTTCATGAGAATTCCGTTTCCCATAGAAAATCCGTTATAGACTTAAAAACATTTGAAATTAATATAAACAGAAAACACTTTTTACTGATGAAATCCAAAAAATGATTGTTTCCGAAACTGAGAAATGGAAACATATTTTAAAATGCATCTTGCATGCAATTTTATTTGTTTAAAAAACAATGAGGCTTTGCGAGGATCCGTAGAAAAAATTGGACCACCCAAATTCCGGAAAGTTTTTACAAACAATAGTGCTGATCAGCCAGTATGATCCAATCCTTAAACATCACATAAAATCAGAAAACAGCCTTCTACAAAATACTTCTCGCCCAAAATTCAAAACGAACTTATTGCAATAGTCGGAACGGCCGTCAAGAACCAAATTTTGTCAGAAATAAAATCTGCCAAATATTTTCTGTTCTTTTGATACAACTCCTAACATATCGCACACAGAACAACTCTCGTTTATTATTAGATATGTAGGGAAAAATAAGAATAGGTGTACTATTGAGGAGCGATTTTTGGGATTTTTAGAGGTGAAAGAGAAAACCGGTTACGCTTAAACTAATATTCTGGAGCAAGAGTTAGCACTTTTGGGTCTCGATATCCAGAAGGCCTCAGGCCTCCGACAATGGTGCTAACATGGCTGGGCAATATCAGGGTGTTCAGGCTAGAATACTAGAACAAAACCCTACAGCAAGGTTTTTCCCATGTTCAGCACACAGTTTAAATTAGTAGCGTTGCATAGTGCCTCAGAAAACTGTGACATAGTCAGCTTTTTTGGAACTATTCAGAATCTTTTTAATTTTTTGTTCACTCTACAATCAGATGGGATAAGCTTAAAAATTGTTTAAAATAGCATTAAAAGGATTTAGTGACACAAAGGTGGTCATCCAAAGCATTGGCCCTAAAAGCAGTTGTTACTCAATTTAAAGACATTCTGGAACTTCTGGAAGAAATGACTGATCATACGATTTATTCTGAAGACACGGTTAGTGACGCTATAAAAGTTTTCAAAAATCCCTCAGGAAATATGAATTCATAGTTCTTCTAGTTTTTTTGTCCTCTATACTAGAAAAAATTAATAAAGTAAATATTTTACTACAAAAAAAAAACACCTGACGGTTGATATAGCATGGAAGCACATCAAAAGGTTTATTGAAGAAATTAAAAGTTGCAGAAACGATTATTTTGATAAAGCTGCCGAAACTGCTCGAGATTTATACCAAAGCTGTGATATAGGGATGGGCGCGTGACGTGGAAAACAAGTCGTGTCACGTCGTGTCACGGTGTGTCACGTCGTGTCACGGTGTGTCACGTCGTGAACGTGACTAAATATTTGAAAATCGTGACGTGAACGTGAGTGAACGTGAGTGAAAATTTCCAAGAAGTGATTCACGTTTCACGTTAATTTCACGTTAAATATTTAGTAACGAATAAAAAACTGCAGGGTGCAGCAACTTTTGAATTCATTAAATCACAAATTGTGCCAAACAAGTTACAATTATGTGGCTTTATTTTTGGACCCTAATTATAAATCCTAAAGTTCATACCTTCACATAAAAGAGAAGATTATAATGCAAATAAAACTATAGATGATAATGATGAAATATATAGCAAACGACTCAAAACTGGTACATCAGGATCAGATTCTTATATTTCTACACTTAGAGATAGCTCTGACGATGACACATGTAATTAGGATGATGTCGAAACAGAACTAAATTAGTATGTTAAATTAAAATTCGGAAATGTAGATGACATTTTAGGATTTTGGAAAAACAGTGTAAATACGCCACTGTTCAAAAAAACTTAAAAAATTTTTAACATACGAAAGTTCCGCTACAAGCGAAAGAGTATTTTCTACAACTGGGCGAATTTTAGAAGAGCGCAGAATTCGACTTAACCCTGAAAATGTTGATTACATATTATTTTTAAATCAGTATTTTAATGTGTAGATGTGTAGATGAACTTATTATTCTAATAAAAATAATGGTTTGTTTTTTATACTCGGCTAACTCTGAAATGTTAATTACGTTTTATTATTAAATCAAAATGTATTGTGTAGATGTGTAGATGAACCTATTTTTAGAAAAGTACCTAATGTTTTGTTTGGTATACTCGACTTAACATGTTGATTACGTTTTATTTTTAAACCAATTTATTGTGTAGTTGTGTAGATGAACTTATTATTCTAATAAAAGTAATGTTTTTTTGTATACTCGCCTTAACGCTGAAAATGTCTGATCCTTGTACGTAATAGTATATTGTATGTTAAGAGCTGAAAGTGCATTCTTGCCGCTTGCGCATGAATATTGCTGGTTCAGACGAAGTCGAAACCAGCAATCGTGCAAAAGCGGCAAGCGCACTTTTAGCTCGAAATATACATACTATTTTTTCGACGACTGAGCATATTATTAAAGGAAAATATCAAATTTCGTTTTATCGCAAAAATTAATTGGCAATCAAGTTTAACATTACTCGCGCAGTCTATGACATGTGACGCGATTATTTCCACAAATGACGGGCGTTGTCAAGGAAACATTCGAACGTGGCTACCTATTTTGTTCACGCGGAAACCCAAAACGCTCGGCGAGCGGCAAAAAGATGAAAACACACGCTCAGCGGCAAATGTCAACTTTCTGTTGTCAAATGACAGTGAGAAAAATCTACTTTCGATGTCAGTCGTCGAAAAAAGTACTTTCAAACCTACGAATTAAAAGTGTTTGCCTAGCAACATATACCTTCTGTACTCATACCAATAAAGGAAACGTCAATTCCAATGACAGCTTTTGGTATTAAAAGTAATGTCTTGAAGACAGCTGCAAGAAATATATTTGCGAGAAATCAGTATTTATCCCTTGTCGAAGTTATTTTAGTCAATTTTAATTTTTTCTTTTTATGTCAACTATTCTGATTGCAACATATCACGTAAATTATGTCAGGTGCAAAACATATTTTTAGTTCTCTAAGAGTTTTTTCATTGGTTTTAAATTTGAACATTTGGTTCTATCTGAATTTAAATTTTGAAATAAAAGCTGCGTGTCACGTCGTGAGTGGCGTGTCACGCCGTGAACGTGAGTGAACGTGAGCGTGAACGTGCGTGAACGTGCGTGAACGTGACTGTTTAAAGCAAGCGTGAAACGTGCGTGACGTGAGCGAAAATTCACTCACGCGCCCATCTCTACTGTGATATCTCCACAGAATACAGAGCAGTTCGCAGAAGAAAATCAAAAGAATGCCGGGAGAGCTTGCAACTGACTCTAGCGTGACTCCAGATGCCAAACAGAGGCAATTAATATACCCAAGTAATCGATTGCATAACTGCTGAATTATGTACTCGATACCTACATTTAAAAGAGGTGTCAGCTTATTTTGAATTTTTAAATGGTCCGTCATTTTTCAATATGAGTCTCACAGACATAGAAAACTGTATCAAGAATTTGTGCGGAAAATATCCCAGAGACCTAGAGCCCTCTGAGTTTCTGCAAGAAGCTGAAAGTTTTAAGTTCCAGGCTCAGGAGCTCTTCGAATTAAAAACAAAATCTCCCTTCGAAATATTTGAAAACTTACAGAAATTTAATTTATTCGCTGAGTATCTCAATTTGCTACAGCATTACACATTTTTTTAACTCTACCTGTCACAAGTGCCTCCTGCGAACGGTCATTCTCCAAATTAAAGCTAATTAAGAATGTTTAAGGTCGACTATGTGCCAAGACAGGCTGTCTCATACAGCCATAATATCTATCGAGAGGTCTGTCACAGACTCTATCTCATTTGAAGTATATATTTCAGAATTTGCGGCACAAAAGGCACGAAAAATATGTATTTAAAAGAAATACTAATAAATTAAAATTTAAGATGACGATGATGTGATAGATAAGGACATTTTTCAAGTTTCTATAAATATTATTTATATTGTGTTTATAATAATATCTACTTATTTGTTAGAATTCCGTTTTATGTTTTTTATTGCAGTTCCTATTATTTTATAATTTTTATTTGTGTTCCTATTTTTTTGCCATAATATATCATGTGTTGTTTATTTGTAATATGTTTTGTTGACTACATAATACTATGTATTTGTTTTTTATTAGAATTTTGTCTTACTGCTATTCTAACATTTCTCTGTTAATTTAAAAAAAATTAATAAAAAGCTTTCATTTATGATTGAATGCCCACCTACCTGTTTATTTTGAATACATTACACTGTACACTCTACACTGTACACATTGTATAGGTATACGGAAAAAAAATTGATTTTTTGTTGTTGTTAAACCTCTTAGCATACTAAGGGGCGCAAAAATGTTATCTTGCCTACAGTAAAATGTTGTTTAGTTACCGGCCCTGACAAAAGGTTAATGGGGGAGGTAGAAGAGAATCATAAAGAGACCAAGCAGCATTTATGTCAGGATCCCCAACGCAAGGCCACATATATAATTGTATAAACAAAGAAGAATTGAGAATTCTACCTGTCACTTATGGATTTAAACTTGACATTCGGCCTTGTAACACCATAACTTTTCAGAGTCGGTAAAACCTGGAAGATATTCAAAATAAACAAAGAAATAAACCACGAAAATAGCTACAGTTTGTTATCTACCTGGATCGCATTAACAAAATGTGTAACAACCAAGCCTCGAAAATGAAACTTACGCGGTTTCAACCAAAATATGGCAAGGACACAGTACCTACTCAAGATCTGTTTATGCTTATGTAAATGACATAGTGCTCCTGATTAGCAAAAATCAGACAACAGCTACAAGAAAATGTAGACATTGAAACGAGGCTACCTTGCCTGTATTGTTTATTTGCATACTAACATTTATAGCCAGTTTATAAACCCTTGATTTTTAATGTTAATTAGGCTTACGGCCAGTCACTTCTCTGACGTTCACTACAATTCGTTGTTAAAATAAACAAAATCTCAGTAAAACCTTAGTGCTTATGACATTTCATTCATTAGTAAACAAATTTTGATGCGCCTTTGTTAATTTTAACAACGAATTAAAGTTAACCTCAGATTAGTGGTCCTTACTGGACTGGCTGTTAAAGTTGTAAATAAATAGTTAAAAGTGCGTGAATCCCACTCGTGCATATATCGCCTACATTTATGTATGTTTACAGACAAATCGTGGGTCCTCAGGAAGCAAAGCAGTAGCCAGCGGGACTTGCCCGAGTTAAATGTGAAATCGCCTACAAGAAAATAAATAGAAGCGGCTTAAGAAAGTCTTGCCTTGTTGGAGTTTGCGTGTGCAGCAAATACATTGTCTTATGCGTAACGGATTATTATACAAATTAAAGAGCATCCAGGGATACTCGCGACGACCATAGTGACGCCATGATGTCAGTCGTCATTGCAGCACCAGCTAACAGTTAAAGTAATTCTCTTGCATCTTGTGTGGTAAGGGTCCACGCGTGCCACCTTTTAAGGTTTGGTGAAGCAATCCAATGTGAGCCCAATTTGAGACCACGTTGCAGTCCTCCAGCCCAATTGTCAAGTAACCTACTTCCTATAAAATGCGATTGCGCTAATATATGTGAAGTGTGAAAGATTTTATGCATGCAATCGCGTACAAAGCGGGCTTAACGTTTGCATTATTAAAGAGAGTTATTTTAGCGTTCTACCTTAATATTGTTTTATGTATGTTGGAAGGATATGCGAGTAGCACCAAGCTATTCTATAATTCCGTTTAGGACTAGCGATTCCTTCAAGATTTAATCCTACTCCCTTATATTTTTTATGGTATTATATGTGTTTCAAAGCTAATGTATCTGTGTAAACAAATTAGCTTTTCTTGTGTATGTTGTTTGAAATAAGTTCTAGCTAGAGAACATGTGCAGACCAGCTTTCTGTTTTTCACAAGTAGTGACCGTTTGTAACCACTACTAGATATTGAAGCATACTGAGCTAGCCAGGTAAACAAACAGGGTAAATTAATTATGAAAATACTAAAGCGTAGAAGACGTTTTATTTAACTTTAACGTCCCGAAGGATAGACAAACAAATGTTTTGATTTAGTGTGTACAAGGAAACCGCGAAAAAAAATTGTTAATATAAATAGAAGTATAGTGGGAACGGGGAGCAAATTTAGATATTATAGTATATGGGTAAGAATTCAAAGGGGAAGAAACCGCACAATACATGGGACAATGATTAGCAAAGATAATAGAGTAGATCAACAGAGGAAAACCAAAATTATGGAAGCTAATTGTATATACTGCAATATGAGTAATACTTTCATAAACAGAAGAAAACAAAGCATATTATACCCACTATTCCATACGCAGCATAGTTCTGGCCACTAAAATATAGTTAGGAATCATTACTAACGGCTATGGAAATGAATCACTTAAGGCAGGTTAGAGAAAACACAAATAGGGATCGAATACGAAACCGAAGTACGAGAAGAGATATCTCTGCATCCATTAGTAGATGATGTAGAAAGGAAAAAAGTACATTGGTAAGCCATCTGGTATAAATGGACAAAGCAAGATACCTAATAAAATATTGTAAATGAAAGGCAAAGGAAAGAGAGCAAGAGAACGACCTAGAATAGACTGCGAAAGCATTATATAAGTTGGAAGAAGGAAAGAAAGACCGGTGCAATCAATTGTTGTCATACGACGCAGAGCAGAATACAGAACACGTCTCAACGCCCTAACAAAGTAATATATAATGGGAAAAGACGCAGTAATTAAGTAAGTAAAATTATAATACAAACTGTAGAAAACATGTCTAATTAGAGGGAAACAGAAATTGGAAAATAATGGTATGAGACGATATTAAATCGCACTGCAGTTGCGGCTAAAATTTAGAAAAGACATCGATTACTCAGATAAGGGAGAGTTATGTAAACACATAATTGACAAAAGTAAAATGTAACAAAACCCTATGGTTTGACAACGATAAGCATAAACGAATAAATTAGTTTTCAATATTATTATAAGAATAACCAGCAGAAATGGACTGAACAGAACTATAGAGATAGCATACGATATACAAGTTAATTATAAAATAAGGGCTATTTAAATTTCTTGATTGTTATGACAAATAGAAAAGACTTTTAGATAGAAAAGTTATACGATTTTATGTGGCACATAGTTTAGGAGTACGAAAAGAAATACCCGACTTGCAGTTAAATCGGAAGTTTAATTATTTTTGGGTTTTCTTACGGAGTACCGTGTATTTCTTAAATAAATTTGGTAGTTCATGAAATTGTCTTTAAAAAGCTATTAACCGGCTATAGGGCTGGGGTTAATTAATCATTTGCGAGTTATTAGCGTTTAAATTTATGTAGCCAATAGCACTTTGAGCCGAATAAAGGCTACGAGAAAACCAAATAAACACATCATTTATGTTAGTCTTAAACCTTTGCGTTACTTTGAATGGATATCTGCCTTATTGAAATATGCAGACTTTCTCTCAAATGCACCAACACAATATCTTCATTAGGAAATTTCCTATTTGTATTTTATTTTGCCTACGTTTAGAATTTGCTGGATTTGTAGAAAAACTTTCGTAAGTTTGCAATTTCATTTCCAGTCTAGCAAATGTACGAGGATGCGGTTGTTGTATCGTTGGGTAGCAATTTCGATACATTTCAGCCGGTCGTTGAGAATTTTTCTGACACAAAAACTATACTTCTAGCATATTCCGGCGTTCTTAATTGGAAATCGAATTTATTTGTAACAGATCTGTTCAACATAATCGTATTTTGACAGGTATTTAGCATTTGTCTATATGTTTGTCTGTCATTATCAGATTAGATCAGTTAATACCAGTGTTAAATTAGACGGTGGCGGTGTCCTAATTGCTATTAAAAAAGAATTTCGTGCCTTTGTTATGGAAATCAGTCCAGTTGATAGGGAAGAAATCTGGTTATCTTTTACTATCAGTAATAAGAAGTTTATTTTTTGTGCCGTTTATTTTCCACCTGGTACTACCTACGAGAAGTTTTTGGCTCACTGTGTGTTACTCGAAACGTCTGTAAGTGAAAATGATGGGTCATTATTTATTGTATGCGGTGACTACAACCTGCGAAATATTCAGTGGCAAGTGGAGGAAGAATTAGACGGTTTATCTGCTGGCCACCTTCTGAGTACAACTGATCAGCTTGTATATGATACCTTTTCATACTGTGGTCTTCGTCAGTTTAATGATATCAAAAATATAAATAATGTAACTTTGGATTTACTTTTTTGTAATACAGGTTTGGAAATTACCAACGCGGAACCTTTACTTCGATGCGATAGTCATCATCCGTCATTATTAGCAAATCTTAGCGTTTCTGTCTCTGAGTTACATGAACTATCTATGTCACAAGAATTTTATTTTGATTTTATCAATGGTGATTACGATAACTTAAAACTATACTTATCGAATATTAATTGGGATTTATTATTTGCTAATGGTGATCTAGATACTTGTATAGGAAATTTTTATGATGTATTATATTCAGGTTTGAATTTGTTTGTTCCTAAAAAATGTTGTTCTAATAGCACTTTTCCACAATGGTTTACTCCAGATTTAATTCGCTTAATTAAGTCAAAGAAAGCAGCTCACAAGAAATTTAAGCAATCTAAAATTGAGTCGGATTATGCTGAGTTTAGTCGACTAAGGTCTTTGTGTAAAAGTGATGTTAAAAATGCTTACTCTAATTATTTAAAACGCGTTCAAAATGACATTCCTAATAATGTTAATTGTTTTTGGCGCTATGTAAAGCAAAGGAATAATGTTATTAAAACAGTGCCACAGAGTATGTTTTATAATGATGTATTTGCTAGTGAAGGGCCTGAAATCGCTGATTTGTTTTGCAAATACTTTAAGTCTGTTTACAGCGAAAACAATCTAACAGCTACTACTTTTGATTTTCAATCATCTTTTTGTATTTCATCTTATTCTGTGTCTCGTGCAGCAATTCTAAAGAGCCTGAATGAATTAAATATTAATAAAGGAGCTGGTCCTGATGGAGTACATCCTATAATTCTTAAGAATTGCTGTATCGAGCTAGTTACTCCCTTATTTGTCATTTATAATATGTCTCTTGATACAGGTGTATTTCCTTTAATTTGGAAACGTTCTTATATATCTCCTATTTTTAAGAATGGAAACCGTTCCGACGTCACTAACTATAGACCGATAAGTATACAGTCTTGCATTCCTAAGATTTTGGATAAATTAATGAGTAAATTATTCCAGGAGCTTTTCTTGAATATCATAATCGATCAACAGCATGGATTCTATCCGGGTAGAAGTACGTCGACGAATTTATTTCCTTACATAAATTATAAATAATTCTATTGAATCTGGCTTTGAAGTAGACGCTATTTACACAGATTTTAGTAAAGCTTTCGATAGAGTCAACCATGCTATACTGTTTGCTAAACTTGAGGGATATGGTATTCATGATAGGCTGCTATCATGGATTATCTCATTTGTCAGTGGTAGATCTAAACTAGTTAATGTAAATCATTTCAAATCATCAGAATTTATAGTATCATCAGGAGTACCACAAGGTTCTCATCTAGGTCCAATTCTATTCTCTATATTTATTAATGATATATGTACTTGTTTGCAGTCACGCTTCCTTTTGTTTGCTGATGATTTAAAGATTTTTAGAATGATTACTTCTGAAGCAGATCGCAAAGGTTTACAAACTGATTTGTGCAACCTATATGCTTGGTGTATTGAAAATGATATGCATCTAAATATCAAAAAATGTAAAAGTATTACGTTCAGTAGGAAAAGAATCAGTACTCAATGTAGTTATTACATAAATAATGATACCCTTGATCGGGTTTCTGTTATAAAGGACTTAGGTGTGCTATTAGATAATTCTTTATGTTTTATTCCACACATTGATTATACAATTTCGAAATGTATGAGAATGTCAGGCTTTATCAAAAGAATAACGGTTGAGTTCAAAGATGTCAGATGCTTAGTTGTACTTTATGTGGCTTTTGTGCGTTCTGTATTAGATTTTAATTGTATAATTTGGGCTCCTGCTTTTAAGGTGCACGTTAACAGACTCGAAAATGTCCAGAGAAAAATTGTGAAAGTTCTTTGTTATAAAGCTGGATTAATTTTAAGTGACGATAACTATCTTGAAATGTTAATGTACTTTGGTTTTCATCCTATGCATATCCGAAGGAAATATTTTGAGTTGTGCTTTGCCTATAAGTGCTTAAATAGTGTTATTTCTTGTTCTGATGTACTTGCAGAATTTAATTTGCATGTTTCGCAAGTTAACACAAGAAACCAGTACTTACTTGAACAAGCTTTTCATCGAACTGTGTATGGCCTAAACAGCCCCATTAATCGAGTGGTTATTACTGTGAATAAATTAAAGGATATAGATTTTTTTGGTACTTCGTATCGAGAATTTGTACGGAGAATTAGAACTTATTTGAAAATGTAAATATATTGTTTCTGTTAGTGTGTAGTGGCTCCCTATAGCTGTGTATATAAGTTTAGTTTGTTTAATGGTATATTCCGTAAATAAATATTATTATTATTATTATTTTTCTGGCCGTATGTGATCAGTTTTACTTTAATAATTAGTAATACTGTTTTTGAGTATATAGAATACTTTTAATATTAATAACTCGTTAATTATTAACTTTAGGCCCATAGTTAGGGAACTATTTCTTAAAGTTAATATCTTATTCTCTCAAATTAATTAAAACTATATAAGGTATTCCATAAGACAAACCAAAAATAATAATTAAACTTCCGGTTTAACCGGCAGTCGACTACTTCTGTTCGTACCCTGCAAATATTTTTCACATAAAATCGTATAGCTTTTCTCTAGAACAGTTTTTATATCTCTCAGAACAATGGAGAAATTTAAGTGGCCCTTAATTTGCAATCAATCTGTATATACACTACGATCTGCGAGAACAGCACAAAAATGAATCAGAAGCACCAACAATACTGAAACTACAGAAACTTACTATTAGGATAAGATATTTTCAGTCGCAAAAATAAATAAACGACCAGAAATAATGGATTTAGGCTGCATAAGTCTCTGTCAGGGTTGTCAAAGGTTGCGGAAAAGATAATAAACTCACGAAGTAGATGCTACGAATACTTGAACCAGAATATGCTACTATCAGATCTTCAATGCGCAGTTATACTGAACAGAAGCAATCGCAATTTTAAGTTTTAGAAGCAGGGGTGCCTCAAGGATCCATACAAGGTCTTTTGCTATACAGAATACATTCAATGAATTTGTACAAAACTGCATTAATATATTGTCTTTATCATTAGTATCCGGAGTATACTCAAATATACCTATCGTTCGACCTGTATGATGTATTTTTGGCCCGTCAAGCCCTGAAATAACCTTATAGATTGCAGTCTTACATTCACTCAACATAAACCCAACGAAATATAGAATACAAATTAAGATTGAGGGTAATATTGTTTCTTCAGTACAAGGCAAAAAAAGTGGGGTTGGTGTTGACTGTAATTTGCAAATTCGTGAATGTATCAATACCTGGCTGTAGAAGGTGCACTGTAACCTGCTCTACAGTAACAGGAATATATTGATCAGAGTTGTAGAAACTGCTGTATGATTACATTCTATATGGCCTACGTGCATATCAGCAGGACTACTTCCTACTATAAGCCCTTCACGACCTTTTTGGGACAGAGTTGGCTATGATTTTTTCTTTTCATGTTGGACTAACTGATTCGATGATGTAGCGGATGTAACTTTTTTTTTCTGTCAGTGTCTGTTCGACATTTCCTTGCCACCACATTGCCAGATTTATTATTTTAATATTCGTAAGAAAATAAATGATTTATCAAATGTGTAAAAATAATTTTAATTTCCCTCAAAGAAAAATTCAAAATGCCCAAAATAATTTTGTTACAACAAAAAAGTTCCATTAAACGATGCTACTTCCAATTTAAAAAGGACAGACCAAATTTAAAAGAACGCGAGTTGATGTGGAGACTCGAGAATATCCGGCAACAATGTACCTATTCAGAAAATATAACCTTAAACTGAAAACAACCTAACCTAACACAAAAAATTTCAATTTCCATGAGGGAGTTTAGTTGCCACAGACGTTCTGCCAACAAAATTACTAGATGGTCATAGCCTCACCTGACCCAAAAAGATCGTGAACGGCTTATATAGTCTTAAACTCACCTCAGCGTATTTATAATAATATCAGATTTCGTTGCTGACGTTTATTCTTTAAATCTCCGCTGTCTTGCTCATAATAGCTCAACATCACAGCACATTTCAAACGTTTTCTCTTCGCTATACAGGGTATATCAAAACTTTATACATACACTTTGAAGGTGACTTCTGGAGTCAAAACAAATTGATTTAGTCAAACATAAGGGAATATGACTTATTACGGGGGAACAGCGACAACATGCTCTGTTATTATTATTTTCTTCACGAAAACTTTAAAGCTCAATACTGGTAAATCGAGTACAGGTAATTTTAGTGCAATCACTCTGTTTTGAGTCGAGGCACCACTCTCCAAAGTATGATACACCCTATATAAGGATTATCTTATATCTTTATCATTGCTGGGATGCACAGGCACACTAATCGATCCTATATATAGTAATATTTTTCTTTTTCTTATCACTGCCTGTTTGATTAATATTGTTTTTCATAATTAATACAGCATTTGGACTCTTTTTGTTCTTCTGTAGCGATTGTTTTGGATGGGTTTCGCATAAGTGATATAGAGATTTCTCCAATTGATTTCGTTCATGCGAAAGCAGTAGCATAGAAATAAATAACATGACAAATATAGCAAAACGAACATTTTACAAGAAAAAGCAAGTACTCATACCGAATACTGTCACCCTAAAGACTAAAATAAAAACAGCTTATCCAAACATGTATATGGAGCACAGCACTATGTGGATATAGAGTTTGTAAAATATATACAAAAAAACTGGACATTTGAAATGCGCTTCTATCGTAGAAGAGCTCTAAAATCAGCTATATAGAGAGAACCAATAAAAAAGTGTTAGCACTAGTTGAAGAAGAAAGGAAAATATAAAAACATGTATAAAAAAGAAAGTACGGAACGTAGGACATGTATGACGAAGGAGGAGCTTACTAAAAGTAATCATAGAAGGAACAGTAGAAGGCAAAACCCGAAAGGAAAGCTTTGTATGAAGTATATAAGCAAATAGTTGAAGACACAGGAAGCAGAAACTATCAAGATAAAAAAAAAGCCCTGTAATAGAGACGAATTAGTTGCTGCGATAAACTAGTAGGAGGACTGAAAACCGAGGAGGATGCGAAATCTTTCGATACACGTACATGGTGGTGACAAAGAGCAGAAAGTTCTTTGTTGAAGATGTTATCCAGTCACTATCATTTTACACGTATTTTTTTCGAGTCCCTCTTCCCTTTTTCCATTGTGTGACTAAGCGCTCGAGATTGTCTCTTCTCCTTCTGGATATGTGACCGAAGTAACCCAGAATGCATTTTTCTACGACAGTGGATAGTCGTTGCGTCACATTCAGTTAGCCTAATACAAAATCGTTTGTTCATTTGACAGGGTATTCCTAGTACTCTTTTCTAATTAAATAAACATTATTATTGAAATTATTAACAACAGATATCGTCAAGGGTAGTTAAGACGCAATTATCATAACAAAAGAATAAGTAGAATAGCAACTAAGACTAAAAAGTCGCTACAACACTCCTTAAAAATTACTAAAAACCTTGATAGTGAAACAACCATGTCAAACACTGAAAAACTAGCTGCATTATTATCAATTTATTTAAAAAAATATATAGAAGATACCCATGCCACTGCAGGATTATTTAAAAAAAAATATTTGAGGTCATCGGCAACATGAGATACGCACATGACACAGCACTCTAGCCAACAGGAGAAAGAACTACAATAACTAATAAAAAGGGTAGTGACTGATAGTGTAACGTATTACATGAAACTCAATATTAAAAAGACCAAAGTAAGGATTAAAAGCCGTAAACCATAAATGGCGAGACGGGCAGCTAGGTTTCCTCGCCTGTATTGCTTAATTTAAAATTTACACATATAGTCACTTTGCATTTTCATATTTAGCATAGTTGAATGCATGCGGTACGGTCCTGAGCGGTGCTCGAATTTTTAAGCGGTATTTGTGGGGAATTTCAACTTACGTAGCAGTATCCAGCGATCGTTGTTCAAAGCCGGTTGTCTGTAAGCGGCTCCCAGTGAATTGTGTCTTCGGCGATTTAAATAAATCAAGTGGCTGAAGCCTTGCAGTGTTAAAGTTTGCTTCATAAGTGCGTGTGTAGGATTCAGGGTTTCAAATAAACGTTATTTAAACCATTTACTTGGTAAGTAGATAGCTTGCAAAGATGCCAAACAGTTACGCGGCATCTATGTAGGTAACATTACCTCAGCAACAACATCGCCATCAAAGTCAGCAGCCCCTTTTGTGTTAAATGTCTACATGTCGCACGTTCAAGATTTGCTGATGCAATACATACAGTTGCAGGTCTTAGGACCGTGTGTTATAAGGCAAATTGGTACTGAAAATGTTTGCACCTTAAGCGAAAAGCAGTCACTTCCAACTGTGTGAACAACTGGCGAGCGCAAAGTAATCCCAGTAATAAACAATAAAGCGCGTTTGTGAATTACGAGGCCGGGTTTTGAAACACGAACTCTGACAGAGGGCTGCAATGCATTTTAATGCTCGCATTTTTAAAGATACTTAATTTGGTGGTACCATTGATATCTTTTAGATGTGTCTGTACGGCATATATAATTATCCTATCATTGTGTAAATGTAAATGCGAATATCCTAGAGCTATCGCACGTAGCTTTTCAATTCTTAGCTGCCACTTGGTTTAGGAATGACTATTCGTTCTAGGGTTTAATTCTTAAGTTCTTTTTGTTTTGTGTGCTTTAAAGGTCAAAATAATGGTGTGGTCAATTTGGCTTTGTTATGTATGTTGTTTCCAGTTAGTTGCAGCACACGAGTATACTATAGGTGCAGATCAGCCTTCTGTTTTGGGCAAATAGTGATTATTCGTAACAACGGCCGAGTTTTATGTAGACTGACCTAGATAGGTATTCAAAGAGAGTCAATTAATAAATAAAAATCTGGTGCGATACACTCACACAACTTCATTTTACAGTGTTCTTATAATTAGTCAAAATTTCATTTTTAATTTTTAACCATTTGTCAAAAATTTTCAAAAATTACAAATTCTACAAAAACGGTACAAAATAGAGCGTTAGTTGAAGAGACAAATTTTTTCTAGAATATTAAGGTGAATTCAAAAATATAATAATATACCGGGTGTTTTATTTAAAATAGGAGTTAATAAAAAACATAGAAAACAAAACAAAAGAAACCCACTTTAGAAGTATTCAACTGGAAAATTACCTATTTCACATCAATACACATTAAAAATGTAGTAAAAATGTAAAGTTTAAAAAATCGTTAGAGCTGTTTTTGAAAAAATCGAAAAAAACTGAAAAATCACAGGAGTAAACACCTACTTCCGGTTATGCGATTTTCTTCAAAAGCTTGCTGTCTCATCTACATAGTACACAAAACTTATATATGAAGTTTCAACGCCATACCTCTTTTCGTTTTTGAGATATTCTGTTCACAGACAGACAGCCAGACACACAGACAGACACACACACACACACAGACAGACAGACCAATGCAAAAAAATTTGTTTTTTGGGTTCAGGGGACTCTAAAACGTGAAGATCTGTTGAAAACTCAATTTCGAATTTTTGGGGTGAATCCAATACTTCCTTTATTGTAAAAGGAAGTAATAGTTATTAAGGTACTAAGGGCATTATGAGTAAAATAAGAGCCCAAGATTGTTAGTGTACTAACCGAGGGCATTTGGCCCGAGGTGTGTACAACAATCGCGGGCTCTTAGCTCATAATGCCCGTGGTGCCTTCAAGGTTTTATGTCCTACCAATTTTCTTACCTAATTCATATTCATAATTCAATTCATATAATTACTATGATATAGTATCTAGTTAGCTGATCTAAGTTAGATTTGTGACATTAGCTGAGCTGTCATTAATTTTCATTGTGACAGTGGTGCATTATAAAGTTGTATCCATGGAAACAAATACTGTTAATTTTTCATAATAACCCTAGTGTTCTTATGAAGAAAATAATTGCCCTGGAGCGTTATTTTGTATCTAAGATACCTTAAAATAGAGTCATTAATTTCAATTAATGTATTGGTAAGACATAAAAATACTAAGACCATACTAGGACCACCAAACATATCGTTATAATGGGTAACTACACGTGGACGAAAACAACTGTAAAATATAACACGATAATTCTTAGTGGCACCTTTACCACGGATTGAAAAAGATTGAAGTGCTTTCTATCTCATGAACAAAATACTCTGCTTAGAAATCAGGGCTGCACCAAGTCACCAGTAAGAATGATCTGCAACGAATGGGGAAATGTACATTTAGTAGTAAAGAGTATTTTTGTCAATATGACTCAGAGCAGGCTTTGACTAATCTAACCTTAAAAATTTCACTAACGTTACTTTTAACAGCTGTTTGAACACTGCAAGTTATTACAAGATTTTGTAAAATATACCTTTAAATGCCAATAAAGCTAACAAAAAAAACTAAGCAAGCGAACATTGTTGTTTTCGTAACTTCAATGTTTTTTTTTAATAAGCTGAACCTTTAGTTCCCAATTACCTTGCTAAGATAATTTCTAACCAAACTTCAAAACCTGGTCTAGTAGACTATAGTAGAAAAACAGACAATGCGAATAAGATTGAATTTAACCAACGCAAAGTTACTTCACCATCTGCTCACTAGGACAATTTAACCTATTGTCAGTTATTAATAATATAATATTTTGAGATGAACTAAATAATTTATAATAGCTGAGTTGCTTTTACAAAAGAAGTTTTAGATGTTGCCAGCAGGGTAGGAAACCAATCATATAGACAGGAGTCAACTTCAATAATGATATACTTTCAATACATCTTAAAATTTATGCACATAGCTATAACCGTATTGTCAATGAGCATGGTACGTTTAGTAAGCAGAAAGCAAAGCGGTTGAATTTATTTCTTGCTACTTAGTCATTACAGTTCAAATACATCACCTTTTCTCCAGTGTGCAAACTGGGGAAAAGCGGTGACGCCGAAGTTCAAAGCAAGCACTGAAGTGTAGAAGTGTGATATAGTGTATTAACTATGCAAATACTCTGCTCATACGATATACGCATGTAATAACACGATAGTCAATTATATCATGTGACTCTGCAATTTTGAAGGTACAGTCGTGTTCATTAAAGTGTTGTACAGCATTTTTTTTATTACAAGTTTGTGTCAGATCAACAGTAAAAATGTTATACATGACATTTTTGGCATATACAATAAAATAATAACAATAACATGGGAGGACTATTTATAGAGTCTTGGTTTAGTGATTTTGTTAAAAACTACTAGTCATTATTTTCATCAGTCATTATCAGATCTTGAGGTAATTTGCGTTTCAGTCTGGTATGCATATTTAACTGACCTAAATTGTAATGTGTCACTCCACGGCACTCACTCGCACTTTGGTAGAATTTTTTAGCACATGAATGTATGAAGTCTTGAACTGTTGATACTCCTAATTCGTGGTGTAATTGTTGATTACGTATGTACCACGGCGCGTTCACTGCAAGACGTAACATTTTATTTTGGTACCGCTGCAATTTTTCTATATTTGTTTTAGACGTATTGCACCCGACTGGACAGGCGTACAGGATTAAAGGTCTTAACAGGGTCTTATACATCAATATTGCGCATTCTGGTCTTAATGTGGACTTCCGATTTATTATAGGATACAGCTGACGTAGTCTATTTGAACCTTGTGTTAAATTTTGATTTATTTGGAAGCTCCATGTTAATCGCGTGTCCAAGTGGACTCCAAGATATTTAACAGCAGTATCTTTTGGCCTCCAAGGTAGAACAGTTTCATCAATCTTGATGTTGGGTGGGTCTAGTATTCTCCTGAGCGTGAAAATCTTACTTATGCATTTAGAAGGATTAATTTGTGTTCCATTTCTTGAACCATTCATTAATTTCGTCAGTGGTATGTTGTAATTTTTCTACTGCGCTTTCTAAATTTGCACTTTGTGTGAATGGCGGTGTCGTCGGCATAGGTAGCTAATGATACTGTTGTCGGCGTTGGCATGTCTGATATATAAATGTTAAAAAGCAGTGGCCCCAAAATGCTTCCTTGTGGAACACCAGCGCAAATGCATTTTATTTCAGAAATATACGAATTGACTTTTACGGCAAAAGTTCTGTCTTCGAGAAAGGAAAAAAAATTATTGTTTGCAAGTAGCTAGGTATATTTATGTCTAAAATCTTTTTCTTTAGGCCTTCAATCCAAACCTTGTCGAAAGCCTGGGCGCGACGTCAAGGAAAACTACTGTAGTAAAGTGCTTATTTTCAAAGCCAGTTTCGATTATTTCGGTAATTCTTTGTAGTTGGTGGCTAGTAGAATGCCCTTTCTTAAAACCGAATTGAAAAGTTGTCAAGATGTTTAGAGTTTCGATAGATGTCGACAACCGAATATGAATAATTTTTTCCAGGAGTTTTGATAGAGTGCTTAGCAAGCTTATCGGCCTGTAGTTTTTAATATCTGCTTTGTTTTTACCAGGTTTAGCGAACATGGCTATGTGAGCGTGTTTTCATGTTCTTGGGAAATAGCCAGTTCGAAGGCATGCGTTAAAAAGTGAGGCTAGATACGCTAAACACTTCTTAGTTAAGTGTTTCAGTACAGTGTTTGGTATAAGATCATGGCCCGGTGATTTGCGTTGTGGGAGAGCCATTATTAGCTGATGTATTTCTCTTGGAGATGTGGATTCAATGTTTTCAACTATGACAGGATGATTTCTCTCAATGTGGTTAACTACGTAGTACATTTGTGTGGGGTTGCAGATGTACGATGGTGTAAATGTTTGCTGAAGATGGGAGGCAAATGCCTCTGATTTTTCACCGTCAGTAGATAGCGTAGGTAGTTCTTCATGCTTCTTTAGTATTCGTCTGGTAGTCTTCCACATTCCTGGATCGCCTGGACCAATGTCTGCAATATATTTTCTGTATGATTCTAGTCTGAATTCATCCAGTTGCTTTTTAAGAGGATGTGTGATGCTATTCAGCAACCGCTTGGTTTCGGGGTCTCTTGTTCTCTGACACTGGCGTCTTGTTTGGCTTCTTGCTTTTATTAATTTTATTATGTAGTTAGGAGGATAATTATAGTTGTTGGTTGGGCGTTTTGTTGAGATTTTTACTGATGAGTTTACAGCTTTTACTATTGATGTCGTAATGTCGATAGTGGCAGCATTTAGGTCTTCTTTAACTTCTAGTGTGTTCGATTTGTTAAGGTTGTCATCTAGCTTTGCTTGAAAAGTTTCCCAGTCAATTGGACCATTAATAAGTTTGCGAGAAGGATGTTTTATTTGGGTCGTGCTAAGAAATGATATTAAGACTGGTAGGTTATCTGAGTTAAGCTCGGTTATTACCGTTTGGTTAATTTGTTTCGAAAACTTTTTTTGTAGAACAATATCCAGTGTGTCTGGTTGGTGATCTGTCCTATAAGGAAAGTATGTGTACTCATCGGGGGTCATAATTTGAAAAGTATGTGTTATTGAAAATTGTTCGAGTTTAACTCCTTCGGAGTTGGTCGCTCGGCAGCCCCAAGTTGTATGTTTGGAATTGAGATCTCCTACTACTAGTATTTGCTCGTTTGTGTCAAAAATAGTTTTTAAGTCATTTTCAACCAGTTTTCTATTTGGTTGTCTGTATGTACATAGAATAGTCAGATAACTCTTATCGACTAGCCGCACTTTGACTCCTGTAGTTTCTAGACTGATATTAGGTAGGTCAGCAATGCTATGGTGTTCAAGTTTTCTCTTAATTACGATTGCTACACCGCCGGATGCTATTGTGGCATTTCTATCCTTTCGGTAGACTAAATACCCTGGTATCTTAAAAGTATCATATGTTGTTAAATGTGTTTCTGAGACGCAAGCGACGTCAACATTGTGTCTGGCTAAAAACGCTATAAATACAGATCGCTGACTGATAATGCCGTTGGCGTTCCAGTTTAGCATTGTTAAATTTTCTATTACCCTTATTGATTTATGGTCCATTAAATAATAGTGGTAAAATGGTATTAGTAATAAACGATTTAGTCTGAGGAAGATACGGTGTTATTAATTCAAGAAGAACTTTGATAAAATTTTCAGAATGGAAGGCGTCTGTTGATGGGGTTGATGGAGTTGAGTTGTTGTTTAAAGTATTTTTGACTCTATTTGCGAACGTTTGTAATGGGTTAACATGGGAATTATTTAATATGGGCCTATTTTTCATGCGGTTTTGCTGAAGCTCTTTGTGGTGACTGCAGCCACGGTAGCTTGCTGCATGTTCTCCACCGCAGTTGGCACAGGTTGGTTTGATATTGAATTGTTTAGTACAGTCAGTGTGGTTATGGTTGCCAGCACACTTCACACATCTCGGGGTGAGTGTGCAATAATTTTTGGTGTGTCCAAACCGTTGACACCGATGACACTGTGGTAAGTTTGATGGCTTCTTTCTCGTTTCGACTGTTACTATGGAGTGATCTAGTGCTTTCAAGTTAAAGATATCTTTAGCGTTATCATTGTTAGTCAGTGCTACTGCACAAACTGGAAGGGACAGTTTGTCTTTTGTTAATAATCGTGTAAAGTTAATTACGGGCAGTGTTTGTAATGCACCTTTTATTTCTTCTACAGTTAGAGATAATGGAACATTTTTTATGACTACTGATAAAGGTTTGTTGTACAGCATTTGTACTTTGTGAATATAAATTAATTACACAACGTTCAAAAAAAGTGTTTTATATATAAATATTTTGAAAGTATACATCTAGGTCTACCTATTTAATAATACAGTGTGAGCCTCTGTCGAGTAATAACACAACCACCAATAAATTTAGAACTGTCGCTGTACAACACATTTTTGAACACGGCTGTACATTGGTACAAGTAAAGCGAATTATTTTTGTCTAAAATGTAAGTGTTTCAACAAAATAACTTACAAGAGAGAAAATATGCAAAAGGAAAGGTGATCAAAATTATTAAAATAAGAGATGAGATGTGACAGATTATTCAAGTTAATTGAGCACTTGTTCATATAATTTATTTAAAAATTCAGATTTTAAGTTTCATAACAAATTCCGAGTTTTTTATTGCATAATAAAAATCTACAAAAAACTTCATATTGTTTGCTTATGCAAATAATACTGAGTTTTGAAAACTTGGTTACTTCCAAAATAGCTGATGCATTTTTGTGCTCGGGTTCCAGTCTTTTGCTTATTAAAGTAAGGTCAAGCGTAAAATATATTTTTAGGCAGGATTAATTCGCCGGAAATATTCAAATGCAACGTCACAATTAATATAATTCAATCAGATGTGCTTAGTAGCCAAATGCAATCAGCTAATTTGTTTTTAGAATGTTGCTATAAACAGAAATAATTGTAAATACAGCAAATCCATAGGAGTGATAAAAAACATATATTTGGGTTCATTCAACCTCAGGAGATTTAAAAGACCGAAGAATGTCCAGTATTTCCGGGACTTCCTGGAATTTAGCATTATAGGTTTCAGGGAAATTTAGGAATTTCATACCCAGTATTCCGTTAAAATGTTCAAGTACTTCTGCTTGAATGTTTGGGTGCAAGAACGGCCAGCTTGAAACAACTGCTAAGGCAGAGCAGAGAGGTAATTGAAGAACAATATTTCAGGGTTTATTTTGGGAAACGCCTGAAGAAATTAAAGTATTTAATGTTTTTATAAAGCCTACAAAATATACTTTGCGCAATGAAAAATAATTTCTTTAATTTGGCAGTAATTATTTATGATCGTACCTGAACTTTTATTCACATCAATTAAATAATGCAATTAGCGTCTCATTCCCATTCGCACTGTGTTGTACTTCTACTAGTTGATAAAGAAGCAAAACGTTCAACCTCCTTACGAGAAACGGTAACTATTGCTTTTCATCAATTGAATAATCGCTGAAAAGCTTAAGCGGTGGAAACTATTATATATTGTAATTAGAAAAGGCAGGTCAAATTTTAAAAACTACTAAGGAGACTGTTATTAACCCTAGTGTTTTCATAAGGTCTATAGGTCTAAAACTGAGTTGATGTTTTAATGAGTTTGTATTTCGGCATAATCTGCCGACGTAGCTGTACTGTCGGTATGGTCAAGTGGAATACATACTCGACTGCCGAGCCAGAGGTTCCGATTTCGACTCTAGATTCGGAAAAGATTTTTTTAAATTTATATGGGTGCAAATCTCTATGCTTTCTTAACTCTAAATCAAAAATTCCACGTATTGGCGCTCTCTGCACCATTTTCGCAATAATTACTTCACGTCTCCCTTGCGAGTTGTCGCACATATAGCGCGATCATATATGTATACAACACAATATGATAACAGTGATACCGCACTGAAAGCGCCGTTTCAATAGATTAGGAATGCTAGATTCATTTATTTTAGGAGCGGGCGTTCCAAAGAACGTATGGAAAAACCGCTCTACTTCCAACACTGTGCTGAAGAATGACTAAGCAGCTTTCGCCGTCTCATCTTTTTTATTTCTTAATAGTTATCCAATATTTAATTATTAAAGTTTCAATTTTTTAACGCATGTATTGTAATTTTTTTAACTTAACTATAACACAGAATATTGTTCGGGTCAATATGACCTGAAATTATCATACACTGACAAGGCGGACATAACTTTATATCCAGTATCTTATCTGCAAATACATTTTACTGATTCTAAACCCGTATTGTCATGCTTGTTCGACAATAAACCAGTTTTAACAATTCACCGCAGGTCTGCAAAACCGTATACACGTACAGACTTACAACTTACATCACACGTAATTAACAAATTGTAAATATGTAGACCGTAATTCTATTAATTGCATTACAGATTGAAGATGTCATTGTGAGTTTTCCTAAAATTTCACAAATAATAATAATAATGGCAAGATAATTATTTAGTTCATAAGAAGAAAATCGTACTAGCGAAGACGAACCAGAGTTAGACATTGATCGTTGTGAGATTGTTATTCGTACAAACGCTTCAGTCTAAATGATGCAACCAAAATCAAATATAGTTCTCGGGTATTAAGAAACAAAACCGTTTACATAAAAAACCGAAAATATAAAAACAGCAGAAAAATAAAAGCAAGTAAAGGAGATTCGTCTAAATAACAAAACATAAGAAACCGAGAAAAAAGCTTTGTAGCTCTGACATTGAAAGAAGGATTATGAAAAAAGAGCTGAAATGTATGAAATGCTAAAGAAGATACAGAAAACAAAATGTGTGTATATGTATGTAAGTATGTATTATTGGTAATCTCATTTTACCTTGCGGTGTAGAGGCTGGTGCTTTATGCGCTTGCGTCTGGCAGTACAAAGCTCAACTTGTCCCGGATTCGGGATACAAAATTGGATCGCGCTGTTTGTGTTTGCGCAGCAACCATTGTGTGAAGTGGGTGTCATGGTGATGCGTTGACCTTGATACTCTATCTCTTAGGTCTGTGGTTCTGAGTAGAGCCCAACTATAAATGGTCTCACCGAGCCCGATTCCAATCGCCAAGGCTCCGGAAAAATTTCGCCCACTGCGGGATTCGAACCGAGTACTTGCTTAATGCAAGCCTAGCTCTTTTCCAACTGCGCTACCCGGCTTCTTATAAATAAAAGTAATCGATGCTATTGTTTTTATTTTTTCCCACCTTGTAGCAACTGTGCCATGAATTAAAACACAACAAACTATATATGTTTAAACAAAATGATAAAAGGAAAAGAGAAAAATCTTATGGATATCTGCATAGTGCAGAAAGTATATAATGTGTGGACATAGTACCTTGAAAAACTTCAATATTACTAATAAAATATTCAAAAATCATTAAAAGTTGCCAAAATGAATGAATAATGCGCATCGACGATCATTCCCCATACGAGCTCTTGTATCCGGGCGACCGCATAAGTGTGTTCCGCTCGCACTCACCCATGTGCGTGAGGCTATCTCTCTCGCACTTATGTAGAACCTGTTTTATAGTCTGTCGCTCTTTTTCCACCACAATTTTGGTCTGGCTTTTGAATATAGCACAATGAAGGTGTTCTGATGATACCATGTAAAGCCCAGCTTTGTCATTTTACTGTAAACGGTTAAGTTTATTATGCAACTTTATGCTAATCTGGGATAAACTTAACTCCCGCGAAAGCGTCTGTCAATTATTTTACAAAAAAAAAAAAAATATGATTACCTTTAACATATCAAAGCGACAGACTTGTTATTATACCTTTTTTGTTATTTTTTTCCTTCCTTCAAAGACGCAAGGGGGCTAAAACCACCACCACAGGCTTGCCAGACTTCGGGTTTCCTTCTCAAGGGACTTTCTATAACAGTTACACGCTTGTTAAAAATATTGTAAGGCATCAGTGCTGGCTCTTGGACTATCCGTGCGTATCACCGAAAAAAATTACTTAAAGTATCTGTAGATGAAGACCATGAGGAATACGCGCTTATAAAGTGGCAAGGGCAAGATATCAAGACGCATACGAGTCCAAGTCATTTATTATTGTTGATGAGTGTGAGTCTTCGAAACCTTATGAAATTTGACAGAAATATTAACTACGTCCTCGTGAAACCGGAGTTATACAAACAAAGAAAGTGCGCTGCGGAGCCCCCTAGTGTGCACACCAACGGATTATAAATGCTTTTCTATCAAGTTCTCTTTGAAATATGTATTGTATAAATATTATGTTGGTGGCACTGTAAGTCTATGTCAAATTCGAGGTTAGCAGGTTAGGTTTTGCGGCAGTCTGTGTTAAAACTGGCGGAAAACCTAACCTGCTATACTTGAATTTCACATAGACTTACAGTGCCACCAACATATTATTTATACAACAAATATTTCAAAAGGAAATTGATGGAAAACATTTATAATCACCCGGTAGAAAAGTCAATAAAAAGCAAAAGAGAAAATGTAAACATGGTGCTTTCGACGGGCCCTAACAATAGTCGGTCAACGTCAAATGACGTTACTGCTGCATCATCTTCGAGAGAGAAGTTTCAATTTCCCTAAATGTGTGTACAACTTCTTCTAGATTAGTGGCCACAGGCAATTGTAACTGCACAGTTAACGTGAATATATGTAAACATGATATTTTTTTTAAATTTTGCTTTTGCATTTCATATTTTCTATTTTGTATATGAATGTTTAAAATAAATATGTATGTTGCTATGATATTGATGATAAACATCCCGTTAGAATTCTTTACGGGTTTAGCCCGTAAACAGATTTTTTACCCCTAGAGATAAAGTTCAAGGAACCACTGTTTACAATTCAGCATACCTACCATACAGATATTTATGAGTTATAAATAATGATTATGTCAACAAAGTTGCTCTTGAGCATAAATGCAAATCATACCTGTCATTGAGATGTTCCAGAATTTGCTACACCAAGTTATTTTAACAATATTATGTAATAATAATATTACTCGTAAAGAGTAATTTCAAAGAAATGCGGAAGCTATAGTTCAAGATATCTCAAGTGGCATATCCTTACTTAAGTATTTATTCTTGTTTTATTGTATCTTTTACTTTTTAGCAGTAATAACAACAAAACCTGACGTTGTATTTCCATTAGTCGCAACCAAAATACACATTGCAATTTTTTGGTATGAACATGACCTCGACTTTTCCCTACCTTCTCGATTACACTGTACTTTTTTTAATAAGAGACAACGATTTTAAAACAGTACAACAAAAAATTCTGTATGTAACTCCTACGAAAGCGAACTTTTAGACTCGTCTTATTTATGTACCGCGCTCGCTTGGCCATAGCTCGTCCAAAAACGTCCTTAATTTTGTACTGATGACATAAATAGCTATTTTATTCTAGAAAAAACCAGCTATACTATGCTACTTTTGCGTTCGAAAAAGGGAAATTTTCTGGCGAGAAGAAATAATGTGTTGTGCATTAAGAAGTCAAAGCTGGTCATTGTCGACTGATGCGTCGCGCGGCAATCTCTCAAAATTGGAAATGACACTTTGCGCTCGAAATACACACAAGATGTGTTCTACAACATCTAAAATGAGCAAATATTATGTGATCTTGTTCAAACTTCTGTTTGCCCATGAAATAGATAATTCGGTGAAATTGCGTGGAAACAAATTGGACTGCAAAACTAGTTCACAATGCATAACAATTACGGTAGACGTGTATCATTAGGTCAAGTTTCAATACACGTTGTTGACAAGCGGGGAGTTTTATGCAAGCGTTGTGTTTTTGCACTTATGCAAATAGTAGGTTATTAGAACGAATAGCTCTGCATTTTATTTGATTTTTTAATATAGTTTTAAACTCTGAAGTGTGAACAGACAAAGGGTAAATATTTCTTAAGGGGTAGTTAGGCCTGTCTACTTCATTCGCATCTTTTCCTACAACGCTTCATCTCTTCACCAAGTGTAAACTCCTTCAGTAAAATAATCTGGTCTTATAACTACACAATTTATGTTCCGAAGTGCGCCCTGAACGAGCGCAAGAAATAATCCACGGAACTACACAAATCGAAGGCTTGCATAAATTCAAGGGGCATCGGGGACAGATAATTAAAAATTAAAATATTAAGTACATTTTTATTGATGCTGAAGTATGACGTTAATTGTCAATTTGACATTTAAATTTTCTTGCAAAATCAGACACTAGCATTAATAATACAAATTGTTTGGTAACGTTTACTTTCGTTAATAGTTAATAGAAACTGGAAACCAATTTCGATTTCATCAACGCTTGTTGCTTTCTTAAGCGGCGAACGACAAAATACCTTGGCGCTCGTCTTCCATAGTAAACATTAACTTTGCATTGACAACAGCAACCCCAAAAGTCTACATTCTATAGCAGTTGTAGAAAAAAATAATTTGGCATGCAATTTTTCTTGTTCGAAAACTGCATTAATATTAAGAAGCATTTAAGTACAAGTTATATAGTCGGGGAGGCAGTGAACTTTTTCGGTACTTATTTTCCCAGTCAGTATTTTGGGTTATATTGGTTTAGTTAATGATGCTTTTTGAAGATATGCAAGTCTGGCTATTGATTTCCGATGGGTCGAGTCACGGTAAAAGTTTAAATAATTATAAAATAAATACATTAGTTGGACTTATTTTCCCAGTAGTGAAACTTTGTGTACAAATAAACATTACCATGAGAGCCAGTAAAAAATTAGTCTGGCTGATCTCCGGATATGGAAAATGAGTCTGGCAGGGCATAAATGAGAAAAAATAAATGATTTCAGGGTACTTATGTTCTCAATTCTGAAATTTTGCCAGGTGATAATATTCATTATAACATAATAAATAATAACAGTCTGGCTGCCATTGTGCAACACTAAACCCTTGCCAGACTCATGTAAAGAAGCACGACTAGGCGATGCAGAAGCGACCGGTGTATGGAGACCACGTGGAAAAACCCGCCTTTGTTAGTAAGAAAAATAAACATTTTATCTTGTCTTCTATTACCTCTGTGTACAACGTAAATAGACTATCTCAATTGTCGTAATCGCATACAAATGTAAATTTTTTTAAAAATGTGAAAAAGCCAAGTTTTTGCCCGTGGTCTTTGTATAGCAACATTAATGACAAGAATATAAAACGAAATAAAATAAACAGTGTAGCCTAATAAGGTTATACCTCATTTTGACAGGCCTGAATAACCGCTGGCCCTGAAGTGTAAACAAATTGCATGTATCACTTAACTAGGAAAAGTTTATTATTGCAATGAAATGTTATTTGTAAATAAATATTCAATGAAGAAAAAAAGATCAGATATGAATAAATTATTATTTCGGGTTTGATTTTATAAGGTTTGCAATGGTGAAAATAATTTTCTTACAAAAATGTTTGATATTGTTTGACTAACAAATCCATATTTTCATGTAGGTGATGATTATTATTCTGACAGCTCTTCGTACGACGAATATCAGTTCCATGATGACGATGATGAATATGCATCAGTATCAACTGACGACGAAAATTATTGCGATGACCTTCATGAGGAACATGACACACAAAGACAGATACAATAATTTTAATTTCCTTCGTGAATACATATATCAAAAATAATAAAAACGTTTTTTAATTAAATGTAAGTACTATTTACACTGTTTTTGTTACATTTTTGCATTGTCTTGAAACATTTATGTCGTTAATTACATTTGCTACACAAGGGAACTTATTCGCACGTAAAAGAAAAAGAAAATCATAAATACTTCACAGCAGGGTGGTCCAGGAATTGTATAGTCGTGTAGCAAACGCTTGCCAAGCTAGTCCCTGAGCAGGAATGGGGGGGGGGGGTTGTCCGGAAGCGCCACTGGTTCGAGACGGTCCAAACCAGAAAACCTACAGGTGGCCGTGTAAGTTCCTAAACCCACTCAGCTGTTACATAAAAATAATAAACGACAGAAAACAACATAACTTGAAATTACCCAACTGTTTATTTGCACATACAATTCTGCACCATGCTTAAAAAAAAAGAAGGCGACATAAATCTGCAATAAATATGTTGGTTCGTAATTGGAGATCTTAATAAATCGTTTCAGAGCTCGAATTCTTTACCTACTCGCGATTCATCCGAAGTGGTACCATTTCGTGGTGTTAATACACTAAAAATTGTGTATATTTCAGCGCAGTGTGTTAAATGCAAAGATTCAAACTCCCGGAAACCCTCGCGATAGAAATCTGTTAAATTTCGGAACGTTGAGTTACTTACTTGAACGCAACTAGTTTTGGAAAGGCACTATTGCCAATTAACAAAAAGAAAATATAAAAGTACGTATAAGATGTACATAACTTATTCCACTCAAATATTCCTAAATAAGTGCACGTGGTGCGTCTAGAAGTTACATAGAATTTCGCACATAAAACTGTAAGGGATATCGCCAGCAAAAGGTATGACACGATGCATGAAATCTCGTAACACTAGCACGATCAGTATTTCAGTCTAAACGATGGGACGCATAACCGCTAGTAGAGAGATACCTGGGGTTGTTCAGTAGTGCAGCGGCGTCGACGGAACAGCCATGCAGGGGTTTGCTCCACATAGATGTCCTTCAGTTGCAAATAATTTCAGGTGCAACAGGTTCTTGCACCGGGGGGGAAAACCTCGTAGTTGACACACTGGGGAGAAGCCTTGCGTTCAAAGGCTACCACTTGGATTGAGGGTGCCCAGACCGCGTGGGGGTCCTCCAGATGCACGACCAGCGATAATTGAGCTCCAAAAGGTCGTAGACGAAACAGGAGACTAACGTACTAATTAGGGGCTACGACAGAAGCCAGAGCTTAGGGGCATGAAAGAAAAAAGCCTGGAAATTACACGATATTGAAAATTCGACGTCCAACGGAAGCACAAAATAACATACCAGAGCTGTTGGATGGCCTGTAAGTGGATTGTAAAAATACCTAATCATCCCAATATAACTGGCTTTATTTCAGCAATATAACTCAATATTTCCTAGGGCTGATCACCAAATTCACCGATAATTTTTGGAAATTACTTAATCCACAAAAGTGAAGTATCCCAAAATCACATGCAGCCCCAAAAGGAAATAATCTCACCAAATCAGTCTCATAAAATGGCCGCCGGAAATCGTACTAACAATGTATTTTGAATATTGTATTATAATCCCCTAGAATTTTCAAGGTTTTCCAAAATCATCCAAAAATGCAAAAGTGAGTATGCAACCAAATCTACACCTAGGAACTACAGGTCAATCTAACTACATCTGAATGTATTTAAGCAAAAATCATACATATCAATTCTTGACTGCACCTAAATGTAAAATTACACGTAACACGTTGTGTCTCTTCGCTGATATAATTAAGGTATATATTGTAATTAAGTAAGTAATTTACAAAATTAACAACTTTCACTGTGATGGAGCTTCGGTGATTGTGTATGGTTGCCGGACTTTTCTTTACATTTAATATTGTGATCGTATACTCTGCCAAATTGTTAATACTACGAAATGGAAACTGTCTTCCCTCTCTGAGCCCAGACGTGAAATGCATCGGTGCGGTCACTTATTATACATTACCAAGTTACGCTCAACTTTATATGAGTCTGGCAGGACTTTTGTGATCGATAATGATAGCCAGACTATTTTTATTTATTATGTTATAATGCATATTATCACCTGATAAATTTTCAGGACTAGGAAAATAAGTCCAATTAGGGTACTTATTTTTTCTTTTTTAATGCCATGCCAGATTTACCTTCCATAGGCGCAGATCAGCCAGACTAATTTTTTACTAACTTTCATGCTAACAACAGTTAGTACAACGAGTTTCATGACTGGGAAAATAAGTATCCCTAGGTCACTAACCTAACCTATCGATTCCATCGGAAATCAATAGCCAGACTTGCAAATCTTCAAAAAGCACCATTAACTAAACCAAAATAACCCAAAATACTGACTGGGAAAATAAGTACCGAAAAAAGTTCACTGCCTCCCCGACTAATAGAACTGATATCATCAACCTTCCTGCTACTTATGTGCACGCCTGGACCCGTTCCCCAAATTTAAAGTATAGTGGTTGTGTTATAAGTAATTAATTTTATAATGTAATAGTTATGTGTTATCCTCAAGTTTGTACTTATACACAATATACGGGTTTTGCTTCTAGAAAAATTATTATCCTAATTATTTAAATTTAGAAAAACACACTTATTGCTTATGGGTACGCGTGTACCCATCACGTGTTTTTTAGTAGAAACGGTTGTCAACGCGATTACAATACCTCCCTCGTATTTTAGACGAAAGTTATAATGTTAATAGGTTTATCTCTTGGCCTTTAAATTATTTTCTGAATGCACGCTCTACTGCTGCTTTTATATTTTTTTTTCGCTAGCTTCTAACGTATCTGCTGCTTATGTTTTTACAGAAAGTATATCCCAATTAAAACTCGGTTTTTAGTTTTTGCTACAATTTGCTCTTTAAAACTTTTTTACTTTTAGTAAAAGCCGCCCACCCTGTTTGATAAGTCAGGTACCTAGCGTTCTTCTATATGTGTTTTATTAGATCAGTGTATCTGTTACAGTTAAACTGTAAAATGGCGTTATATAGAATATATAAATATTCAATATATTAACTGTATGCCTTAGTTAAAGTATAAAAATTAAATAATAATTTATGCTTTAATTATGGATTATCTAATTCATCTACACAATGACTATCTGAAGTCAGTTAATGTATGAAATAGTATGAAATAATGTCAACGTCAACGTCATTACGAAAACTAATATATGTTTATTGGATTAAAGAAATAAATAAAAGATCAAATATACAGGGTGTCCAAAAAATGGCGGATTAACTCTACAGTGCGTTACTTGGGGATGCCTAATGAACCATGGAAAAATATGAAAAAAATTCCCTGGGCCGTATTTTTCGAAATATTTCTGGTCAAAGGTGGGTAATGAAATCCATTTATTTAAATAACTAGTGTATAATTATAGTGTCAAATATATCTGGGACTTATTAAAATATCTGATTTTTTAATATCCTTGGGATTTAACTAAATTGCTTTCAATATTTAAGTATTTTCAAAAACTGATTTCCTGTTGAGTTTGTCAATTACTAAATATGGCAAACAAGCTTTGTACAATAATAATATACGAAATCAAGCTTGGCATTGAAATATTTGTTGTATGAATAATATGTTGGCGGCACTGTAAGTTCATGTCAAATTCGATGTTAGCAGGTTAGGTTTTGCGACAGTTTGTGTCAAAACTGACGCAAAACCTAACCTGCTAACCTCGAATTTGACATAGACTTACAGTGTCACCAACATATTAACAACTTACTATGGATACATTTTTGATTGAGAAATTGTTGCAGTATCAATGTTGCCAGATGTATTTTTATTAATTTCGAAATATTTCGAAAAATACGGCCCAGGGATTTTTTTTTCATATTTTTCCAGGGTTCATAAGGCATCCCTCAGTAACGCACCGTAGAGTTAATCCGCCATTTTTTGGACACCCTGTATAGGCTGTCCTCAAAATATCTGTACGTAGCTTAATCACAGATTTCTGGACCTAAAAAACAATCTACTTAATTCAACATACCTATGTCCAAATATATTTGGTTAAGCCAGTATTTTGCTTCAAAGTTAAAAATTATAATTTTACTGACAATAATAGAACGTTTGTATCGACGTGAATGATAATCGGCCCTACACTTCATACGAATATGACGACACATATCAGACAGTAACTTTTTAATAGCAAATTCCATAGATTTTATATTTTTTCCCAGGAACAACATTTATTTGTAAAAATTATTGTGTCGTCATAATTGTTATATTTGTTACAATTTAGACAGAAAAGTAAAATCTAGGTGACTGCACCTTGCATTTTTTAAACAGATGACACCTATATAACTAGTAAGCCGAGAAACAAATGACTAAAAATAAATTTTTAATTGTGGCAGTAACTATTTTTTTTAATTGTCAAACCCTTAATTGGAAATAATGTAAAAATGTTGCACTGCAAGTGTAGTTCAACCTTTGCATCCAGGAATATAGCGGTAAAATTGAGAAATTATTAAAATTTTATTGATGTAAATAATAATACTTCAACTGCAATTGTCCTTTCATCATTTAAATAAAAATAAAGCACTGCTGGAGCCTGTGGTTTGAAAATAACACAATTCGTTACAAACCCCACACCACACAAATATTTAGCAGTTGTTAAATATTTGTGTGGTGAGGGGTTTTTAACTAATTGTGTTTTCTTTCGTCATTTGTTTCACAGCATGCAAATAACTCAATTTTATTTGTTTAAAGAAACGTGGCACCGGTACCCTCACTTTATTTGTTTTACGTTTAAATCGCAATCGATATGAAAGCTTTTAAAGCTAAAATAGAATAGTGATAAATGTTTCATTCTGAAAAATTATAGGTATTGCCATTAAAGAGTTACTTTCTGATTTGTGTAATGACACCCATATTGCAACCACTAGTAGTACATCGATAATAAAGAATGCCAACTCACAAGATGACGATCGAAACGTTTTATTGTTATCAGGAAAATTATATTTTAAGAACTTTGAAGCAGAATGCTGCTGAGTTGAATCTGCTCGTTTTGGGCCAAGGAATCTGTGGTTGAGGTACGAGGGGGGTTTTTTATATTCGCGGAATGGCTAGGTTGGCTGTGGAAAAACAAGCATTTCATTTTTTACTAACAATTGTCAATACTTTCTGGGTAGAAATGTCAAATTTCACACCGATATTTATGATAGTGGTTCCGCTGTAGTTAAAAGATTAAGTTTACATGAAATTCTTTGAAAAATGTCGAATATGGAGTTTCGTGCGGTTATTAAATTTCTTACAAAGCAGGGTAAAAGTGTAGATATTATTTTGAACGAAATGAGGGCTGTTTACGGAGATACCTGCCTTGGTAAAACTATGATTTATAAGTTGTCACGCTTATTTAAACAAGGTAGGGAATCGTTAGAAGACAATAAACGCCCTGGAAGACCAAGTGACATGACGACACATGAAATGGTGTTGAAAGTTGAACTTGCCGTTATGGAAAATGGTCGACTAAAACTGAAGGAGATCGCAAAAATGTTCAAAATTTCCGAAACAACTGCCTTCAAAATTCTTCATGAACACCTTGGAATGTCAAAGGTCAGCGGGCGGTGGGTTCCCCGAAACCTTACACCTCATCAAAAACAGTACCGCGTTGATTGTTGTAAGCAATTTTTAGAGCTCTGTGAGGACAATCAGGCAGATGTTATCGACAGGATTGTGATTGGAGATGAGACATGGGTTCATTTTTATGAGCCTGAATCAAAAGAAGAGTCGAAGCAGTGGCATGTGAAGGGTGGACCAGCCCCAAAGTCCAACAATCAGCTGGAAAAGTGATGGCAACTATTTTCTGGGACACTCAAGGAATTCTGCTTGTAGATTACAAACCTAAGGTAGAGACCATTACAGGAGCGTACTACGCAAACATTCTGACTCGTTTGCGACAGGCCATAAAAGAAAAACGGCGAGAAAAGTTGGCAAAAGGTGTTCTGTTATTCCACGATAATGCCCCTGTTCACAAGGCTCGCGTTGCCGTAGCTTCTGTGGCGTCGTGCGGCTTTGAAGATATTAATCATCCACCATACAGTCCGGACCTGGCTCCTAGTGACTATTTTTTGTTTCTCAACCTGAAAAAGGACCTTCGTCAACGGCGTTTTAAGGACGAAATGTCATTGCAAGCTGCCGTAAATGAACATTTTGAGAGCAAATCAGAAATTTATTTCTTTGAAAGTTTACAAAAAATAATACAGCGATGTAATAAATGTGTCACTGTTCGAGAAGATTACATTAAAAAATAAAAAATTAAAATTAAGAAATGAGGTTCTCTTTTTACCCCATTCCGCGAATATAAAAAACACCCCTCGTATATCCACAAAATTCGAGGACACACTATATTTTTCAAAATATAACCTGTTAATATGCAATATAATGTGCTCACGTCTATTGATTCATTTGCTTAACGCAGATTAGTGTCCTTTCCACAAAATCTTGGCAACTGAATAATGGTTACTGGCATAAAGGCTACAACATACAACAATTTCATTACACACTTTATCTCTCCCCCAACAGTTGTTTTATACAATATTTAGCTAAAATGTACAATTATGTCTTATTTTACAGTTTGTTTACAGCGTTTGGCTGGTTTTGAGCTTTGAACTATATATAGTATGAGCAAAAAGAAAGTTCATCAAAGATACTTTTGTTAATTCATGTGTATTATAACATCAGAAAATTATACCTAATCCTTGTCACTGACATTTTATAGACAGTTCCTGGCAGTGGCTGATATCACAATGTGATCGTAACTTCGATGAAGACTTCTCGTAATAAACGCAACGGAAATATTTACAAAGCCTACAGAAGAGGAAAAATAAGAATATCATAACCCCACCTTGTAACAAATGTCAAATGACGGATTGATATTTTATGGTGTTATAATACCTATAACTTCAAAATTTGTTTACTTTTTGCTGATATGATATTCTAAAATATGCAAAAAATAGGAGAGGAAAATATTGTACAGAATATCTAGTTATTCCAAAGAATAACTCTTTTGTTCAGTTAAAGTGTAAAATAAGACGTTATTCTACACTTTAGCTAAGTATTGTATAAAACAACTGCTAAACACATTATTTTATTATTTAAGTTTTGTGGGTAGGACAGACGTTGACAATTTTTATTTCATACTATTTCACACATGAACGTACTTCAAATAGTTATTGTATAGAATAATTAGTCGATTCATAAGTAAAGTATCAAACATTATTTTCTTCTTATACCTTAACTCCAGTTGGTATTTAGAAGACCTACTTATTCTATAGAATAATCGCATTTCACACTTTACTCAGTACTCAGCCAACAGCCGTTAGGCCAATTATAGGCGTCGATGCACATTTTATGGGGACTTCCAACCCCACTAACGAATGTCATGATGTTATTATGACATCTGGGACCAACTATTTCCGTGGCAGCCGTACCACGAGGCGCCGAGATATGCAGATGTGGAACTCCCATCCAAGTTCTGACCAGAAAGAGCGTTGCTTATCTCTGCTGATCGAACGTTGACGCTTGTTCAAGCTACACCACCAGGGACCTAATAAACTAATAAAAGACATATAGAAGAATGCTATCTGTCTTATCGAACTAAGTGGACAGCTTTTACTAAATGGAAAGAACTAAGAGCAAGTTATAGAAAAAACTAAAAACCAAGTTTTAATTGAGATATACTTCCTGTAAAAACATATCAGCAGAGACGCTAGACGATAACGTAAAAAAAATAATACAAAAGCATCAGTAGAACGTGCATTTAGAAAATTATATCAAGGCTAAGAGATAAACCAAGTTCGAGATTTCTTCAGATCTTCGCGTATCAGGGTTCATAGATGACGAAAAACAGGTTTTATGAGTTCCCTTTGTTTGCCCATCTGTCTGTATGTCTGTCTATCTGTTTATCTGTTGCCAGTATAACTCAAAAATTATTTGCATGCGGATTATATGTCTACCGTCAGAAAACCGAGAACATTTCGGTTGAATATATAAGTACAGAGTGGGCAACTTTAAAAATAAAACTCTTCCAATTTTTGTCTCTATCCAAGAAGTAAAATGGGATATTTTAAATCAAACATATAACCGCACACATTAAAAAAATATTTTTTTCCCTTGTTATTTTCAAAAATGTTAGTTTTAGAACTACCACATACGAAGAAATTTCTCTGTAAAGCTCTTCATAATTTTTTCGTTTTATAAAGGTTCTCGACATATTACCATCACCGAATAATAAAATCTTTGGTAATATACATTATTGATGACGACCTCTCAGTTGCCACTATACAAAACATAAAGAACGTAAATGCTAGGGCACAAACGTATTTGATATTTGACATTTGGCAGAAACAATTACAAACGACACCTTATCTTACTTCAGTGACACCATAATCCTGTAATTGAATAACGGATATCAAGTTGCCTTGATGTCGTCAATTTTATATTTACGAGTTCAATTGTTTTGACAAATAAATGTAAGCACTTTATATTTCAAGAAATTATTTTTGTCAAAATGGTATTGGGTGAAATCAAATAATTGGAAATGTGAGACTTAATTAATTGTGAATTTTTCAAACTTTTCAAGCTACTAATAAAAATTTAAATATACTAAAATTTACTATAGAGGACATCATAAAGAAATAGAGACAGACAGGTTCACTTGCAACTTCTGGCAAATGTTCAGGGCGTCCATCTAAAGTAACACCCTGAAAAGAAGTTTAAATATTGTTGTAGGAACGCTAGATGCAATATTTTGTCTAAGTTGACTGACGTAACTGAAGTCTTTGGCGAGAAACTTGCAGAAATAATCGAAACAAACATACCTTAAATCAATCTATAAGGAATTATAAAATCTATGCGACAATCATAAGGGTACAATGATAAATAGTTCCATAGCAAGCCTATCTGGCCATATCCTGACAGCTGGACTAAAGAATAAATTGAAACGTCCCAGGGGATAAAGTTGATTTTCAAAACAAGATAATGTATTTTCCTCCAACAAATAATAAAAAAATGCTTGTGGAGAAATCTCAGTTACTCTTTATGAAATTTGAAGGAGCTTTTGGTAGTGTGGTAATTAAAGGGTTATTCGAAAAAACCACAGCCACTCTATCAATTGTTTATCTTAATATTGGGTAGTTGGTGGTACAAAACACGATCTTCAACTAGAAAGTAAAGCAATAAATAAAAGTTGTAAAGATTTAAAATATTCCGTGGTGCGACGCAAATTGGGGAAAAACGAAATATGGGCTAGAGAAAAAATTACATCTGTGTATTAAACTCAATCTGAAATGATCAAATTACAAAAAAAAAAACTAAAATAACGATTTACAGAGCTGTACCTAGTTGAAGAAATAACTGAACTGTAGGGACTTCTAAGATTTTTTTGCCGGTAGCTTTTTCTGTTCATCTGATTTTCAACATCCATCTAGAGTTACCAACATAACTCTAACGCCTATATTTTCTTATTTCTGTAACACTTATTTACTTATAGTCTAAGTCGTGCATCCATACAGTGCCACGCTTCCCAGAAAAGTTTGTACCTGTATAATTTCTTTCCTAGTTTCTATGAAAATACTTTGCCGGTGTCAGGATGCTCTTTTTATTAAGGAATGAAATGTTCTTCTATGTACTCATATTTCTCGTTTACAGCGCCCGTCGTTTATTGTAGGGAGAACAGCAAGAAGACAACCACGCTTACATCAAACAAATCATGAGAAATAGAAACTGTACGAGTACGAATTACCTAAAATTAAAAACGAATAAATAAAGGATGCGAAAGAAGATGAAGAGCAATGGGTATGGATTGCCAACGCAGAAGTTGTCGTATGTCATAATTATCAATCAGTAATCGACAACGTTTAGAAAAATTAGTCGAATATGGATGCATGTGTAAGAACAGTGTATGAGAGTAGATGGAAAAAATTAATTGGAAATAGATTCCATCAAAGAGAAGAAAACGTGGAAGACTCCGCAGCAAGTGGAAAAAGAGTGTCGAAATGGCCATGGGCAATGAAAACTAGGAAGAAAGCCAATTAGAGGATCAAATAATGTGGCCTAAAAAATGCGATAGGGGTAATTGAACTCGTCGCGAATATAGTAGATAAAAGATGAAACAATTAAAATGTTTGATACACAGAAAGACTGTGTTATGCATGATTTGTAGCAAAAATTAAAGCAAAGTTGGATAGCTCCTTACTAAGAATCGTGCTATCTGTCGTGGAAATTGTATTTTCTGTTTATTGGCATTTAAGAAGTTGAAATTTATTATCCTCTACGAGGGTAGTCCTTTAATGTAATCTAAAATTTCAATATTTCTAAGCCAAGCTAACGAAAATAACCTGAAATCTCTTTAAGATTTTTGTAATAGTTGTTGACGTAATAGCATCATCAATAATGTAGTAATCCGGCTCTACATTTCCATATCACTGACACAAACCTAAAATACTTCCCAACCGCAGAGCATATTCGAGATTATAAATTCAAAGCTACTCTTTATGCATTGGAACACATTTCATTAGACACTTACGTCGTTTCCCTGCACGGAGTGGTAAGACCGATTCACTATCCGCCTCAGTATAGCAGATCCGTTCCTGGGGTCTTCGTTGTTCTCGAACACCTCGGTCAAAGCCCTCGCGTATATCATGACCGCGTCGTACAAATAGGCGGCTTGAATAGGAACCTGCAAGAATCGTTTGAATTTTTGAGCATGCAGCACCACTCGGTACTTACTGATATGCTATCAAAAATTTTATGGTGATAAGGTACACAGAACGGCGGCTTTGCCGAGGAAGCCTTGATTTGGTCGCAGATGGATCTGAAAACAAAAAAAAAATATTAAAGTGTGTCTACCTATGATGTCGCTTCTTGTGATGTTATTAACTTATATAAGAGGCTTTTACTATATTTATTACGTTCTAGTTGTTCAGTATAGTTGATTTTCATATATCAAACGCAGTTTGCTACTGTAGATAAAATTGGGACTCTAACTGCATCAGACGGTCCTCAAGAGAAATATTTTCTTCGAAGCATATATTAAATGATATAGATATTTTGCTACTAAATTATAAAAAATGTTTATCTATTTTAGCATGTTTGCTACACCCTGTCATATAGTGTGCGTTGGTCAAATTTACAAGAACATTGCAGCTGCCATTTGTAAGCAATACATTGTTAGTTGTTTGTGATACTGAAAAAGCAGAAAGAAGCATTCTGTATGTGGTTATATATTATATATATTATATATTACATACTCGTATATTATCTACATTTTTCGGCCCCTCGCTTCTCAACCTTTTCGGTCAAGTTAGTCAGCGTCTTACGGACGACCTGATTCCATTGTTTTCTGTACGGCAGTGTTCCAGTTTCTCGGTGGCATGTTACTCTTCCTTCGTTGCCGAGAAATACAGTCGAATACTCTTGAATGTCCGGTCCGGGAAACTGGGAGCAAAACCATAACAGCGAAATACGAAGGGATTGTAACAAATTGCGCAATAGGTTCAACAAGCGATTACGCTCCCGAAAGCTGAATAAGCGCGTTGGAACAAGACGCTTGCGTCATCCTGTTGGTACAGCGCGTCAGCTGATTTCAAGCGGCTGAGGGCAGAACCGAATTAAGTGAATTGTGGGCGAAAGTTCGGCTTGTTCGCACGATTTGTTTTTGACTTAGCATTGCGCATTGACAATTACACCCCTATTTAAAGTGTATCTAAGCATGTAGATTGAGTATTAAACTCGTGGACATTTCTCAGCTATTGTTGATAGCATATAAAACATTTATATGTTACCATTCTTTTTAGGTATTTTCGTACATTTATGTTCTTTTCCCGAGTGTATGTCTTTTCTTGTAAACTGTTTCGTTTTTATTACTGGCAGGATTTGCCTGTATAATTAAAGTATTATAGGTGATAACAAGCAATTCATATTCGTTTTTGGGTATTTCGCCACTCTGCAAATTAAAATTATTAAATAACGTATTAAATAACGAACGTTTCGAGGGACAATCTGCCCTCGTTGTCAACGAATAACAATTAAAAAAGAACAAGAAAACTTAGCTTTTTCACGGAGATTGAAAACCACCAACCTCCAATGAATTGCTTGACATTGACGTTTGTTGATTGTCTAAACCTACTTGATCTGATCTTTAAGAATCGATAGCCAACTAGTGTCTAAAAATATTGAGAAAGACGACAAGCATTTTTCTTCGTTAAGTAAAATATATGCCGTCTCTTTAATTTTACGTTTAGTTGACATTGATTCTTTAGACAAGACCTTAGTGTTATGCCAGTGTACTTTATGATTATTATCCCAAGCATGTTCTGCCAGCTTAGACTTATTGAATTGATAAGTTTTCATCATATTTTTATGTTCTTTAACTCTAACTGCTAAAGGTCTGGATGTTTCACCGATATAGTATTTCCCGCATTCACAGGGGATACTATATATACAATTCTTTGAATGTTGTTCTTCGTTGAACGGTTTAGTTTTTGTAAGAACTGACCGTAAGGTATTCAACGTTTTGAATACCGTCCTAACATTGAATCTATTCCCAATTCGTCTAATTTTGTCAGATATGCCTGGAATATAAGGTATAGTTAGAGTATTATATGTTTGAGTGTCATTTCTTTGTACGCGTGTGGCATTGTTTCGTGTATTGAAAATGTTCCGAACAAGAGTCTCTGGATAGCCATTATCTTGTAAAACATTAACAATAAATTCTTTCTCTTTTTTGAAAATTTCATCATTAGAGCAAACAACTTTGGTTCTGTCGTAAAGACTTTTTACAACACCTGTCTTTATGTTTTTGTGATGGTTGGAGTTAAAATGTAAGTACCTATTAGTGTTGGTTTTTTTACGGTATACTGATGTTTCAAAAGTATTTATTGTGCGTGTGATTAGTGTATCAAGAAAAGGTAACTGATTGTTTTGCTCTGTTTCTAATGTGAATTTGATGGAGGTTTCTTTACTGTTAATATGTTCAAGGAATTTGTCCACCTCAACCATAGCATGAGTCCAAATTGCAAAAGCATCATCGACATATCTCCACCAAACTACTGGTTTGTTAGTGTATGTGTAGACATGTTGTTGTTCAAAGTCTTCCATAAAAATGTTACTAACAATAGGAGATAGAGGAGAACCCATTGCCATCCCGAAATCTTGTTGGTAAAATTCATTGTTTAGTTGAAAGTATGTCGTTTTAATGCATAATGTTAAAAGTTCCATAATGGTATCAATATTTAATGTTGTTCGTGTATGTAATGTGTTATCGTTTTGTAACCTATGTTTAATGATGTTGAGTGTTTTGTCTACTGGAACATTAGTGAAGAGACTAACTACATCAAAACTAACCATTAAGTGTTGTGTGTTTGTTTGCTTCTTTCAATTTTTCAAGAAAATGTGGGGTGTTCTTTATATTTGTGTCTGTGTTTCCTGATATAGGCGACAGTATTTTAAGTAAATATTTAGCTAAACTGTGAGAAGGAGAACCTATAGAACTAACTATTGGCCTAAGTGGTACATTTGGTTTATGTATCTTTGGTAATCCATAAAAATGTGGTGGTTTACTGTAGTGTGGTGTTAGTGTACGTCTTACAAAATCTGTAAATTGTTCTCTGTGTTTGTAAAGTGTTTTGTATATTTTTGTTTCTATTGTATGTGTTGGATCTTTATTTAGTTTAGTGTATTGTCTCTCACCAATTAGTTTTAAAAGTTTTTCGTTGTATGTGGTTGTGTCAAGTACTACTGTGGCATTGCCTTTGTCTGCAGGTAGAATTTTAATTGTGTTATCGGTTTTTAGTGTGTGTAGTGACTGTTTTTCTTGTTTGGATATATTTTGTCTGATTGTGTAAGGTCGTTCAAGTATGATTTTGTTTCTAATCCTGTATTCCTGTCTAATGTCTTCTGGAAGTTTTTGAGAAGTCTCTTCTATGGTTGTAACTAAATCAAGTTTATTAATTCGTTTTGGCGCCACTGCGTAGTTGAGTCCTTTGCCAAGAACTAATTTGTCAGTGGCGTTTAGTTCTTTAGAAGACAGATTAACTACTGTTTTATTTAAAAAAGTGTCACTGTTCCTTAGTGGATTCAGTTCAGTTGTGTGTTTTTCTTGTATGAGGTGTTGGAACTTTTTTAAATGTGTACGTTTCTGCTCTGTGTGTGTTTTGATGTAGGTATAATTAATAGAGTTGCACATACGGTTGAAATGGTCTTCCCGTACATCCCTTTGCATCACCCGTTCCAGCTATATTGATATTACCCCTAGCTACAATGAGGTAAGAGCGGGCCTTGTGCTTCTACGACTGAGCTAACTAGCAAAATAAGGGTAATCTAAATTCAAAGTAAAGTAGAGTAGAGAGCACGGAAGAAACCAAATCAAAATGTACATATAAATTAATAATACAATAATACATCAGTACAAGAAAACTTAATATGGTATGTTCTAAAACAAATTTACGTCAAAGCACTTTAAATTGCGGAAAAGTACTTATATGGAAACAGGGTTGTGGCTTATCTGTAAAATGTAGAATCCTACTATAGTGAAGCGCAAACAGAAAACTTCCATCTTATTTTGAAATCTAAATATAGACGACCAAATCTAACAGCCCCATATATAAATCCATATACGAAAATACTAAAAATCATTTGAAAAGCCTTGTAACAGTACAACGCAATTGCCATCCAGGCGCAGAGCACACTCAGAACACTTGCTTCAGTTGTTTATTGGCTTAATGCTGCAATCTACAAAGAAGAATCTGGCTTATCGAAAATCGTCTAGAATAGGGTTAAAAGGTGTAAAGTCAAAAAACCAAAGCATGTCTTCACTACCTAACACATCAAAAATTACATTTGCAATCTAAATTCACCAATACGGAGTTTTTCGCATATAATACCATTGACCAACGTTATTTTTAAAAAAACTGAAAAAGAACAGCAGCCACCCATATCTTGAAAATCGTTTTTCAAAGATAAAACCGTGGTCTATCACTACATTATCGATTGCGGTGTCTGACTACATTTTCGAGGCTGTCTAGGGTGGTTTTGAAAAGTAGTTAGCATCTGGCTTCCGAAGGCAAGAGTCAGCTTTGGCGGCCCGCGGCTTTTTCCCTTCGAGGTTGGCGTCCGCGTGGCGCTTGCGAGGATGTTTTTCGAGATTGGTCTCCCGGACGTCGTGCGAGTTAGGCGTAATGCCTTGATGTGAAAATTTTTGTGCGGGTTTCGTCGAATCCAGGCGCTCCTCCGTTTGTTGTTAAATGGGTCGTTGGGCCAATATAACCGCCGTCGTTGATATTCATATGGAGGGCGGTTTAATCTCTGGTTAATTTCCACCTGTAATTCGCCGTATCCTGTCGTTAGCCCCGGTTGCATCTTTACTTCTAGAGAGGATTCTGCTGGGCATCGCCATCACTCTTCGAGCCCCTTTTCTTCCTGTGTAGTAGCTTTGGAAGCTTGCCCGTTGATCAGTTGGTGCTCTTGGAGCCGATTAATCCCAGGAGAAGCTAATTAGGTACTGTTAACATTAGAACTTTAAGTTGTGCGTACCGTAATCGAATATGGAAGGCACCGCATGTTGACATACCTCATGGCGATTCAGCCAGTGCGCGTCACGTGAGATGCAAACCCCGTTTTGTTTACGCATCGCATTCCTAACAGTGCGGTACTGTACACCAGTGGCGGCGTGGACCTGAATCGCTTGCAACTAGTGCGACTTATGAACTCACTGTTTGCTTCATGGTGATCTGAACATTGCGCTGTAATTACGTGAATGAGCGTTACTCTTCTGTTGAGATTTTGCGTAATTTGTCTATTGTAAAATTGTCAGCGCGTTTTGCTACTTGACAAGCGTTTGAAGATCAGCTGTGTAATGCTGTTCACTAACCCCATTTAAGTTTAAAGCTGGTATAGATAAATGTAGATTCACACCTTTTGTGATGTCCAAACAACAATAGACCCATTTTTTAAACAGTCCCACTGTGTTTTATTTTTTTCAAATGTTATGTTTCAGCTTAAGCAATAGTAGTGTCGTCTCCCGATTGGCGACTGGTGCATGATTGATGTAAAGCGGATCCTGGAAAAATTTTGTGAGCGGTCAAGGTAGGTTCGAGCGCTTCAGCTGCCGTCTCCGGGGAGCCCCAAATTTCCACACGTCCCGTTCGTAGAACCACTTCCATCTCCCTGAGCGTATTCAGCCGAGGCTGTTAGTTTGTTCTCGAGAATTTTAGGGCAAGTGGTGACATTTACCGGAGGTGATAAGTCTTGTGGCGCCCTTGTACCCCGGGTTGTCGGAAAAACAGTTTTATACCGTAACAATTTGTTTTTAGCTAGTTCACTTTACAATTAAAGCAAAACCGATTAGCCAGACGAAAGTTACTGAACGATCAGCCTTGTCAGCAATAACGAAAACCAAACGCACAACTTTGAGAAGCAGATTATTCAATACGTCAAAACTCAACAGAACTCGTCTGATAAGCTGATGCACTGCAATATATCATGCACAGATTCAATGAAATTCTTCCAATAATGCATTACTGTAAATGAACTCTCAATAAATTCACACTTAGTTGGTCAGGTAAGTATTAAGCTTCCAGAACCGATTAATCCACGTAACTCTTTCAGAATAGGCTTAACAAAATTAGGAGACCTCATACAACTTGAGGAAAGATGCTGCGATAATCCAGGCCAATGTATGATCTGCAACGATCCTCAAGGTTAACCTTTGGTAGGTATATCTTTTTAAATTCGAGTAGCCATTAGGCAGCTTTTAAGGGAAATTACAGTGCGTTCGATCGCTAGGGCTAACGTTAGAAAATAAACCCAAAAATGTCAAAATGAATGTAGGTAACAATGATCAAGCAGTTTCTTCGGTTAATATTGCTTCTTGATCATGATTTAATTCCTGGTGTAGTAATATTTATCTCCTAAGGCTTCTATAGTTGCTTCGTGAATATAGGTTTTCAAATTTTTATACATATTATCCTGAGTTGATATAAGAATTTCGACTAGAATTTTTTATGAGCATGTAGTAACAGATCTCCTTGGTCAGTTAAATATATATAAAAAACACATATTACCAGACCTTTATCTCGTATCCACTTGGGCGGGTTACGCAGTGCAAGAGTAGAACAACAGCGTCCAAACCGATTGCAGTTTTATAATGTATTGCATGAATTAGTGTTCCCGCTTGTTTACGTTCACTTAAACTTGTCATTTGCATGATTTCCCTACGCATTTCCTGCATCTTTTATTTAGCCAACGTTTATTTGCAGCTTTCATTTTCTTGATGATTCGTCGCTATTAGGGTTGGTATGTATTTATGTCGTTAGACTTAAATTTTCTTCTCTCATCCGCAAGATTTAGAATTTACTGCTACTCGGTGCTACCCCTCTACTTGCTCTTCTGTTCTGTTTTTTTTTTGTAATTCTGATTGATGGCCTTAGTGCAAAAGCTCTGCTTAGACTGAGATTTCTTATTTTCTACACTTTTTCATTCTTCTAATCTTTTCAAATTTCATTTTTTGAATAGTGACAACAGGATTATGATTCGAGCCAACGTCTGCACCAATGTGTATATCTCACGGGTATGCAATCTATATATTAGGTTTATAACTATTTTCTCGTTCTTCTGTACCGGGGATGTCTATGTATAACTCCAGTGTTTAGGTAATTTGAAGAAGGTGTTGGTTTCCCATGTTATGGTGACTTGAGGATTTTTAACATTTTTTTCTTTTGCGTATGCCGGAAAAGTATCGGGTGAAACAGTTTAAAATTTTAATTATGTAATTTCTGTATTTAGAGGATAGACAATATCCAAAGTACTATAACAGTAATCTGACTAATGAAAACATGTGATCGTTAGATAAGAATACAAAATTGTTAAGAAAACAATGTACTTGCAGGTATAATGCAGTTCGGGACAAACTATGTATCAAAGTAAAAGTATAATTACCTAGCAGAAGATGCTATTGGGCCGGTAACTCAGAGATTAAGTATCCTGACTAGTGTTCCAAAGGCCGCAAGTTCGATCTGCGGTACCGGTGAGCTTTCTAAAAAATCTGAAATGCGGATGAAAACCTCTACAGACTGTCATTCTTCAGAAGAGATATATAGCCGTGGGTCTCATGTGACTACGATGTGTAATAAGTAAAAGATGTTTTACTATGGTTGAATTCCTATAGCTCTGAAAAATTCTAATAGGACATTGACCATATGACAATAGCATTCGGTATCTAAGGTAGGTATGTATATGTTACTGCGCATGCGTAAACAGTCTGACGTATGTCAAAAAGTGATGTTTTTATACATTGATATTGAAAGTATATATTATGGCTAACTGGCCACTTATTGAAAGAGCATTTGCAACAAAATAGCATGGTGGGGCGTGAAGTCTCGACTCTTGGCGTAATTAGACAATTATTTTTCGATCACACCCTTACAGTCCATTGTGTTAGCCATGTTAAGATATTAAATAAAACATTTATGATTTGTGGAGCTGCAACATAATTCATAGTTTTTAACAAGATGATGCCAGTGCTCACTATGAATGTTTTACGTCTTCCTCATTGCATAGTTTCAAAGCATGGTGACATGGTCAACAAAAATCTCCCGGTTTAGGGGTCCTGCATTTTTTTGTTTTTTTTGGTATTTTGTAGTTTAAAGTGTATAACACTCGTCCCTCAAATAATGCACAATACGCGATTATCGAATATTGTTTCCTTGGTATAGAATTATTTTTCAGAAGAACAACCTTGAAGTGCTTACAAGTGTTTCTGGAATTTGAAAATGCAGCATAATTTTAATTTTTAATGTAGATACTTTAATTGTGAACGAAACAGTTTCATTTAAGTGCTTTTAGTAATCATAGATTAAACAAACCATTTCCATTTAGTACCGAAATCCATAATTTAATAAATGTTTATAGCTTAGAGTGACCTAACCAGCGGGAGGAAATAAAAATACCTTAGTTAACGCTTAATCTGGTAAAACTATTCTATGTATACCGTATGATCGAAAACTTTTAACCTATAGAGGGCTGTGGATTTTTTAAGAATTGAATTTATGTTGGCAGTGATGAGTAAAGCCTACTTAATAATGTAACCTATACAATTTTGACAGATAACCTTAACTTTTACAGGATTTTTAATGCCGTGCACTAGGTGGTGCTGTGTATGGAAAATACATAAGGTCACTATATCGATAAGGTACCGCCATTAGTGATTTTTTATATCTATCCTTGTCGCACAATTTTTCTCCAACTGGGGATAAAAAACACATAACCTAACAGATTCCTCACTTTACAAGTGCCATTACACCAAAAAGAAAATCCCCAAAAACTAGTGTCCCTCCCTATTGCACTTGGAAATTTGTATTTGTTATCTTTATCTCACAATTTTCTCACATTCTCAAGCGAGGAATGGAATGGCGTTTACCTTATTGATATAGTGACCCTTAAAAATACAGCAAATCATTTTGAACACCTGTAGTTGTTTTTGTTACTAACATTTTTATGTATTCAACAAAAACGTTTGTATTTGCATTTGTTGAAATGACAATCCTGACATAACCTTAAACTGACAGATATAAAAATTATAATGCGACTTTTTACTACCACAACTGCCAACAAAAATTTTTTTACAAAATAATTCCACAGCCCTCTAGAGGTTAAAAGTTTCCATCGTACTATATATTTACTAATTGCCTCGCATATTTTGCCAATGTACCTCATAGCACCGGCCGTTAACTTGAAACGTAAACTTCGAGCTTTTGCAGCAAAGAAATGAACCACGTTCAAATCGATCTTTTTTCACAGTAACAAAAACAGGAAGTGGCATCTCAATCTGAAAAATCCCTATTCGTAAGATGAACTCTACTTACGTGTAATGTGGATTCCGCGGATGGGACGGTGTGAGCTTCAAAACCGATCTAAATCCCATCACGTCGCCCGTGTTGCCCCACGTCTCGCTCAGAAAACGGATCCAGATAATCTAAAAACGACATGCGTAAACACTACAACCTAAAACAACTTCCTTGTGAGCCTTTTCAATTAGCTTCCCCACTTGGCCGATAACAGCGGAAGCATATTTATTGCAGGATATTGAAACTGGGGTTGACTGAACCTTTGTGTGGAAGTGATTGCATTCTTACCTCTCTGAATGATCTTGATCTTGCGGTTGGGGTCGTATATTTCGTCGTCTACCGATATTACTACGTAGTCGCCGGAGTCCTAGGAGCTTCCGTCGCTGAAGGCATCTTATGAAGTCGATTAAAGCTATGTGCTCCCCCACAAAGACGTAAACTGGAATTGAAAAACAGACGTTGAAGTTCTTTGTGGATATTAAACACAAGAGCTTGACGGCAGCGATTTTAGAGAGCCCAATTATTAAGGTTATACATAAAATTTTCCAATCACGCATATTTAAGGGACGACATATATAATTTTAGGGGCCGACTACTTCAGTAGCGGGCGAAATATTAATTTTGTTTCAGCTGAAACACGAAATTATGCAAATTGAAAAAATATTAATGCATGTACTTAACATACGAGAAAATAATAGATCTCGACCTGGAGATTTAAATTCCTGAGTTATAATAACTAACTACAACTAAAATAAAAACAATAGCTCTTCGACTGCTGAGAATTCATAGGAAAATAAAAACATAAGCAATTAAATGAAAAATCCTTGCTGTTATAGGTATATTGCCTTGTTAAGCTGAATTTATTAAGAAAAATTTGTTAACATGTTTTTGATATAAGTATTTGTTATAGATATCACTTTGGCAGTAAAAAAGCGTCAAAGAGGTAACTATAGTGGCCCAATGAGGCGTGATGCTAATGTAGAGCAATGATATACGTTATGGACAACAAACACTTATTTTTATTTGGGAACACAAATCAAATAAATATACACGTTCATACATACATATACAGTGTGTTCCAGGATTGATGTTACAAAGAGGTGAGATGGACTAAAAAATTTTTGAATTTTATTTTAAGGTTCTGGGGTTCGGTTTCTGCTTGGTTTGGAAAATAATTTTAGGAATACTTTCAGTGTTTGAAAAACAAGTAGGCCTTGACAGGGAAGCGAAAACCATTTGATTTTCAGGTAAAACTACCATTTTTTGTTTATGATTCGGCAAAATTTTATTGATAGAAGTTGTTCAAAATAATAAATTATGGCCCTATACAAAATTTCAGAAAGATCTGTCGACTTAAAAAAAACCGTTATTTTTTAGATTAAACAATGTAAATTGTATTTTATTTTCAGGTAAAATTACCCTTTTTGTTGATGATACGGCAAAATTTTATTAAGGAAGATCTACCTACTTAGATTTAACCGTCATTTTTAATAAATACAATTTATTTGCTTAATTTCAAAAAAATTACGGTTTAATCTGAGTAGTTAGATCTTCCTGAATATTTTGTATAAAATTTTACCGTATCATGAACAAAAAGGGTAGTTTACCTGAAAATGAAATAGTTTTCGCTTCCCTGTCAAGGCTTACTTATTTTTGCAAAACTGAAGATATTCTTAAAATTCTTTTCAAACCAAGCAGGACCGAATCCCAGAACCTTAAAATAAAATTCAAAAATGTTTAGTTCATCTCACCTCTTGTAACATCAATCCTGGGACACACTGTTATATGTATATCAATGGTATAGTTATACATAGAGTACGTAACTACAACAATTTACAAGTAAATTGCCAATGTCCGAAAATGCGTAAACAATATGTGAACGAAATAGCTGCAGTCTGTGGTAGATATGTTCCACCAATTGAATGAACTGTAATCTGACTCTGTTCTTTTCGAATGCTTAAAGAATGTAGACAGAATACTGTCTCCTGGTTGTACACCCTGATTTACGCAAGAAGAGTTTATTAGTCTATTATCTCTGGCTGTCGAAGGAATGCTTCATATACACAGGTTTACAATAAAACATTGTGCTCCGAGTAGAAGGTTTGAGCATTAAAATTCAGGTTTATTGCTTTCTTCCTGGCCGGTCGCGTCAATTTTTTATTTAATCGCCTTAGGTTGCGGGTGGTCATCTTGGAATGCGGCTCGAGTTTAGCACTTGTGTCTTTTGTTAAAAAAAAGCGTCTGCAGGGGCGTGTCATTAAAATCAAATATTGCGTCTTGGTAATGGTGTAAATTGCGCGGGGTCATTGCATGATATGTTTTATTGGTCGGAAGAGTTGAACGCTTGCCCGGTATAACATATCGGATTTCCTCTAGCTAGGATTTACTTTATTTCCTTCGGAGAGCGAATTTTGAATATACCATTTCTGAACATGCAACAGCAAGGTTCATGTGCGTGGTACTAATTCATTCCTTGACGATTTAGACATTACACTACATATCGATTCACGTTTGCACAGTTATAGCATCGACTTTCACTTTGTTATTAGCGTCTTTGTATTTGTCTCTCAAGGCGATTTATGATAGCGTGCATGTTTGTTATTCGCTGTGCTCTACCGCACTTCTTATAAAGTTTGTTAAAGAATCCCTTCGGTAGAACGAGCAAAACACAGAGAACGCTACCAAGACCAAGATCACACTCTGCCCCTCGAGCGGAAGGAAGCAAAGGTAGAACTCAAAGTGGGTAAGACGTCATTCCCAGTACACACCCACAAAAAACGAAAGAAGGTAAACAGTATGGAACAGAAAATATATAATAAAGTGCATATAGGCGAAGATGATATAACGAACAAAATTATGGCTGCGAATTCATTGGTACAGGTTAATGTAAACACGAAAGTGGAGGGTAGTAGGACACAATAAATTTGGCAAAAAGTGCAAAAGGAATTAAAGGGAATCAAACATGCAAGAAACAAAGTCCAACAGAGCCATAAAACAACTCACACTAGTGGGGAAAATGTTAACGAGGTATACACGCAAATACATTTCTCGTAAAAGGAGGAGGAAAAAGATATCACATGACAGATTAACATTAGAATATCAGAACGTTCTAGTTTCGATGATTCACAACACCTAACCATAAAGAAATAGCAGTGAAGGACCAGCACGGAGAGCCTTTCCCTTTCGATATGAGTCACAAACTATCACACTTTCTCTTGGATGGTTTGAAAATGGAAAGGGGCATATCTAAGCGTATCAGAGACAAATTTCAGGCAAAAGATTTGTGGACTGATCAAGAAGCTAAAGAAGAGGATATTGCTTACTTAATAAATTGCACAAGCATTGTAGGTAAAAAACATTTAAGAAATAGACAGGATGTAAAGCCGACCGAAATATGAAATACCGTAGATAAAATGCTAGAACTTCTATTTAAAGGTACTAGCATCTATGTTATGTATTGTATGTATGTATGTATTATCTGTAACCTCATTTACCTTGCGGTATAGAGGCTGGTATTTTATACGCTTGCATTTGGCGGTACAATGCTCAACTTGCCCCGGATTCGGCTTACAGAGTTGGAGCGCGCCTTTTGTGCTTGCGCAGCAACCATTGTGTGCGGTGTGTGTCTTTGTGATGCGTTGACCTTGTTACTCCATCTCTTAGGTCTGTGGTTGTGAGTCTCACCGAGCCCGATTCCAATCGCTAAGGCTGCGGAAAAATTCCGACCCTCGCGGGATTCGAACCGAGGACTTGCTTACTGCAAGCCTAGCGCTTTCCCAACTGCACTACGCGGCTTCGTACTATGTATATATGTATATATTGTAAATATATGTAGGAAATAAATAAATAAATAAAATAAATGTCTACTATGTTATATCGTTCAAAATAAAAGGAAGCACAAGATAAGTTCAGGAACAAGAAGCATAATAACATATAGCAGCAAAAAATAATAGTGAATGACATAAACCAGCTTTTACAACGAAATCAAGAAGAAAGGGCAACTCAGAATACACAACTGTTGAGGCAGAAGGAAAGACTTATGCAAAGCTATCTCGCACCGTAAAGAGGAAAGTGAGTTCGGACGTTTTTAAACTACAAGCGGTGGAGAGGTGAAGAACCAATAAACGGTGACCTGCTGACATCAACAGAAGTGATGGGGATTTAAAAACTTTTAGGAAAAAAATCATTAACACAATAGGTGGGATAGTAAACATTATGACGAAATGAGGCGGAGTATTAAATGTGAAGGCATGGACATAACAATATTGGACGAAATAAAGAACATGATAAGGAAGACGTCGACTACTAATAATGATGACCACCATAAAGTAAATGACACCTGCATTTGGAGGAAAGCCGAATGCAACGGTAGTAGTAAAATGGAAACTATGGAATAACTGCAGGGACAGGAAAATAATTATCCTAAATAGCTGAAGAAGGTGTAGGAAAAACTTACATTTTGGGGCAGTCTATAAAGCACAAGGTAATACAAAATGCTGTCTGAAATGCTGTCAAAATGGACACAAGGACGGAAAATCGCACTGCTGTATATGCCAACAACGAACACTATGAAATGCCTGGCATATAGAAGCGGATTGACGAAGGCCACTAGAAAAAATGATTAAGTTCCTCCAAATCAAGTTAAATAGAATATGACCTCCTCTTTTCGGTGTCTACGCCCCAAAATATTGATGCAGTTCATGACATAATATTGTCAGACTGTCCAATTTGGCTGAAGCATATAGCTGAGATACTAACGATTTCATATGAAAGCGCCCATCATATAGTTCACGTCGATTTAGATATGAAAAAAAATTCTGAAAAATGGATCAATGCTTAAATGCCTACCAAAAAAGGCAAGAGTGCAAGCTTCACGCTCAATCCGTGCCCGTTTTGAAGAAGATCCAGTGTTTTTGAAACGTGTTGTAAAAATGGATGAAACTTGGGTTTATTTTTACGACCCAGAAACGAAACAGCAATCGATGAAATGCAAGCGTCATGTTTCTCCAAGACCTCAGAAGTTTCGAGTTCAAGAATCCGTTGGAAAAGTGCAGCTTTTTGTGATATCCGTGGAGTAATTATGATCGATTATCTGAAACAGGGCCGAACCATAACTGTAAATTATTATTTTAAATTACTAGTCACCTTAAGAGAGAAAATCAAGGAGAAAAGACGTGGCATGTTAGCGAAAGGTGTGTTGCTTTCGCAGGATAATGCACCTGTACACAAATTGCCATGAATTCAATTCGGAATCTAGGGTTCAAATTACTGGTCTACTTTCCGAATCTAGTCCCCTCGGATTATTATCTATTCCCACCAATTGAAAAAAAACCTAAAAGAACAAAACAGTTTGTGTAACAACGGGGTAATAGAAGCTGTTGGTGAAGAAGGGTTGGTCTGCTGAGCTAGAAGAATCCGTTTTTTAAGTTTAGAGGCGCTGCAAGACCGCTGTAAAAAGTCTATTAATTTAAGAGGAGACTACGTTCAATAATAATATATTTTGAGTTCCAAATTTTAATTGTTTCAATAGTAGGCTAAGAATATATCAATACCCCCTCATATTTTTTGCTTTATTAATAAATAAATACTACTGAACATTTTGTATTCTTGTACCCTTGATGAAAATACTTGGGTCTTGTTTACATATAAACGGAACGGACTAGGCTCAAGAAAAGGAAAATTATTTTAGGAAACTGGAATGTGCAAGCCTTACAAAAATGATTAACCAAGTCATATATAAACTTGACAAAATGAAAACAGATTTAGCTGTTATCACAAAAACCAAGAAAAGCGAAATATTATTTACGCCCACTGGAATAACTAACATTATAAACAAACACAAAGAAGTCAGATAAAATATTAAAAGCTTAGAATAAGTGGAGCACCCTTAAACCATGGGTGAATACAGCTTTGGCTAGCTCAAACCCTCGACCAGGCGGCGGTTCTTAAGGTTAGAAAATACATATATTAATTAAAGCACAATAGGGCGCCGGTGGTTATTCACAACCAAAAAGCAAATTTAACTAATAAATCACTTCACCACCTGCCTCGAATGTCATCTGCTTTACGATTCTAAACTAAAACAAACGATCAAGTTTATAAAGGGTTATACGAATTGATAAACAAAAAAGCAACAGTAGCAGTAGAAGTAAATTTATTTATCACTACGAGGTGTCACAATTATTAAGCATAAATAATAGCTGCAGGAGACTCAGTAGTAACAATCAAAATATTTAAATTCCGGTAAAATCTGGCGCACTACAGCAGTAAAATTATTAACAAATTGTAATGGGTGCAATAAGACCTGATTCTTAACAATGAAATTCAAATTAAGGACTGCCCTCAATACAAATGCCTAGGGTTAAAAATACCAAATGGGATACGGAAAGTTCGTTCCCCACATTTCGTAGCACACATTTCGTTCCCGGGATATTTCGTCTCCTCACATCTCGTACCCGGAAACTTCGTTAGTGACCGAGCTCAATTTGTACCATAGATTACAGGGTGTTGAAAAACGAGTGCAGCGATCGGAATACAGTTAAAAAATGAAAGATATTTTAATTTATTTATTTATTATAATAAACTTATAAGAAGAAAATAAATTGTATTTATTAAAAATGACGGTTTAATCGAAGTATCTTCCTGATATTTTGTATAGGGCCATAATTTCTCATTCTGGACAACTTTTCTTAATAATATTTTGCTGTATCATGAACAAAAAGGGTAGTTGACCTGAAAAGAAAATAGTTTTTGCTTACCTGTCAAAGCCGACTGGAAAAACTGAAAATTTTCTTAAAATTCTCTACAAACTGAGCAGCAATTATACTTCCTGTAACATTTTTATGTAAAACTAAAAATAAAATGTACTTCCCTCTTGTAAACTCAAGCTGGGGTCATACTGTATATAGTTCTTATAAGTTTATTATAAAAATAAATTAATTAAAATATCTTTCGTTTTTCTAACTGCACTCTGATCGCTGTACTCGTTTTTCAACACCCTGTAATCTAGGAGACAAATTGAGCTCGCTTGGGAACGAAGTTTCCGGGTACGAGATGTGGGGAGACAAAATATCCCAGGAACGAAATGTGGGGTACGAAATGTGAGGAACGAAATGTGGGGAACGAACTTTCCGCAAACCATAACAAACAATAGTATGATGAACGAAGCAATCAAAGGTAGAAATACTCAAGGTCGAAAAGCAATTAGAACGTTAAACAGCATCGTATGGGACAAAACTGTGCAAACAAAAAATGCATATGCAATAGCATAGGTAAAAGTATAGTTACATAGGGAAGTGAATTGCGGCAAATCAAAGAAAGGTCAGTGAGATTGCTTAACGCCACATAAATGGATTTTTGGCGGCGAGAAGTTCAAAAACGGAAAATATAACAAATGGCAGAATTCGAGAACTAGTGAAAGATTCACACACATACAATTGGTATGAAATAAGAACTAGACATCTTATTCTGTACAGGTATATTTAGCGAATAGAAGAAGGAGGCTTACCAAAGCAAATCCTCCAATTGAAACCATCGGGAAGAAGAGAGAGACCTGGAGAGAGCTTGATAGAGGGGATTAATAGTAAGATGGAATAGCGAGGCAATATCAGTGGCCAGACAGAGAAAATTGGAGATTGGGTATTTGAAAACGTAGAACGTTGTAAAACCAACAATATATATTGGAATGGTAACACCTCTATATTTAAATCCCATATTTATTTACTTTAATATTATGTAATGCAATTTGAGACTCTTAATAGGGTGTGGGTCGTTAATCTAGTTATCTGTTCTTTGACATTCTAATTTTATATGAATTTTCAACTACTGACTGCTACTAAATGTCAGTTTGACTTTTAACAACTATCAAACAATAATCAAATCAAAATGACAAATATTCTTTCTACTCACAAATCAAAGGCTCAATTCACTAAAGTAAGTACTGTGTTATATTTATTTCACGTGTTTAATTGTCATTTATTCAATATGCTTCTATAGGACCATTTAATAACCAACCTGATTTCATTTTATTTCACTGCTATTCACATTTAACACCACTGCTCCTGACGTTCACAGCTAAGCTCATCGACAACCGAACCTCGATACTCCTCCAACGAACTCGAACACGTCCAAACAACAGGCTCCTGCACGTTACTGTCAATCGAACAGCCTCCTGGTAAGTTTCCACTAACAGATGGTATCCAAACTAATTTCCCATTGTGCGCAGTTCATACCTTGTAGTAACCAACCCAAATCAATCAGCTACACTAGCAACTCCCTTCAAATGATTGACTCGTCCTCCGTATAATCACCAAATCTAGTAATTAGTATAACCTATTCATTGTATGTAGTAAATCATCCAATTCTAATTAAATATTATTTTATTCTTCTTATTGCATCTAATAAACTATATTGCATTATCTCTTCAACTACTGCACACTTGTATCATTTCATAATTATACCTTCACTCAATTTCACCTCGCAGATTTGTTAAATACCTTTTTATTTGTATTCGACCAAATTATTTATATAAATAAAGGCTAAATTTCCAGTTATTATTAAATCAAAATTAGTTTTTCCAAAAATATGTCTACATTTTATAAGTTTGTTATTATCACTATCTTAAACAAATTTTAAAATTATGCTAGTTGCAATTATTAATGCACTCTTTTTTAAAATTAAGTGTTCTGAGTTTTACCTACTACATGCTATATTCTAGTAGTAAGCATATTTGTCACATGATAACATTATCTTATCTTTCATATTAACTTTCACCACTCTGATTGAATACTCAATTGCTATAACTTAACAAATTTAATTTCTATTACTCAATTCAACTTAACCAACAATCTTATTCAAAATTTTCTAAATTTGATTGAATTAATCTTCCAAATTTATTTCTTTTAATTTTTATTTAATTAGTGACCTATGTGTATCATAATAATATATAAAGCACATTTGTTAAGTTACATTTTTGTTTCTTTAAGTGAAAGGCAATTCATTAAAGTAACGAGAAAGCGCGCCATTCGCATGCTAGATTCAAACGCTGTGATTAGCTATTGATTGACTTTTTGTAAAAAAAGATAAGGGAAATTTAGCTCCAGTAGTAGTATATGAAGTAATAGTTTCCAAAGTTGCACATTCAAAATGATCGTAGGTACGGTTCACTAAAAGATGACACATAGTGTACAAAGGTCAAATTAGTTTTGGGTGTTTTTAAATAAGAATATTTGTATGTTTTCTTCAAGGAACGTGTGGCACTTAAAATGCATTTTGTTGCTTAACAGTAAACCAATATCTGTAGAACGTGCCCACCAACTAAACCCTCAAATCTTGTAAAAAGGTTAATATTGTAGTAGCAGTGTTGGCTAATGCGTAGTCCTGGTGGATTAAGATATCGCACAAACACTAATAGGACGTCCTATTTTCAATTTCTTTTACAACTGCGGTAAAACAACTTTACAGTAGTATTAATAACAGACACTTATTGTTACGATAACCAAAAAAGCCTAATCCATCGAAATTATGTCCGACTAGTATCTTAGTAGTAGCATCAGTTGTGAGGAGACTGATGTCAAGCAAGTAGGCCTTCATAGGCTATTTTTCCAACTCCATGGACAAGGTCTAGGCATGCAGAGTACCAGGTACCGTAGTCCTACTTAGAATTTTGCCGAGACTAAGAAGTTCCAACCCTAGCAAGGAATCTTTTACATGCTACACATCGTAGTAGCATCTGACTTTGGAATTTGCTCATGAAGTACATATTTAATATTCGTGTTTGAGATTAATATTTGGTATCAGAAAATTCAATCGCATATCACGTACACCTACTAATTTGTCTTGTACAGTCGTGTTCTTAAAGTGTTGTACAGCATTTGTACTTTGTCAATATGAATTCATTACACAAAGTTCAAAAAAGTGGTGTATATAGAAATATTTTGAAAGTGTACATCCAGGTCTACCTAGTTAATGATACAGTTTGAGCCTTTGTTGGTGAAAAACACCACTACCAATAAACTTATGACTGTCTGTACAACGGATTTTTTGAACACTACTGTACTGCAACATACAAAATAGAAAATGTTGAGAACTGCTTGCCTATATTATATAATAATCACGATATAACAAAATCACCTTTAGAGGTGAGGCACTCAATTTGAACGTTTGATACAAAGGTGAACTCTTTCCACTTTTCCGCTTTTATGCATTTACTTTATATCAAAATTTGTTTGCTAAACCGCTATAAATATATTTGTGGTATATCACTATTTAATATGCAAACTTCTAAATTATTCTGCGAGTATTACTGATGCTCTTGGTGATCATATGTTCTGTTTCTTAAGTGCTTCAGCCGCGCGGGATGAATATCGTGTAAGTGATTATTGGTAATATGTTAAAGAAGGTTGGGCAGCAAACTGTTGTGTAAGATAAGAACAACTTTAGTTATAGCTGAACAACCGTCTTACGGTTCCCACAATATGCTCTTTGATTTTCTGCATGATATTATTATTGTGGAGTTGCTCTAATAATTTATTTATTAACACATATCAGCTCCATTGGTAGAAAATCAATATGTGTATAACGTATATACCATATATAAAGTCTATCCTTCCAGTTGCATTGTACGAAACTGTCTTATTGTACTGTAATAATGTAAATTATTTGGTGAGAGCTTTTGCGCATAAACACAAATTAGCAAAGTGGCGATTGTTTTGCTGATTGACTATCTAGTGTTAATTAATTCTGCGCATAAGGTCTTATGACAAACGAATGGAATAATTGCAGTTCTAAAAATTACTCGTTGAATAGTATTGTAACTGGGATTTGCCCTATTATTATTCCCCTGTTATTCAAATTGAAGAAATATCTTTAATAATTATACTTGATTAGAACCGTGATTGCTGATTAAATCTTTAATATTTTTTTGTCTTTGTATAATTTAAATATTTGATATCTTTTATAGTGATGTTGATTTTACAAAATCCAGCTAAGTTTTAAGCTATATTTTGAAGGTACATATACACTTTTAGAAAATCTCTATATGCTACCAAATCATTCTACAGACATGCTATTTGGAATCCTACTTTACCTTTTTAAAAGTTTATTCTATTTTTTTTAAATATTTTTGAAACTGAAGAAAAATATATATTTTTGTTAATTTGTTCAGCCTGTAGTGCTCGATTTTTAGTCCGCAGAAGCTATTTCAAGGATCGTTGGCTTCTGAAGTATAGAAGATAAGTGCAGATTACTGCCTGCAGCATGTGATACTCCAATTTAAATTAATCTTTTCAAAATATTGCGAAACTCCAATACATGTAGGGGTGTCGTCCGGATTGCGCTCGACCGATTTCCTCTCATATCTGACATCGACCAGTTTGCGCTATGCGATTTAACTTAGAAATATAAACCTGCCTCTTATCTTCGATCGACCGATTGCACACTCTTGTATTATAACACAGAAGTATAGATTATTATAAAAAAAAAGGTATTATAAATAACTAGGGGTGCGACCCTGTCTCGCCTGGTCTCAGGCCATGTTCCTACATGGAATGAAGTGCCCGAACTTTACTTTTATTACACCCTACTTTTGATTGATAATTAATCAAAACAATTTAATTATGTAATAATCACTCCACACTTTCATCCAGACTTAGGACGGGCAAAGTTAATACATGGGTAAGGCCAACTTTGGTGTGATCAAACATTTTTTTGTTTCTTATAAAACCCAAAATTTCACAAAAATTTACGTCTATAAAAATCATGCAGGACATTTATTTATTCTAGTTTATGAATATAAGCTAACGTTTTCAAACACAATCTTACGTCCCCGGTATCGTTATATTTGTGGATGAAACTTAGGTTTATTTTTACGACACAGAAACGAAACAGCAACCGATGAAATGGAAGCGTCATGTTTCTCCAAGACCTAAGAAGTTTCAAGTTCAAGAATCCGCTGGAAAAGTTCAGCTTTTTGGGATACCCGTTGAGTAATTATGATCGATTATCTACAACAAGGCCGAACAATAACTGGAAACTATTATTTTAAATTACTAGTCACCTTAAGAGAGAAAATCAAGGAAAAAGACGTGGCATGTTAGCGAAAAGTGTGTTGCTTTCGCAGGATAATGCACCTGTACACAAATTGCCATGAATTCAATTCGGAATCTAGGGTTCAAATTACTGTTCTACTTTCCGGATCTAGTCCCCTCGGATTATTATCTATTCTCTCTATTTCCTCCAATTAAAAAAAACCTAAAAGAACAAAACATTTTGTGTAACAACGGGGTAATAGAAGCTGTTGGTGAAGAAGGGTTGGCCTGCTGAGCTAGAAGAATCCGTTTTTTTAAGTTTAGAGGCGTTTCAGGACCGCTGTAAAAAGTGTATTAATTTAATAGGAGACTACATTCAATAATAATATATTTTGAGTTCCAAATTTTAATTGTTTCAATAGTAGGCTAAGAATATATTAATACCCCCTCATATTTTCTGCTTTATTAATAAATAAATACTACTGAACATCTTGTATTCTTGAACCCTTGATGAAAATACTTAGGTCTTGTTTACATATAAACGGAACGGACTAGGCTCAAGAAAAGGAAAATAATTTTAGGAAACTGGAATGTACAAGCCTTACAAAAATGATTAACCAAGTCATATATAAACTTGACAAAATGAAAACAGATTTAGCTGTTATCACAAAAACCAAGAAAAGCGAAATATTATTTACGCCCACTGGAATAACTAACATTATAAACAAACACAAAGAAGTCAGATAAAATATTAAAAGCTTAGAATAAGTGGAGCACCTTTAAACCATGGGTGAATACAGCCTTGGCTAGCTCAAACCCTCGACCAGGCGGCGGTTCTTAAGGTTGGAAAATACATATATTAATTAAAGCACAATAGGGCGCCGGTGGTTATTCACAACGAAAAAGCTAATTTAACTAATAAATCACTTCACCACCTGCCGCGAATGTCATCTGCTTTACGATTCTAAACTAAAACAAGCGATCAAGTTTATAAAGGGTTATACGAATTGATAAACAAAAAAGCAACAGTAGCAGTAGAAGTAAATTTATTTATCACTACGAGGTGTCACAATTATTAAGCATAAATAATAGCTGCAGGAGACTCAGTAGTAACAATCAAAATATTTAAATTCCGGTAAAATCTGGCGCACTACAGCAGTAAAATTATTAACAAATTGTAATGGGTGCAATAAGACCTGATTCTTAACAATGAAATCCAAATTAAGGACTGCCCTCACTACAAATGCCTAGGGTTAAAAACACCAAATGGGATACGGAAAGTTCGTTCCCCCACATTTCGTAGCACACATTTCGTTCCCGGGATATTTCGTCTCCTCACATCTCGTACCCGGAAACTTCGTTAGTGACCCAGCTCAATTTGTCCCATAGATTACAGGGTGTTGAAAAACGAGTGCAGCGATCGGAATACAGTTAAAAAATGAAAGATATTTTAATTAATTTATTTATTATAATAAACATATAAGAACAAAATAAATTGTATTTATTAAAAATGACGGTTTAATCGAAGTATCTTCCTGATATTTTGTATAGGGCCATAATTTCTCATTCTGGACAACTTTTCTTAATAATATTTTGCTGTATCATGAACAAAAAGGGTAGTTGACCTGAAAAGAAAATAGTTTTTGCTTAACTGTCAAGGCCGACTTGGAAAAACTGAAAATTTTCTTAAAATTCTCTACAAACCGAGCAGCAATTATAATTCCTGTAACATTTTGATTTAAAACTAAAAATAAAATGTAATTCCCTCTTGTAAACTCAAGTTGGGGTCATACTGTATATAGTTCTTATAAGTTTATTATAAAAATAAATTAATTAAAATATCTTTCGTTTTTCTAACTGCAATCCGATTGCTGTACTCGTTTTTCAACTCCTTGTAATCTAGGAGACAAATTGAGCTCGCTCGGGAACGAAGTTTCCGGGTACGAGATGTAGGGAGACGAAATATCCCGGGAACGAAATGTGGGGTACGAAATGTGCGAAATGAGGGGAACGAACTTTCCGCAAACCATAACAAATAATAGTAGGATGAACGAAGCAATCAAAGATAGAAATACTCAAGGTCGAAAAGCAATTAGAACGTTAAACAGCATCGTATAGGACAAAACTGTGCAAACAAAAAATGTATATGCAATAGAATAGGTAAAAATATAGTTACATATGGAAGTCAATTGCGGGAAATCAAAGAAAGGTCAGTGATATTCCTTAACGCCACATAAATAGATTTTTGGCGGTGAGAAGTTCAAAAACAGAAAATATAACAAATGGCAGTATTCGAGAACTAGTGAAAGATTCACATACAATTGGTATGACATAAGAACTAGACATCTTATTCTGTACAGGCATATTCAGCGAATGGAAGAAGGACGCTTACCAAAGCAAATCCTCCAATTGAAACCATCGGGAAGAAGAAAACCTGAGAGACCTGGGGAGAGCTGGATAGAGGGGATTAATAATAAGATGGAATAGCGAGACAATATCAGTGACCAGACAGAGAAAATTTGAGATTGGGTATTTGAAAACGTAGAAAGTTGTAAAACCAACAACATATATTGGAATGGTAACACCCTCTACATTTAAATCCTATATTTATTTACTATAATATTATGTAATGCAATTTCAGACTCTTAATAGGGTGTAGATCGTTAATCTAGTTATCTGTTCTTTGATATTCTAATTTTATATAAATTTTCAATTATTGACTGCTACTAAATGTCAGTTTGACTTTTAACAACTATCAAACAATAATCAAATCAAAATGACAAATATTTTTTCTACTCACAAATCAAAGACTCAATTCACTAAAGTAAGTACTGTGTTATATTTATTTCACGTGTTTAATTGTCATTATTCAATATGCTTCTATATGACTATTTAATAACCAACCTGATTTCCTCTTATTTCACTGTTATTCACATTTAACACCACTGCTCCTGACGTTCACAGCTAAGCTCATCGACAGCCGAACCTCGATACTCCTCCAACCAACTCGAACACGTCCAAACCCTAGGCTCCTGCAAGTTACTGTCAATCGAACAGCCTCCTGGTAAGTTTCCACTAACAGATGGTATCCAAACTAATTTTCATTGTCCGCAGCTCATACCTTGTAGTAACCAACCCAAATCAATCAGCTACAGTGGCAACTCTCTTCAAATGATTGACCCGTCCTCCGTATAATCACCAAATCCAGTAATTAGTATAACTTATTCCTTGTATGTAGTAAATAATCCAATTCTAATTAAATATTATTTTATTCTTCTTACTTGCATCTAATTAAACCATATTCCATTATCTCTTCAACGACTGCACACTTGTATCATTTCATAATTATACCTTCACTTAATTTCACCTCGCAGATTTGTTAAATACCTTTTTATTTGTACTCGACCAAATTATCTTATATTAATAATTATTTTAACATTCAACATTAGGTTCGTTGTTGATATTTTTATTTTGGTTGCAGATAGAAAATCTATTTTATTCACTTTAACTATATTCTTATGTAAGACTTCTAAATTATTTAAAATTACCTCTTTCTTTATTAATGATGCTATCGCATTTTATAATGGAATAATATCTTCTTTATAGATAGTGGTGCAATGGCCTCATCTATATTTTTATATTAAATATTCACTTATAATACCATGAGTAGTCAAAGTTATGTCGACTATTTTTGCGGTGGTGTCACGAATATCCATTGCGCTTTGGTACGATTAGGACGAGTGCGCTAGCACGAGTCCTAATCCCAAGCGCAATGGACATGAGCAGTGATACCACCGCAAAAATAATCTACTTAACTTTGACTAAGAATGGTATTCGAGGGACTATTTAATGAACCAAACTACTTTTTCAAATTAGTTTTCAGTAAATCTAGCAACAAACTACGCAATTTCTATAGTAACAGAACACTAATATTGACTTTTTCTAATAAAAATCACATTTGTTTAAAATAGTCACTTGAATACCTTCTAGGAAGATATATCCACTGATATTTTTTTGATTGCTCAAAAAACGTCAGAATTCTGGATTTTCATTGGTCACTTTTTGACAGATGACAGGTGAATTGAATAGTCATTATTATTTAAATTTACTTTTAATAAATGGTAATTTGCAATTTGATTCTTTTCTTCCTCTTCTTTAAGTAAAATCTTCCATTATTTTCAAATGTTAAAATACGTGTGGTTCTTAATAAAAAAATGTAAACTACTATTTACATATTTACAAATCCGAGTTTATTATTGTCATTTTACAAATCCTTCCATGTTATTTGTAGTCTTTTTAACATCCTTGGTTTCTTTCGCTGCTTGTTTTAATTTAATTATTTCATCATGGAGGCTCATTAGTTCTGCTCTTTTTGATTTGAACTCATCCTGCAATTTATGGGTTTGTTCTCACAACTCCTTTAACTGTTGATCTGTAAATCCTTCATTTTTACCCACATCCGAATTGTAAATTGCTTCACATGATTGTCGTATACATGTTGTTATAATTGCACATGAACATATTATCATTCCTTGATGTTGCTCCACATGTTGTGTCACTTTTTGTACCTCATGCAACGCTGAATACATTTTATGTACTTCATTCCGAAGTTCAATTACTTGTCCTTTTATGTTATCCAATTTCTTTATATTTTCATCTTTTATTAAAATGATATTACTTTCATTCTTTACCATTGCTTCCTGCATTTTCATTTTAATTTCTTCTGTCTTTCCCTCTATTAAATCAATTCTTTCATCGATACACTCTTTCTGTGTTCTTATACATTCTTCTATTGTTAATTTCATCGCCTCTAATTTTCCTTCAACTTCTTCCTTGTTTTTATTAAACTTTTCTCCTACCTTTTGGTTCAAAGTTTCTTCCATTTGTTTCATTTCTTCCTGCCTTTCTACTCTCACATCATTTTTAATTTCATTCTTATATTTATTCAATATCATATTAATTTTATTTATTTGTAATTGTAGTTCCTGTTTATCTTCTAGTTGCAGCTCATAAAATTCTTCTTTTAACTCCCTCATTGACTCTTGCATCTTTTCTGCATAGACTTTTTGTTCTTGCAGTTTCTCTGCAGTTTCTGAATAGCTGCTTGTAATCTGCTTTCTCTTTCCTCTGCATTCTTCTTTAACCTATTTTCCCTTTCCTCAGCATTCTTCTTACTTTCCTCTGCTTTTTCGTCAATTGACTGTTGCAAATCCTTTTTCAACTCTTCGGCATTCTTCTTACTTTCCTCTGCCTTTTCCTCAATTGACTTCTGTAATCTGCTTTCTCTTTCTTCTGCCTTTCTCTCTAAATTCTGTAAATTTTCCTGTATATCTTTCTTCGACTCTTTCTTACTTTCTTGCATCGACTGCCATATCTTTTCTATCATCTGTTTCATGCTGTATTCTTCTGCTGCCTGTTCCTCTTGAATACTTACCTCATCTCCTTGTACACCTGTCTCTTGTTGTATTTTCTCCACTTCTATTCTGGACTACTCACTACTACTTCCATTTCTTCTTGTCCTTCACCTTTGTCCTCGTCAGTCTTCTTGCTTTTCTTCGTGGTCCTTTTGTCTGCCATATTTTTAGTTTAAATCTTGCAAACTGTATTTACTTCTATTAAAAACCTTTATATGAAATTGCATATCTTTGTGTTTTGTTTACCCACTTAACCTTTATACGATACTTTATTTATTATTATAGATTGCCCTGTTCTGTTATTTTATCAATCTAAAAAGAACTCAACTAAGATACGTTTCAAATGATGATTGATTTTACAATCCTCTCTCTTAATTCGCAATTAATAAAAACTGACCATAAACTTGGTTTATCATTTACAATCAAACATCACAGTTAATTCATCCCAAAATATAGCTTGAAAACTAACTTTTACAAGCCCCACAATTGGACTTCATAAATATGCAAAAGCTCCACGTTGCAGCGCCATTAATATGAGATGACAAGAAAGCACCACAATATGGAATGGTAACACCACTTTATATTTAAATCCTATATTTATTTACTTTAATATTATGTAATGCAATTTGAGACTCTTAATAGGGTGTGGGTCGTTAATCTAGTTATCTGTTCTTTGATATTCTAATTTTATATGAATTTTCAACTACTGACTGCTACTAAATGTCAGTTTGACTTTTAACAACTATCAAACAATAATCAAATCAAAATGACAAATATTCTTTCTACTCACAAATCAAAGACTCAATTCACTAAAGTAAGTACTGTGTTATATTTATTTCACGTTTTTAATTGTCATTTATTCAATATGCTTCTCTAGGACTATTTAATAACCAACCTGATTTCCTCTTATTTCTTTGTTATTCACATTTAACACCACTGCTCCTGACGTTCACAGCTAAGCTCATCGACAGCCGAACCTCGATACTCCTCCAACCAACTCGAACACGTCCAAACAACAGGCTCCTGCACGTTACTGTCAATCGAACAGCCTCCTGGTAAGTTTCCACTAACAGATGGTATCCAAACTAATTTCCCATTGTGCGCAGTTCATACCTTGTAGTAACCAACCCAAATCAATCAGCTACACTAGCAACTCCCTTCAAATGATTGACTCGTCCTCCGTATAATCACCAAATCTAGTAATTAGTATAACCTATTCATTGTATGTAGTAAATCATCCAATTCTAATTAAATATTATTTTATTCTTCTTATTGCATCTAATTAAACTATATTGCATTATCTCTTCAACGACTGCACACTTGTAACATTTCATAATTATACCTTCACTCAATTTCACCTCGCAGATTTGTTAAATACCTTTTTATTTGTATTCGACCAAATTATTTATATAAATAAAGGCTAAATTTCCAGTTTTTATTAAATCAAAATTAGTTTCTCCAAAAATATGTCTACATTTTATAAGTTTGTTATTATCACTATCTTAACAAATTGTAAAATTATGCTAGTTACAATTATTAATGCACTCTTTTTTAAATTAAGTTTTCTGAGTTTTACCTACTACATGCTATATTCTAGTAGTAAGCATATTTGTCACATGATAACATTATCTTATCTTTCATATTAACTTTCACCACTCTGATTGAATACTCAATTGCTATAACTTTAATTTAATTTCTATTACTCAATTCAACTTAACAACAATCTTATTCAAATTTTCTAAATTTGATTGAATTAATCTTCCAAATTTATTTCTTTTAATTTTTATTTAATTAGTGACCTATGTGTATCATAATAATATATAAAGCACATTTGTTAAGTTACATTTTTGTTTCTTTAAGTGAAAGGCAATTCATTAAAGTAACGAGAAAGCGCGCCATTCGCATGCTAGATTCAAACGCTGTGATTAGCTATTGATTGACTTTTTGTAAAAAAAGATAAGGGAAATTTAGCTCCAGTAGTAGTATATGAAGTAATAGTTTCCAAAGTTGCACATTCAAAATGATCGTAGGTACGGTTCACTAAAAGATGACACATAGTGTACAAAGGTCAAATTAGTTTTGGGTGTTTTTAAATAAGAATATTTGTATGTTTTCTTCAAGGAACGTGTGGCACTTAAAAATGCATTTTGTTGCTTAACAGTAAACCAATATCTGTAGAACGTGCCTACCAACTAAACCCTCAAATCTTGTAAAAGGTTAATATTGTAGTAGCAGTGTTGGCTAATGCGTAGTCCTGGTGGATTAAGATATCGCACAAACACTAATAGGACGTCCTATTTTCAATTTATTTTACAACTGCGGTAAAACAACTTTACAGTAGTATTAGTTACAGACACTTATTGTTACGATAACCAAAAAAGCCTAATCCATCGAAATTATGTCCGACTAGTATCTTAGTAGTAGTATCAGTTGTGAGGAGACTGATGTCAAGCAAGTAGGCCTTCATAGGCCTTTTTTCCAACTCCATGGACAAGGTCTAGGCATGCAGAGTACCAGGTACCGTAGTCCTACTTAGAATTTTGCCGAGACTAAGAAGTTCCAACCCTAGCAAGGAATCTTTTACATGCTACACATCGTAGTAGCATCTGACTTTGGAATTTGCTCATGAAGTACATATTTAATATTCGTGTTTGAGATTAATATTTGGTATCAGAAAATTCAATCGCACATCACGTACACCTACTAATTTGTCTTGTACAGTCGTGTTCATTAAAGTGTTGTACAGCATTTGTACTTTGTCAATATGAATTCATTACACAAAGTTCAAAAAAGTGGTGTATATAGAAATATTTTGAAAGTGTACATCCAGGTCTACCTAGTTAATGATACAGTTTGAGCCTTTGTTGGTGAAAAACACAACTACCAATAAACTTATGACTGTCTGTACAACAGATTTTTGAACACGACTGTACTGCAACATACAAAATAGAAAAATGTTGAGAACTGCTTGCCTTTATTATCTAATAATCACGATATAACAAAATCACCTTTAGGGGCGAGGCACTCAATTTGAACGTTTGATACAAAGGTGAACTCTTTCCACTTTTCCGCTTTTATGCATTTACTTTATATCAAAATTTGTTTGCTAAACCGCTATAAATATATTTGTGGTATATCACTATTTAATATGCAAACTTCTAAATTATTCTGCGAGTATTACTGATGCTCTTGGTGATCATATGTTCTGTTTCTTAAGTGCTTCAGCCGCGCGGGATGAATATCGTGTAAGTAATTATTGGTAAGAAGGTTAGGCAGCAAACTGTTGTGTAAGATAAGAACAACTTTAGTTATAGCTGAACAACCGTCTTACGGTTCCCACAATATGCTCTTTGATTTTCTGCATTATATTATTATTGTGGAGTTGCTGTAATAATTTATTTATTTACACATATCAGCTCCATTGGTAGAAAATCAATATGTGTATAACGTATATACCATATATAGTCTATCCTTCCAGTTGCATTGTACGAAACTGTCTTATTGTACTGTAATAATGTAAATGATTTGGGGAGAGCTTTTGCGCTTAAACACAAATTAGCAAAGTGGCGATTGTTTTGCTGATTGACTATCTAGTGTTAATTAATTCTGCGCAGAAGGTCTTATGACAAACTAATGGAATAATTGCAGTTCTAAAAATAGCTCGTTGAATAGTATTGTAACTGGGATTTACCCTATTATTATTTCCCTATTATTCAAATTGAAGAAATATCTTTAATAATTATACTTGATTAGAATTGTGATTCCTGATTAAATCTTTAATATTTTTTTGTCTTTGTATAATTTAAATATTTGATATCTTTTATAGTGATGTTGATTTTACAAAATCCAGCTAAGCTTTTAAGCTATATTTTGAAGGTACATATACACTTTTAGAAAATCCCTATAGGCTACCAAATCATTCTACAGACATGATATTTGGAATCCTACTTTACCTTTTTAAAAGTTTATTCTAATTTTTTTTAGATATTTTTGAAACTGAAGAAAAATATATATTTTTTAATTTGTTCAGCCTGTAGTGCTCGATGATTAGGCCGCAGAGGCTATTTCAAGGATCGTTGGATTCTGAAGTAGAGAAGATAAGTGCAGATTACTGCCTACAGCAGGCGATACTCCAATTTAAATTAATCTTTTCAAAATATTGCGAAACTCCAATACATGTAAGGGTGTCGGCCGGATTGCGCTCGACCGATTTCCTCTCATATCTGACATCGACCAGCGATTTAACTGAAATGTAAACCTGCCTCTTATCTTCGATCGACCGATTGCGCATTCTTGTATTATAACACAGAAGTATAGATTATTATAAAAAAGGTATTATAAATAACTAGGGTGCGACCCTGTCTCGCCTGGTCTCAGGCCATGTTCCTACATGGAATGAAGTGCCCGAACTTTACTTTTACATTTATTACACCCTACTTTTGATTGATAATTAATAAAAACAATTTAATTATGTAATAATAACACTCCACACTTTCATCCAGACTTAGAACTGGCAAAGTTAATACATGGGTAAGGCCAACTTTGGTGTGTTCAAACATTTTTTTTGTTTCTTATAAAACCCAAAATTTCACAAAAATTTACGTCCATAAAAATCATGCAGGACATTTATTTATTCTAGTTTATGAATATAAGCTAACGTCTTCAAACACAATCTTACGTCTCCGGTATCGTTATATTTCAGATACTTTTCAATGTTTCTGTTATACAACTCCAAAATATCGAATCATCCCTATTTGTTCATTTTCATAGGAAAACTATAACCGTTATATAAAACTCACTCTCGCCCCTCTAGTAATATTTCAATGAAGTAATGATGAACTGCTACAAAATAATAATTACTATAAGGGATTATTGAGTAATCGTTCACATAAGACAGCATGTACTTAAACTAAAATTAACAGCGCCACCTAATCAACAGAATATTAAAGATAACTATTATTAAGATCACAAGACAGACCAAATCGGTCGATCAAAGATAAGAGCGTATGTTTACAGTTTTAAGAAAAATCGCAGAGGGCAAGCTAGTCGATGTCAGGTAAGAACGCAAATCGGTCGAGCAAAATCCGGTCGTATTCCATGTAAGCACTAATTCACTGACTAGTGCAATAGAACAAAAACAATTATTGAAGTTTATATAATCTTACTCTTGTATTGAAATAACTTGTTATTTTTAATAAGTTAATGTTAGATATATGAGTAGATAACCAAAGCGGGTTCTGGACCAAAACGTGTCTCTGCGCAGGTCTTCTGCGCAGGTGTGTGGTGGGGGTTTCTGCGCAGGTATTTGGCGGGAAATTCAAATTTTGCGCAGCCTGCGGGAAATTCAAGTTCGCGCGCAGGTGTGTGGTGGGGGAAGGGGGCGCCTGCGCAGACATCGAGGGCGGGAGCCGGGGTGCGGGAACCGGAGACACGTTTTGGTCCAGAACCCGCTTTGGTTATCTACTTATATGCCCTTTTATAACATTTTTATTTTATTTTATTTCTATTTTCTAGCTCTTTGCGACATGAATACTCTTAACTCAAGTTAGGTACATGCATATTCAATTCAATTTTATGATAGTTAATCAACATACAGGAAAAATATTATTTAAATTATGACATCTCGACAATTGCCAAAATGAATAGTCAACTAAATTTTTTCTGTCACATATTAATTATATCGACTACCTTTTAAAATAAGTAGTGAATATGTAAATCACTCAGTATTGTGGACTTATTTGGTTTAAATTTATTTAACATATACCTTTTTTAAGCTCACTGAAGCACTTTCTACGGGATGTCAGTCGCACCAACACAAGCTGTCCGCCTCCTGATCCTCTAGAAACCTCAGTAAAACAAGGCTTTCTGTAACAGCTACCGTTGTTAATCACCTCCTCTATAAGTCCACTGCCGACAACGACACCGCTAAAAACCAAGACCACAGGAACCGTCCCTCCTTGTCACATTCACCAAGCTGATAGCCCTCAAACTGCCTTTACCGCCAATGTAAGCTCCCTGTGTTTAGAAATCACTTTACTTCCAACAGTGACAACAATACTCCTTATCCAATTATCATAGGACAATTGCGACGTCCCGCAAGACCTCGATGCTCCGTACGTCAAGATCCAACTCAGATGTAGAAATCCATATGGTTACAAGCCCTTCCAGGTTCAACTGTACTTTCACATGTAGTGTACATCCAATTCCAGACCAATTGTAGATGTATTCACCTGAGAGCAACTCATATGAAGTTCGGAATGAAAAGGATAACTAATATTGACTTATATTCTGTAGTTTATCCAAATCTTCTGCAGAGCTTATTATTCCATGAAGACTAGTTAATTATTTTTAATTCTTCTTTGTACCACGTCTACTCTTCTATATTATAGTTAGTTTTTTAAAATTCGTTTTTACCTTCATTTCACTGATTTTTAATTACCCTTTAATACTCCAAACAGATACTATACATCTTTTGTAAAAAGGGTTTTTATTATTTAAACTTTACTTTTATTACAACACGTTTTACATTTTTCGAAAAAAATTTGTTGCTATTTTCTTATCATAACATTTTTTTACAATCTAACACTCCTGATACATTTCTATATGATATATTTTATTATAAAATTTCACAATTTCAGATAATCATTTGACTTTAGCTTTCACTTAGTTATTCCGTTTCTCAGTTAATACAAATTAAGATCTAAGCTCTGATGTTACCAAATAAATAACCCAACTAAATCAACTTATATGCACGAACCTTTTTAATAAACTATTCACAATTTAACCCCCCCTTGTACTTTCTAATTGCTAATTATCAATCCCAAGAAGCTACCACTACAATATAGAACTCGTTTAAAATGTTGGTACTATAATTAAATATTTAGATGTCTAAATTCAAATAAGCAATAAACGAGTTTTGTTAAAAGTGTCCTTGAATAACGTATTGGAATTAGAAAGTGTCACTTGAATTACAATTCTCCAATTAGCATCTACACCAATTCATTAGATCGTACATCTTCATTGAATTGCTTTAGACATTAATCGGAATTTTGCCTTCAAATTATCGCTCGTTCAATTTCTAAATGTATACATATGAAGTAATTTAAAAAATCCCTGATCAAAATAAGGTAATTGTGTTTTTATCTAAGATTTTCGCATTCTTAGAGACTTCTATGGTTCGTTACTCTGACTTATGCATCAAACAGCTTTTAAACCGACAGGGTACTTCAACCTTTATGCTCGGAGCTAAACGTGCCCTTATTTAATTATTTAGGGATGGCCATTTAGGGCCATATAGCCGAAACTGCATAAAAACTTTTTAATTTAAAAGTTAAATTTAATTTCATGGAAATTCCTTGTGCCCTGAAAGTCGTATATAGCTACATAGACTGTATGGTATCCAAACAATTTTATTTTTCATTCCCGGGCTTCTAGCATTTCTCGCCATAATCTCTCAAAGCTTTTGGTTTATCTCATACAAATTGCAGATTTAAAAATACATCCAGAATTGCTGCGGTTCAACTATTTATTTACATAGAAAATACATTTCAACTACTGTAGCGCTAATTCAAAGCTACTATTTTGAAGAAATTGTATTTATGTAAATAAACAAATGCTTTTTTATTTCAGGAAAATCTAATAATTCCTATTGCAGTATACGTCACTGTAGAGTAGATAAATTGTTTCATATTGTTGATATAAAAGTATTACACAAATATTATATGTAAAAGTTCAAATTTATTTTCTGTGTGATTTTGCCAGAAATTTGAAACCACTAACTTATTCGCAGAATCTATTTCATGCACAACGAAATTTTTAGAAATTGCTGTAAAGATAATAAATTGTCTTATTAGTGACGTCTGAATAATGACTTCAAGCCAATCGTGATAAGAAAGCGAGTGCTTGTTTTACAAGACAAGACGACATGGACGCGAAATATGCATAGAAATACGGGACATCAGTAGACAAAAGTAATCACGCAGTGACTACTGACAGAAACGAAAAAGAATGTCGGAAGACGTCAGGCAAGATCGCATTTCAGACAAGTTCTGAGATAACATCGAGTGCTTCCTGTACAAAAAAAGGACACATGAAAGAGAGGTGTATGTCTAGTACGAAGTAACATGAAGTGAACAAAGGTAGGCATGCAATGGAGACTAAGGTAAGCGATACGTAGTGTGACTGCGTATTGAGAAGACAAGGAGACATGCGGCAATCTAGAAAACATGGAAGGGACCAAGATAATTATGCAATAGAGACTAAGAGAAATGAGAATGAGTGTCCAAAAACCTTAGCCAGGATAGCACGACAATTTCAAGGAAATCCTGAGAAGCAATTGAGTGGGCATTTTTAGGTTAATTTTAATTTCTAACGCTACAACTTGTAGCCTATTTAGTTTTAAGACTTTTGGGCAAGCCCACCTTTGTCCGTTCTTCTTTACGAAACCAGGCTCGCAATATTAGTTTATTACAGGGAGACGCCCACTCAGGCGGCCAACGCCTGCAAGTTGGTTAGAAATTTTCCTCTGCCGTTACACTCCGCGCGCGAACGGGGAGACTGAAAAAGACTGCATTTTTTGCAATTAACGTCTGCATAGTTTTGTGGATTTCCTCAGTTACATCCCGCTAGAGGGGACTAACTAAGCCAGTAATCTACAGATTGTGTCTTTCGACCCACAGTCGGGATTTACTATTCCATATCGCATGTGTGGCTCTCGACTTTCCAAGCTGCCACGTAAGAAATACAGCCGGTGTTTCATTGTGTCGGTGGTATAAAGGTTGCCGTATTATATCGGATAGGATATCCCTGTCTACGAATTTCTTCCATTGTGCTGACTGCCTCCAACGTAGCCAGTCCGCTTTCTGTTGATCTTCGCCCAGGCATATTCTCGTTACTTATGATCACCTCTTGCTGACCTGGCACCGTCGCCTTCTTCTCGATTGTCTTGCGTCTATCGTATATCTGGTACACGAACTACTATGCGCTGCTTTCCGTCGATTGCTGGAGGTATCTTAAGGAATTCTGCATTTCCGCTATATTAAAGTGTATTTGAGTAAATCTCGTGCTCATATTCCTAGATTTCGGTTTATGTTCGAAGTGTTACCGTCTAAAATGGTATATTAGTAGTATATTTAAGATTTAATTTTTTTTGTATTTTATTTTGGTACTCAGCCAACAGCCGTTAGGCCAATTATAGGCGTCGCTGTACATTTTTTTATAGCCCCATCAAGGGATTTGAATGCTTGTTGGCTCTTGTTTGCATATTTGAAGTCAATCTTTCCACATTAGCTTGTATTCTTGTGACGTCCCATAGGAAAAAATTCGCCTGATTATCGTTGATCAAGAATTTTATATAACTTTTTGTGTCCATTGTAACGTTTTAAATATTAGTTTGTGTCTCGTCTACTATTTTGCTGTAAACCAGAGATGCAGAACTTATTTTTATAGCGAAATTAAAAGTTGAACACAATTGAACAGATGTCCTTTTCATCATGATTATGCGACTTCGTTAATGTTTCTTCAAGGTTCGATGTACCCGTACTTTGAGGTAGCAACAAAACCCATTTCAGGAGCCTCTAACCCCTCTCGTCTCGACTGAAAGCTATCCGGTACAAATTATCGATAACTATTTTTTTCTCGTTTGAGTACCATTTTTACCTGTAACAGTGTTGTACACGAAAATCAGGGATGAAAGAGTCTAAAAAAGGTCAATGCCTACAATTGCGGAACAGTGTCAAGTGGACGAAGGTAATTGTGCAATGAAAATTAAGAGCAAGAAAACGGTACAGCACAAGTAATGTTAAGCTCATCATTAAAAATATAAATAGTTTAGTTCAAAGTTTACCTCCGTGTTCCAGGCTATACTAGTAAGGGAAACCACTACGCATTTTATCATTAGACGCGTAATCTTCATTGTTTTATCATTTCTCTCTGTTATCAGTTATTCAGTTATTACTCGGAGAATCCGTATATCTTCTGTGAGTCACTGCTTATTAGGAAACATCAAAAATAACTTATAATAAAGCTGCACATAATTAAAACAACATCAATATGTATCAGTCGCCTTCTTTCCCCGGAATGCGGCTACGTGAAAAACTGAATACTAATAGTAATTCCCAAAAGTAAAGTAAGAAAATGAGGGTAATCCCAATAGTAAAGCGAGGAGTAAAGTAATTTTCCGATAATAAAGTGAAATGGCTTTGATAATTATTCCCCCAAGATAATGTAGTAAACTTTGATAAAGTAGCAGCATTTCAACAAAATTCAAGGTGCGAGTCCCACACCAGCTTTATTGCAGTAATCGTACAAAAAATTAAATAAATGTGTTCGACGTGTTGGTAATCTATAACTACTGAATTTATAAATACAGTTATTAATATGAATTTTTGCATTTTTATAACAATGTTTACTTACTGAGGGTGTTATAAATGTTGATCCCGTGATTTATTATAACGACATAGACACAAGTTATCATACACATATTGGTCTAATATTTGTTTATATGTAGTTTTCTTCCATTTTTCTGGTTCGTGGCCTCCAATATACATATATAGATTCTTGAAGAGGTTCAATGTGAAGGCACAAACAATATAGTTTTAAGTTTTTCTTTCTTAGCTTTTTCATTTAATGCAGTAAAATCAAACGGTTTAATTGTGTGTATGAGCAAAAGATAGCATGCTTTACGCAGTCAAAAGTTGAATTACGCTAATAACATAGTAAAGTATGAACTCTGCGGTTTGTAATTTCATTATTACGAAAACCTTTCCTATTCTTTAATCGAAATGTTGTTCGTCTTAAGTTTTTGGAGCGTTCCTAAATTGACGTTCATTAATTCGCCAGCGTTGTTCTAGAATTACTAGAAAATTAGATGTATATGTTACTATGAAAGTCCGAATGTTGGTTTAACTAAAAACTTAGTTGGCAAATTCTAAGATTCATCAACATTTGACTTTCACAGCGACATATATTTCTTTACATGCCATAGAATGGTAGATTCCGAAACCACGAGTACGTTATAAGATTGGAGAAGTCAATAGGATTTGACGATATTTATATAAATCCTAAATAAATAACAGTAAGATAGCATTCACTTCTAATGTTACATGAAACATTGTGTAACAGGAGCTTGACCTTGCTCGCCTGAGTGTGTTTGCAGTTAAATTTGCCAGTTGCCGATTTGTACAAGTGTATTCTACTGTTTGTTGTTATATGTTTACAGTTGGTTTTAAGCGAGCCAATGTGTTTGCGCGGCGCTGAAACTTGTACGCAGTTAATGCAGAAACTTTGCGAGCGGAGCTGGGATTTTGCGTCAGACGCCAGCTTCGTTTCGGTGAGCAACTACATAATGTGAGCCATCTTACGGCAGGGTGTGGCTAGGTAGTTGACTAAACTATATGTACAGTGACAACGGGTAGGGAGTGTAGAATCGCTAGTTTCAGTAAAAATTGGTATAAGTAATCAATAGAACCGCTTTAGTAACTTTCTTGTTTCTTCTTCTTCTTCTTACATTACGCCAGTGGACCGTTTAGTACCACGAACTTGTGGTTCTATGAGTCCTATTAGTTCGTAAATCGGGTAGGTGGCTAGCCTTGTCCGTCGAAAATGAGGGTTTCCTTGTTAGGGGTTAACGACTATCACAGGTGTTAGCGCGCGTGTTAGAGAAGCGTACGATTTTTTTAATCCATCTAGAGTAACCGGGAATCGAACGCTGTCTGAGAGTCGAACACTTGTTAGCGGCGCCATCTGCTCACCGCTTTCGTGTGTGTTTTCTTTATTTTTGTAAACCAACTTGCAAGAACGGTTCTAAGCTAAGTAAACCTACACTGAACAGTTATTTTAGATGATGCGCGCTGAAGTCAAGTCCATGATCTGTTGGAACTGCTAATCACACATATCCCAATAAAGCTACTTCTCGTTTTGTGCTTTGAGTGATTCGACAGTTGTTTAATTCCCAAGTACGAACTATCTTGACGCCCCTAGGACATCAGTTATGAGCTAATATAAACTTAGTATGCCTTAATATTTAAGTGTATTATTAACATTGACTTTTACAAAAAAACAAGAGCAAGTCCTCGGTTCGAATCCGCGGGGGTCGGAATTTTTCCGCCTTGGGGATTGGAATTGGGCTTGGTGAGACCATTCACAGTTGGGCACCAAATTAACTGTGCTCTACTCAGAACCACAGACCTAAGAGATAGAGTAACAAGGTCAACACATCACCAATACACACACTTCATACAATGGTTGCTGCGCTAGCACCAAAGGCGCGATCCAACTCTGTGTCCCGAATCCGGGGCAAGTTGATCATTGTCACCACCCTCGACACCGCAAGGTAAATGAGGTTACAGATAATACATATATACATATAAAAAAACATAGCCATTGTTGTTAATTTCTGTATAAATAAATTGGCTCTTTATTTGAGTAGATCTTTGCAGCTAGCATTTTCAGCTCAGCACGAGTCCAGGTCACCTTCTGGGATCATGACCACAATGGACTTTTCCTAACCACGGGCTGAGATAATACCATAAGAGAGGTCTAATTGCTACTGAGAGCTAGCTGGCAATAAGAAAGGGTAAAAGTAATTTATAAAAGTGTAGTGACCAGAACTGCCTCGTTACAATGTGAAGCTCATTTGGCGAAGCTTTAACCGGACCTATGACAAAGTAGCTTACAGAAATAGTCACTTGCATTTTTATAATAACTAGAAGGCTTTGATATAGTATTACCTGTCCAGAATATTGAAAGTATGAAGAAAATATTCACTGCAACGCAACAGAGACGTATCGACGTTGACTGTGTATTACAATGGGTGTGTTTTTAATTGAACAATTGAAGTATTAGGCTATCATATGTTTTCCATTTTCTACTTGCTGTGCAGTTACTTTCTGGATAAATCTAATTAAAGTTAATTTACTTTTAATAAACTTTTAAATTGGAAACAAACATGTGGACGGAGACGAAATATTTCTAACCAACGAAGAATATCTTCTTCGGGAGATGCGCGGAACACTTTAGAGAATTTCTAGGACAATATGGTGAGGATATAGTAGATTACACTCTAAAAGGACTTACACTAGAATAAGTTATATATGCTATTGAAATATCTAAAACCAACATATCAGCCGACAAAGATCTGCCCCAGCTACACTTTTTTTTTTTATTGTAGGACATAGATTATCGTGCCACAATTATAGAATATTATGACCAAATTCTGAGAGAATCACATTATACCGAGAGGCAGAGAGAGAGGAGTATTGACGCCCAGCTGCCAAAATTATGGGGCCAGTAAAACATTTTCAAACATACTTTTCGTTATTACACCGGAGCCCAGATACGGGCAGGACAGCTTCAGTACCTGTTGTAGGCTATAAAGCCCAAACGTAGACACTAAGCAATACGAATGGAACAGTACTTGAGAAAAAAGTGCTAAAGCGAATATTTAGGGCACGAGATTATGACGTTAATTGGCCCCCGGTAAGAATCCAACGCGTACGCCCATGAAATCGTCCCGTTAGTGGGGGAATGTCGCCTGAGACGCCGGCCAGTCACAATTCTGGAGAATTCAGGCAGAGAAGTAGAGGACAGCAACAAAGTAAGAAGCATGAACTTACTCGCTCCTGCTTTATGTTAATTAGTGTTGTCTTGATAATTGGATAAAATGTAAAACTATCATAAAATTATATGGGAGTACACAGCTAGATTAAACTTGATGCACGAGGGGTATACGTAAATATTATTTCCAGAATAAAAATACGTACAAAAATAAGTTATTTAATTTATTTTATTTATTTCAGAAACAGGTGTAACAAAAATAAATAGAAATTCAATGATTTTTGTTGTGTTAGAAGAATTTAAAAAAATACAATTTAGAATCTGTATTATGGAATATTCCAATTTGTCGGGTTCTAAAGTCTAGAGGTGCTTCTTGTATGTCATCTGTATTGAATGTTGCTTTGATAGTAGCACTTAGATTGCTCCTGCGTCCCATTCTTTATTAGATAGCCAACAACTGCAGCTGGATTGGAGTGATTTGTAATTTTTACAGACATTGTGTCAAAACCGATTTTTTAAGCTGCATCTCTCGTCCATTTTGATAAATAATTTATGCCGCTAGGTGAATTTGTGTACCAATAAAGTGTTTTATTTTTAGTCTAATACATATTGCATGGTAACGGGTAGGCAACCCTCTACGACCCAGGTGGATGGCAGACCTACTTCAGGGAGCTAGCGACCCTGCCTACGTGAGCTCTTGGTTTCTCCCACCTCCTTGCCTGGAGGAACCCTGTCCTAACCTAGATCCTACCTACTCTATTTTTATCCTCCTACATCCCCATCCCTCCTTGGAAAACAACAAAAAATTACCAAGATCTATTTACTTCCCAGTGAAGGCTGGTATGGTCTCGATGAAGCTGCTGATGCCGATTAAGCTGCTTTCATTAAATATCGAGTAATGCCGCTACGATTTTCTTAGTAGCTCTGCCAGCAAACCCTTTCCCACGTTCCCTACTGTAGTTGTAAGAAACTGCAGCTAACGGAAAAGGGTAGAAGGCGATTTCTGGCGCCTTAAAACCGGTACCCTTCGGCTAAGGGAAGAAACCCCGACAGAAAATCCTGGTCCTCCAGGTTGGGGGTTTATCTTCGGGCCAGCTCCTCGTCGGTAGTAAAAAATGTAAAATGCTAAAAAACCAAACGTCAAGCCTCGGAACACAAACACGGACGGTTTTAATCGACGACGACTTACGCAAAGCAAATGGACATTGAACATAGGCACGTGGAACGTACAAGGCATCGCAAATAAAGAACAAGAAGTTTTTGGAGAAATAGATAGACTTAAGATGGATATAGTCTGCATTACAGAAACTAAATGTAAAGGACAAGGAAAAAAACTAGAAAAGGATTATGAAATGTACTGGTCAGGTGTCCCTAAAACAGAACATGCTAAAGCTGGAGTGGCGATAGCAATTAAAAGGAAGCACAGCAAGAAAGTAATTGACTTTGAAGCAATATCTGAAAGGTGTATAAGAGTAACGTTGAAGATCAGAAATCAAGAGGTGGTGATTTTAGGCTTTTATAGTCCCACTGAGGACGCAAGTGTACAAGTCAAGGACAAATTCTATCAAACAATAACAGAACAGCTAGATAAAATTCGAAGCAAACAACAGCTGATTTTAACAGGAGACATGAATGCTCGAGTGGGCAGTAGAAAGAATGACAATGTAGTGGGACAGTTTGCCGAATCAGTTAAAAATGATAATGGAGACAGACTTACAGGTACATGTATACAGTACAACTTAAAAATATGGAATACGTTTTTTACACATCGAGACATCCATAAATATACGTGGGAGAGACCGTCTTTAAATCAGAAATCAGTCTTGGATTATATCATTACGAAGCAACAACAAAATATCATAGTCCAAGATGTATGTGTTAAAAGAGGTGCAAATTGTGGTTCTGACCACTATTTAGTAAGAGCAAAGATAGTTATACCTCCTATGTGGACGAACAGCAAAAAAACACAGCTAAATATCAGAACTGAAGAAATAACGTCTGTAAAATATAAATTAGAACTGTTAAATCAAGAAAGCGTTAGAAACCTCTGTCAGAATAGATTAGAAATACAACTTCAAGTACATGAAAGAAGTAATGATAAGGAAACGGAACATGCAAATTTATCCCAAGCTATTCATCAAGCAGCCAGAGAGGCCTTAGGTGAAATTCGGAATAATGTAGACAAAAGAACACCTTACTGGTGGAACGAAAGCATAGTGAAATATATCGAACAAAAAAACAAAGCTTACAACAAGTGGCTAACTGAAAGATCGGATAAAACGTATGAAGAGTATAAACAAATAAATAGGATTGTTAAAAGAAAAATAAAAGAACAAAAAAACGAATCTTGGGAACGTAAATGTAACGAAATTGACAGTATGATCGGTGGAGCACAATCTACTGGAGTATGGCGGTTCTTAAAAACTATTAAAAAAGAAAATAGCGGGGTTAATACAGCGTTTATTACTACACCAAACTGGGTTCGACACTACGAGACACTCTTGATAGAGAATAGACCAGAATACATTGAAGAGGATGTTGTGACACAGAACATGAATACAGATGAGTGCATGGAAGTATCTGAAGAAGAAATGGTAATAGCACTGAAAATGATGAGGAATGGAAGAGCAACGGGACCAGGAGGAATTTCAGCTGAGCTACTTAAGTACGGAGGACCTCATTTAATAACAAGATTAGTAGCACATTTTAATAACTGTCTTCGACAAAACCAAATTCCTGCTCAGTGGAAAGAGTCTGAGATAGTGTCTCTACACAAAAAAGGATCCAAGAGTGACCCTAATAACTATCGTGTTTAAGTGTTAATAGTACCTTTAGCAGATTATTTGGAAGAATATTAGCAACAAAATTACGAAATAACCTGGAGGGTAAAATAAGTGACGAACAAAGCGGTTTTACACCGAAAGATCTTGTGTAGACAATATATTTATATTACAGCAGCTAGCTGAGAAAGTAATAGCAGTAGGAGAAGAAATTCATTAGCTTTATAGATCTTCAAAAAGCTTATGACTCGATTCCTAGAAGCAAACTGTGGGAAGCCTTGGAAATAATGAATATCGATAAACCCATGATAAACATTGTAAAAGAAATATATCGTAATAATAAGGCTTTGTAAGAAATGGAAGACAACTAGCAGAACCATTTGCTCCTACCAAAGGACTGAGACAAGGATGCAATTTATCGCCTATCCTTTTCAACATATATCTAGAAGCTGTGTTACGGAATTGGCAAAAAAGAGTAAAAAACATGGGTATACCCATTGGGGACAACTACCTTTTTACGCTTAATTTTGCTGACGATCAGGTATTAATCGCACAGGACTCATACGACCTAGAGTTCATGTTAAAAAGACTCTCAGAAAGTTATTTGCAATGGGGTCTTAACATAAATATTAACAAAACTGAATATTTAGTTATAAACAGCGATGCTCGGTTTCAAGTGCTAATAAATGACAATGAAGAAATTCAGCAAGTTGATAAATTCAAGTATCTGGGTGCAGTATTAACAAAAAATGGAGTAGACCAAGATGGAATTAAATCCCGTATAGAAAACAGTCGGAAAGTGTTAGGTTGCCTTAACTCAATATGGTGGAATAAAAGCATATCGCCAAAGACGAAGAAACATATAGAAAATCAATGGTGGAATCTGTTCTGTGTTACGGCTGCGAAACATGGACCATTAACAGCGAATATAACGGAAACTACAAGCGGTCGAAATGGACTACCTTAGAAGAAGTGCCGGGGTATCCAGAATAGAACACGTAACAAATGAGGAGATACGACGCAGAATGGATGCCCAAGACAGCGTGACAGATAGGATCGATAGACGAAGCCTCAAATGGTTCGGACATTTATTAAGAATGAACGATCAGAGATGGCCAAAAAGAATTTTTGGCTGGTCTCCACCTGGGAAGAGAAAGAGAGGCCGACCCAGAAGATCCTGGAATAGCGGAATAAAAGAATCAATGACTTCCTATCGCTTGCAAGAAGAAGATGCCCTTAATAGAGACGTTTGGCGTTTGAGAACCGGAAAACCACGTGTGGTAGTATAACACCGGATATATATATACATATTGCATGTCAAAAATAGATGGATTTTTCATTTCTCCTATGTATCATCGCGCCTAAGTATTTGAAAGTTTCTACTTCGAATTTATAGTTGTTAATTTTTATTTCCTTAATTTCTTTCTGTTTTCTGCTGCAGTGCATATACTTTGTTTTTGTCTCATTTATTTCCAATCCTCTATCTTTTGATCTTTGTTCTATTATGCTGAATGTTCTTACTAGTTCTTCTTTTGTTCTTGCCACTATGGCACAGTGTTTTGCTTCCCTAATGATAGTATTAAGGGATATGATGAACAGCAATGCTGATAAGGCATCTCCCTGTCTCACACCCCTGCCTACTTCGAACTCTTCTGTTGGGCCTTGGCTGAGGAGTACCGACGCTGTTGATTCTTTCATTGACATCTTGATTAGTTGTATCAGTTTACCAAGAATTTTAAAATCTTTTAGGTCCTCTACCATTTTCGCTCTAATTAAGCTGTCAAAAGCTTGTTTGTAGTCAAGGAAGAGAATATGTATGTCAATGTTGTATTCATAACTTCTTTCCGTGATCTGTCTAATTGTGTGTATGGCGTCGATCGTTGATTTGTCTTTTCTATATCCCAATTGGTAGTCTCCTAGGCTTTTTTCTGCATGCTTTGCGATTCTGGTCTTTATTATCATCGTTAGGACTTTGTATGCTGCATTGAGTAGGGTGATTGCTCTGTAATTCTTGCATTTGGACTTACCTCCTTTTTTTGGTATAGGTACTATCAAGCCCCTTCTCCACTCTGAAGGCATTTCCTTGCTAATCCATATTTTTACAATTAACTTATGCATTTTTTAAAATAATTCTTTCCCTCCATATTTTATCATTTCGACCGTTATGCTGTCACACCCTGCTGCTTTTTTGTTTTTCATCTTTGATATATGTTCTTCCACTTCTTCAATGTCCGGTATTTTTTCTAGCCCTTCAGGTTGTTCATTTATTTCTCTTGTCTCATCTAAAGGGATGCTATTCTCTTTGTAGAGGTTGCTGAAATATTTCTTCCATTCTTTCTCTTCTATTTCGTCTGTTGTCTTGGATTTTCTTGTGTTTCTTTTTTTCATATGTTGGTATAATACTCTAGAATTGTTCTTTTTGTTTTCCTTTTCTATTTCTTCTAGGGCTTTCTCTATCCATTTCTTTTTCTTTTCTTGATATATTTTGTTTGCTTGCTTTCTTCTTTCTTGATATTGTAACATATCCTCTTCGCTGTTTGTTCTAATCCACCGTTTCTACCTTTATTTTTCTCTTTTATGATATTTTCACATTCCTTGTCAAACCAGTGGTTCTTTCTTCTTTTCGTGTTAACCCCAATAGTGTTCTCTACCACATCTAACACTGCTGTTTTGATCTGCATCCAGTTTTCCTCTATCCTATCTGTTTCTTTTCCTGCTGTTAAACTATTCTGCACCTCCTCTTTGTACTTTTGTAGCGTTTTCTCGTTTTCTAGCTCGTCTATATTTAATTTTTTCCTCTTAATCTTTTTTCGTTCATCAATTTTTTTTATCTTTATGTCTGTTATCACTAGGAAGTGATCAGAGTCTATATTTGCCCCTCTGTAAGATCTGACATGAGCTTCACCCAACATTATTTAGGAAGTCTTCCACGTCCTTGGCTAAACCTATAACGAGACTAATGCCAAAATCTGTGGAAGAGGAAAAAGTGCCCACTGCATGGAAAAAAGCTATCGTCATTTCGATTTACAAGAAAGACGATAAACTCGATGCAAAAAATTACAGACAGGTATTGGTGACATTGTGAATATGTAAGAGTATGGAGAGAATTTTAGCAAAGGAATTGACTACCTTCTTCCTTGAGCTCAACATCCTCAACATTAAACAGCATGGATTTATGCCTGAAAGGTCAGTCTTGACTAACTTACTCCAGTTTGTTGATGAGTAGACGAAAGCAATGAAACGCAATGAAGCAATTGACGTTTTCTATCTTGACTTTAAAAGAACATTTGATAAGGTGCCGCATTTAAGACTTATCCAGAAAGTTGAACAGTTTGGAGTTAGAGAAAATCTTCTAGCATGGATCGATGACTTTTGATCTAACCATACGAGCCGTGTTAGGGTAGATGGTCAATTATCACGAAAATGTTCTGTCAAAAGTGGGGTCCCCCAAGAATCTATATTGGGTCTTTTACTCTTCAATGTATTAATTTGTGATCTTGCAACGAAGTTTATAACAAGCGTGTCTTTATTTGCAGACGACACCAAATTTTTTGTCAGCCCCATAGAACCAACGTGAATAATCTGCGGGCGGACATATTAGTGCAGAACTGGTGCGAAGATAAATGCACTGTGTTACATATGGGTTCTAATAATCCCAACAGCGATTTTGTTCTTCACATAGGTAGCTTAATTCAAAAAGTGAAATTTGTGGTGTATTTAATACATATCAATTACATTGAAACATATATCATCTTTGTTACTAATCCAGATTTACAAAACTTTTATTCGTCCCCAACTATGCAGTGCCAATTTGGAATCCCTACTTTGCTAAGGATATTCATGCTCTTGAACAAGTGCAGAGAAGAGTAACCCAGTTATGTCCTACTATACGCCATTTACCATACGAACAGCGGCTGTGTGTTCTGGGTTTCCAGACATTGTGCAGTAAAAGCTGCGAGGTGCCCTAATCGAGACTTATAAAATCTTGCATGGATATTATTCTGTACAAATTAACATTTTTGTAATAATTAATAATGATGGGAGATTGGACATAATTTCAAGTTGGTGTGCGAAGAATTTCGTAAACTGTGTCGACAGCACTTTTTAACAACTAAGGGTTTTTTCTGTAGGGAACGGTCTCGATGCCAATATTGTGAACTCGTCTTCAGTTAATTGTTTCAAAAACGCATATGATGAACTGAATGGTATCTAATCTGAGTATAGATTAGTCAACAATTTTTTTATTTATGAATTTGTTCAATATTTGAATCCAGTACGTACCTAGAAGAAGTATCAGGAACACTCAGAATAGAAAACAATGGAGAGAGATAACGCAAACCATTAATTAGTTAATATACAACGCATGAATCACGATCTTCAGACTCGAAGAATATGATGAGAGAGAGCGAGAGATGTATGTAGATTATTAATTATGTTGTCATTTTTTTTATGGTTTATTTTGGTTAACCATGGCACTTTATTTGCTGTCGTGAATTACATTGATATTGGAAGGAATGCGCTCTCGTTAATAACTAGCTATCTAAGTAATCGGACGCAAATTTTTAAACTAGGAAATGTTGTATCTGATCAACTGCCCATCACTCAAGGGGTGCCACAGGGATCGATTCTAGGTCCACTATTATTTTCAATATATTGTTATGGTACACTAACAGCCGTATTTATAGTTGTTCGCCAGCGAGTCGCCGGAGTTTCGTTATGAATAGTATGTTGGCGGCACTGTACGTCTATGTCAAATTTGAGGTTATCAGGTTAGGTTTTCCGTCAGTTTTGACACAAATTGACATAAAATCTGACCTGCTAACCTCGAATTTGACATAGACGTACAGTGCCGCCAACATACTATTCATAACGAAACTCCAGCGAGCCGCTGGCGAACGACTATGAATACGGCTGTAAGAGTAGTTTTGGCTGAAGATTAAATGTATATTTAAATAGAATATGGGAGATCAATGCAATTAATTTGAAAAAATTTTAAAAGAATAGGCTGTTTAAATTAAGCTCATTAAAAGAAATCTAATTTGACACAAATTAGATGTGAAAAGGATAACTTTTGAGTATTCTATAGGGATTTTGGAATTTAGAAAGTAAACACATGACAAATGTAAATTTAAATTCTATTAAAAAATATGTTGAGGTAGGTAATACTCAAATGAATTTAATTTATAGATGGCATTAATAATTAAAATATGGTAATTAAGCGATTTTGTTACGATTATTAATAATAACAAATTATAAAAAACATGTACCTTTTTAAAATTTTTGGTCCCAATAAAAAACGGAAATTTTTCCTATTTTCGAATGTGTTAGTTTTGGAGAGTAAGGTGACGTCAGCAAGCTGTCACACGCAGCCCTGACTCGCGGAAGTGAAACAACGTGAATTAATATCAGTGAGCAGATTTTAAAAGGTGAAAAAGAGCGAATTCGGTGAATGCAAATGCAGTGCGGACTTTGAAACAATAACAACGAGGGAGTGTTGAAATAAAAGCTGATAAATACAATACAGTGGAGTGCAGAAATCGACCATAAAGTTCAAAACAGCGTACAGCGCCGTAGAAACGTCACAACTAAATCATAATTGGGTAAACATCATAGCGGCTAGTGATTGGTGCATCCGAAGTACCACAAGGTCAACTCGATACTTGTATATGAATCTAAAGGAGCGCATACACGCAAGATTACCAATCCTGTAAAATCTGTACAAGAGGAAATGGAACAAATTACCGATCTTGTGGAATCTGTACGAGAGGAAAGAATAAATATGGAAAGATAATTAGTAGAACTAAAGAAATCAATTAGAAGGAGAGAAGAGGAACGCAATAAGGAAAGAAAAGAATTACAAAACAAACTAAAATATTTAGCAGAAAAGTTGCAAAGGTCTTCAAATCCAAACAAAAACGAAATTATAATCAAATATATGCCAGAAGAGCTGAAACGATTAGCACGGAAAAAAAGAGGAAAGGGAGAACAGAGCAGATGGTATAAAATAATAGACGAACTAGGTTTAAGGGCAAAATCAAGTAGAAAAGAAAGTTGGGAGAAAAAAGATAAAACCAAGGCAAAAAAACCTAGAATTAGTAATCGCATCATGGAACGCACAAGGCTTAAATAATGAAGGGAAATTAAGACAATTAATCAAAGAAGCAAAAAGATTTAATTTGGACATTTTGGGAGTGCAAGAAACTAACATAAAAGGGGAGATCAATTCCAAGATAAAAGACTACTTTTGGATAAATGGAGGAGGAAAGGATAGTAGGTACGGAACAGGTTTTTTGATTAACGAAAATGTTAAAGATAAAATTGTAGATGTGAAACTAATAGATGAAAGAATAAGCCTATTAAGAATAAGAGGACCACACAGAAAAATAAGTATTATCAATACATACGCACCAGCAGAGGTGGCAGAAGACAAACAAAAAGAGAAATTGTACGATAAGCTGGAACATACAATCAAAAAAATTCCAAGATTTGATACAATTTTAATAATAGGAGACCAGAATGCTAAAATAGGGAAAGGAAAAGAAATAGAAGCAATAGCTGGGAACGAAAGTCTCCACAAAATATCCAATGACAACAGTGAGCGATTACTAAACTTAGCGGCAAGAAACAACTTAGTAATTAAAAGCACAATGAAAAAAAGAAAAAATATACACAAAGCAACATGGCGCAGCCCTGATGGAAACACCCTCAACCAGATAGACCATGTCCTGGTATGGAAAAGGCAAATGGAGTATGTAAAACAAGTTAGATCGTGTAGAGGAGCAGAGATAGGCTCAGACCACTTCATGCAAAGAATCAAAACGCTGCAACAAAAACCACAGTATAACAATAAACATCGAAACAAGAAAAAAAGTTTAGCGGAAACCTTAAAGAAAGAGAACTACAAGAAGAAATATTCAGAAATACTGGAGGAAAGCCTAAAAAATAAGAAGATCGAAAAAGAGATAGAAGTCGAGTGGCTCCAGATAAAAACGTCATTATTGGAATGCAAAGAACAAATTACAGAAACAGAAATTAGGAGAAAAAAGAACTGGTTGGACAGAGAGTGTCAAGAAGCGATCGAAGAAAGTAAAACAGCAAGACAACAGTGGCTACAGCAACAAACACCAGGATCACAGAACCGGTACAAACGAACAAGAAACAAAGTCAAATCAATATGCAGAAAAAAGAAAAGGGGAAAAATTGAAGAAAAAATAAAAGAACTAGAGGAATCGTTTAATAAAAGGAACATAAAAGGCTTCTACGGAATCATAAAAGAAGAAAGAAAATGTTTTCAACAGCAAACAATAGGCCTAAGGAATGAAGCAGGAGAATTGTGCATGAACGAGAAGAAGATAGCCGAGATCTATCAACAATATTTTGAAAAAATCTTTAGGAACGAGGATGCAACTACAATAAACCAGGATCGCAGCAAAGCTGAAGAGGGAAATTTACCGACATGGGAAGACTTCCAAAGAATAGTAAAGAAAGGTAAGAATAATAAAAGTCCTGGAACAGACCAAATTCCTATGGAACTAATAAAACATGGAAACGAGGATCTGGGTGAACGTATATATAATCTGATCAAATTAATATGGGTTAAGAAAGAACTGCCAGCGGACTGGGAAACGGCGTTAATATGCCCAATTTTCAAAAAAGGAAATAAACAACAAAGAGAGAACTATAGACCAATCTCTCTCCTAAACAGAACTTATAAAATTCGAGCATCAATAATCAACCAAAAAGTCAAGCAGGAATCACAAGGAAAGATAGGACATTACCAGGCAGGATTTAAGGAAGGAAAATCTACAGTAGATCAAATCTTTATACTAAGGCAAGTTCATGAAAAATGTAGAGCAAAGAACATAAGAATTCATGCATTATTTCTAGATTTTCGACAAGCTTTCGACAGATTAGACAGAACAACGATAATAGAAGCGATGAAAGAATTACAGTATAGCCAAGACTTGATAGACCTAGTAGCGTTAACCTTAAGAAAAACAAATAACAAAGTAAGATACAAAGGCTGCCTCTCCAAGGGATTCGTAAGTAATACAGGTCTAAAGCAAGGAGATCCACCATCACTACAACTTTTTAACATCACATTAGAATATATTATCAGGAGAGCAAAAATTAATGCATCCACAGAAATTTTAAGTGGTCCCTTCCAAATACTAGCATTTGCTGACGATGTAGTCATAATGTTCAGAACGAAACAACAACTATAGGGTTGGTGAAGAGTTTCGGAAGAAAAGCCCAAGAAGCAGGACTGGAAATTAATATAAACAAATCGAACTACATGATAATGGGCAACACCAAACAAAACGAAAGTCATGAACTACATATAAAAACAACTAATAGAAAAGTGACCTTCAAATTAACAAACAGCCTGACATACTTAGGAGTCGAAATAAGTAGTGAAGGGAAACAACAAACTGAAATCCAAATAAGAATGTTGAAAGCATCGAAGTGCGCAGGTGCCTTAAACTATCTATTAACTAACAAAAGTGTACCAAGAGCAGAGAAAATACGTATATACATAATACAGTGATTAAACCCATACTAGTATATGGAAGTGAAACGTGGGTGCTAACAAAAGCAGTAGAAAACAGTCTAATGGCATGGAAGGATTTTTGGAGGCATAAAGGAGGACCAAACATGGCGCAGGAGAACCAATAAAGAAATACAAGACAAATTTAAAGAAGCTAACATTGCCGTAGTACTAAGACAAAATAGATTAAGATGGTTCAGATATGTGATGAGGGGAACGAAAGAAGAACCCATTCGGAGATTACACGAACAAGAACCAGAAGGAAGACAGAAGATGGGAAGGCCGAAAAAAACATGGAAGAGACAAATAGAAGAGGATCTACAGGGTGGCGAGCTAAGAAGATGGAAAATAGAGATCCAAGATAGAAAACTATTGAGGAAAAGAGTTGAAGCCATAGGCCAAAGTGGCCTGTAGTGTTGTTAATGAATGAATAGTTTTGGAAACATTTAAAAAGGGTTATTAAAAATCTACGAGGTGAATATACAAGAGAAATATCAAGAAGAGTATTAAAAGTGAAGCAGCAGTTATTGAAGATAATTGGAAGGTCGTAAAACTAAATAAAAGCAAGCAGACTTATTAATTAAAGAAGAATATACGATTTGGATGGAAATAGTTTATTTTAAATAATACAATAATTGACAAGGAGTTACATTAGTTTGAGTATTGCCAAGTGCTGGGTTAGTTAAATGTGTTCTGAAGACAAGAAGATCTATTGAGGGAAGATAGCAGAGGGACTACTGGATTCAAGGTATTCTGTTGGTTACTGACGACAGAAGTTGATGAAGTTTGGAGCTACGGAAAAAGGATATCAATTGGAGATCGTCTATGACAGCTAACTTGCCGTGAAGCTGTATGAAGGAGGGAGTCTCTGGAAGGTAGCAGTGGCACGAGCAGAGTAGAACGGGGTCTGTCCTGGTAGCAGCTGAGGGTTTGACAAGTTGACAGTTGTTGTCAGTAAGCAGTACATCACAGCAGGACTGACCAGGGGTCCTAGCTGCTAATGTCAGGAGAACTACTATCTTGGAGGTGATATTGGAGCAGTAAGTGTGGAAACAGTGCAAGCTGGGTCTTAGTTTTGTTCTATCAAAGCTAAAGTAAATAAATAATAGTTTGTATACCAAGGCACTGAAGTATAACTTTTTATCACGAATGTGGATTTAGTTGCCGAGGCCCGTAGGGCCAAGGCAAATAAACCACATGAGGGATAAAAAGGAACTTCAGTGCCGAGGTGTACACTATGTTTTATTTGAAATCGAGGAATCGTGAAATTACAACATTTTAACCAACTTTTGTAGGTTATGTTCGGTCGATTGACGTTTATCTGTTGCCTCGCCACCTACAAAAAAGTCGTAAAACAATGGATTACTTCACTGCCGATTTCTCGTATTTTAATGACGATTTCGGCGTACTTCACTGCCGATTTCAAATAAAGACAATTTAAAAAGTGCAAATAAACTATAAATAAGTACTTACCGTAGAATATAAAAGTCAATATAATACAAATAGAATTGAGCATTTGTCATATTTGATTGAGATTAGTAATAGAACTTTGTATGACATAAAAGGTGACAGTTGATGTCAGTAAACAATTGAAGGTCATTCTTAAAATAAAATTGAATTAACAAGCAACTAGATAATCGAACTAACCCTGAAAGAGTCTCAAGGCGCTATCAATTTTAATAAGTGAATAATGTTGAAATTCGAACGAAATAATTCAAGTTAAAAATATTAGAGCAGTCACTGCAATATACATCAATCTTTATGACACACGTTAAATTTTCTAAAATACACATATATGCAGATGACACTCGGCTATACCATTCTTTTCATATATCTCGTCTGGATGCAGCAGTGGAGGAAATAAATTATGATTTACAGTATGTGTACGATACATCTATTCAGCATTCACTAAAAATTAAATCTCGATAAATCTGCTGCTCTTCTTTTTGGAAATAAAAATGCTTGTAAAGACTTGGCTACTACTATAAAAATCACTATGAATAATGTTCAAATTTCTATTGTTGATAAATGCAAAAGTCTTGGTGTAATATTGGACAACACTTTTAGATACAAAGACCAGATTGCCAGATACATTTGGCAAACTTATCAATTTCTTAGGAAGTTATATCCTCATAGATCCTATATAAATATCGAATTTAAAAAAAAAATTTGGGAAGCATTTGTTTTACCTCAATTTACAGAAAGTTCAAAATGGCATTAGAAAGTACAATCATATATCACATAAATTGGCTGATGCTTGATTGGTAGCAATGCAAAATCATAGAATTTTGCAGTGTCTATGTCTTTTTCACCAAATCATTCTTTATAAAAAACCACCCTACTTATATAATACGATCACTTTTAGAACAGATGTACATAACCTTTCTACTCGATTTAGAGGTCTAAATTCACCTCCGCAACATTCTGCTGCTTGTTTCTAGCGATCATTTTCTTTTGACATATAACCTCAAGAGCATTAATCCTTTCCGGAAATTTTTTTGAGTGCATTCCAACAACGTCGTATTAATTTGCCCAAGCAAATTAATGCTCGAATGCAGATTCGGTAAGAAAATAGTAACTACACAAACCCTAAAAAGAAGTAATTCATACCTCCAAAAAATTTCCAAAAAATCTTGTTGTCTTGGTTACGGCTCATGAACTAATTTTTCTATTGGTCATTAATGAGTGTCGTACGATTTTCAGGTATATCATATGTACAATAGCTTACCAAAACTCTATAAAATATATAGTCTAGTGCAATTTAAACTTAAATTACGATATGAATTGTTTCATAGACAGTGTGAAAATTATTTGTAGTGACAATTATATGTATACAGTGAAATCTCTAATAAGCAGACACCGTGGTGCCACGATTTTTGTCTGCTTAATGGAGGTGTTCTCTTAATAGAAATGCTTTAATTTACAATTTTGTTTGTTTAATCTTTAGTTGAATATAGAACACCAAAAAAAAATACATATTACTATGTAGATACACAGTAGTGTAGCATCCTACCCATACATTATTTTTTGGCAAAACACTCCAGCAAAATAGACTGTTTTTTGTTTTTTCCTTCGAATAGTTTGTTAGCATAATAGGTTTCTAGAAGTCTTTCAGTTTGTAAAGTACTTAGCGTCATAGATGCACAGAACGCTAGAAACGTCCAGACGAGTCCATTACGTTCAACAAGGTGATTTCCGCTGTTGTATTCAGTTCATTGCCGTTCGTCGTGTCATTTCGTTTACATGTTTCAATTACTATTAACTCGTTAATAATATCAAAAAGTGGTTTGGGCGAGCACCTTACAGTCTGGTAGCTACATGACGCATTGGAATAGTCATTTATTGTCCGTAGCGCCATATTCGAACTTTCTCAGGTCGCACGTGTATTCAAGAGCCTTTGGCCTGCGCCCTCTGCCAGATTCCCAGCTGTTGTCTAAAATGCAGCCACGACCAAATGGCGAAGGTCCATGCACAGCTTTGACAAAAATTCACAGCAAAACGGGCAAATTTAGAAATAATGCATCGCGCGGGACGGAGCGGGGACGCACGGCGGAAAGCGTTTAGGGGAGGGCGGCCTCGTGAGCTTCTGGTAGAGCTTGTACTTCTTATGACATGCTAATTTATTTAGCATTTGAAACCAAAAATAAATCAGTATGAAAAGTTTTCCTTTAAAATGGGAATTTTAATTTGCCCCCCTAAAAAATACCCATTGCTACGCCACTGATACCGTCTATTGGCGCATAGCTGTAGCCACGCCTATGTACTTCTTGTTTTGAAGCCACTCTAGCGTCGTGAAGCATGGTGGCCTCAAACC
>OW679200.1:142915699-143057698 GCA_940337035.1 Agriotes lineatus
ACGCCAATGAATCGCTACACAAATAAAATTTTAATACACCTAAGGTCTTACATAAAGAGAATAATCTAAAAAAACTTCTATGCTTGGAGATGATTGAAACACAAAAAAGCCCCAATGCAATTAATTATAGAACTGATATTGACAACCTGAGTTCTATTTATCATAATTTGTTTAAATAAAATTTTTATATACTTGAACCAAATATTTTACTCTTATATTCATGCTATTATCTTTAAAACTAACATTTCAATTAAATCAAAATTTAACTTAATACTTCTCTGCCCATGTTACCTGCATTTCCGAACTTTCTACACTTTTGCGCATTGACTGATAACTTAAATATGTGAACGGCCTTGCAAGCCCCTTTATCAAATTTCTTTTGCGTTCTGCTTTCAGAACAGCTAAGTTTTCTGGTTTTTAATTACATTTAAGTATGGATTATACATGAATAATAACTGCCTTTATTAATTATTAGTTTGTAAAAAAACTTTGAAAATGTGAAGGAATTTTCCAAAAATCCGTATACTCGAATCTTGCAAGTACACATGTTAAAGGAAGATCTAATTTGTCCGCTAATCTTCTTTTTTCTATTTTCAGAATGTAATAAGTTTTTAAATTATAATGAATTCATAAATTACTGAAGAAGCCACCAAAAATGGCGAAACGTTTAAAAATTTTTAAATTTTATTCTAATACTATATGATTTTTATTTATCATCAAAAATCATACATATTAAATAATTTTGACTATTAATCTCCTAAATTACTTTTCTATTGATAAGTATTCATTCTTTCATGTGTAATCAGAACAGTTTTGCAGCTGTGACCCAAAAGTAGGCCAACCAAAATAATTCCTAATTCTACATGTTCGTAATCAGCCTGCGAAAAAAGTCCATAGGGGAACTCAACACTGATACACTGGTACAGAGCGCTTAAGGCGTTACTGCACTGCTAATGGATATTTTTCGAAAAACTTATTTTACAATGGTAATTTCCATATAAGCCTATGCACAATTTGATGATAATTATGCACGTACATTATATCGTATTTAATGTTAACCGTCCATAACATATCCACTATTGGATAAGAAACAATAACTGACTTAGCTTAGAAATGTAGTTCAATGGGCGGAAAGATTTGAAAACGTAGAGAAGTCACACATCTCTAGCGTCGCATTGAATCGCTGTCCGCCAAAGTTACGCGAGATTTTCGGTCTCGAAGAGGAAAGCAATATGACGGCAGATTCTTTAGGGCTGCGTTGGAGAGATGATAAAGAACAGTCGTAGTTCAAAGGTTGACTACGAGCAGTTAGCGCGAATCCACAAGCGGTAAACGGAATATTCTTCCAGGGCCGCGCCGGGGTTAGGATCGCGAATCGATAGGTTGATATATAAGGCGTTTATTTGAATATATTCGACTATAGGTCGATGAGAAGTTTTGCGAAGCTCAAAACGAAACTGGATACGGAATTTCAAAGACGCAATTACGTTTTAGGGAAGCTGTGTGTTGTCGTAACTTGCCTCAATCTCTGTGCTCGATTATATTTGCCCAACTACTCAACTGTGGCTTTATGGGTTGCAACCCCAAATACAACGTCGCTATTCTATTTTCAAACGATTTTAACAAGGTGTTTGAACATCTTTAATGCGTTAAAAGAAAAGTCTTTAAAAGCTGCTTATACATAGAACAACTCAAATAGTTGAACTTACATATTTACCTAGAGTGTCGATATGTTATAGATGATGAAGATTATGTTCAATCTATCTTTTGCCAGATTCAGCTTATTTAGCGACACAATTCAATGGAGGTAAATATAATTTTATAGCAAAATCATTTAATTATTGCTTTTGTTCAGTTTAAGTGATAGACTATGGATACATTACATATCGAATTAATAAAAGCCACAATACTTAGAGTAACCAATTACAATATCATTCGCATCAAATTCATAATTATTTATCAGTATGTAGTCGAAATTGTGTATTTAGACAAACTATAGACACAGCAGGAATTTCTGAAAGGTGTAGCTATCGCATCACAGCACGAAGAGAACATATTAGCAGAACCATTTAAGATGTGGATAAAGTGATGCATTTCTTTATTAGTCTAAAGAATTTTTTTTTATAAATCCGCATTATAGGCGATGATATTGATGAAAAGATGAAACTGACAATTTATAAACTTACCAAATCTTCAATGGCTCTATTTGACCGTGATCTCTGCTTCCTGAATGACCGTTATCGATAATTCTACTTTTCAGAAGAAGCTACAATGTGGCGAAGAAGGTTATGAGAAATAGCAAACTTTAATCTAAAGGCTATGAAAAAATCTAAAAAATGATGAAAGCGTTTTATAAAAATAAGTAGGGAAGTTTAATCGAAATTAATAATTATTGTTGAAGCGAGAAAACACAAAATACCAGCTATTAATTTTTTGTTCCTCTGAGAAAAACTGCTGGCGCGAGAGGATACAGATCTTCTGGATCATCAATCGATGTTGTCGGTGATCTGTCATTGATTACTGCTTCAGTTTGTATCAAATTGGTTCTCAAATAATAATATGTTAATCTGCAAGTTCCACTCGCACCATCCTCTCCACCATGGTGTTCCGGGTGAATGAAATATCCAAGTGGCCCTATTTCATTGACATACCTCATTTAACTTCTTATTCTGAAATAATTTAATCCAGTTTCATGCTCCTACAAAGTTCGTCCCATTGTCAAGGAAATTAGTGTCTCAACGTGCAGTTTGACGAATAAATGTCATGAATGCTTCGGATAAGGCTTCAATTAATACGAGTAGATAAATAATTAAAGGTGTTCAGATTAATGGTACAGTAAACTGAGCAAGTAAGAACAACTGTCCACACATTTGAATTATCATTGAGGCAGAAAGGGTCAGTGAAGCAAACTGCGTTACCAAACAATTATCAACTGGTGGCGCTCTTCTCTGGTAGTGTTGCTATCTTCAACACATCATGCACATGTGCATGAAACTGCTAACGATTTTTCTCCCGTGAGTAATCCAATATGACTCCCTTAATTTGCCCATTAGACCTCAATGACAATAACTGATATGAACTTGCATATTAAGTTGGCGGACGAGAACATACAGAATAGAGAGCTAGTAAGGGAATCTGAATCTTACCTATGTCCTTTCATTTTGCAATTTGTGTCTTCAAGCGCTTTAATCGATTCTTCTTTTGAACTGAATATTTCTTCAAGTTGTCATATAACTTCAAATCTTGTCGAATGACCGTGAGTGATAACATCCAGTTTACCTTCGCGATTTTTTCTTCTTGCGCGACCTAGCCCTAACTTTGTAGCAAAATCTTCTGATCCAAGTCATGACACGAATATTTTTTGGATTGAAGAAAATTGTGCAACAAATCAACTTCCTCCTGGCGCTATGAACATGCTAGTTGTTGTATTCTTTTCGTTATTGACCTCCTTTTCATTAATATGTCCTTCATGTTGAGATTAAAATTCTGAAAGAAACTTCAGCCACCCACTTCCAGCTGATTTACTGTCCCTGCAGCATGTTTGTGTGTGCAGCTTCGGTCAGAATTAATATCTGATACACTGGATTTCCACCGAACGTCTCCCAATTAACATTCATTTCATAAAGGCTATACGGGCTGTGAAATCACTAGAGAACTGAACGAGAAAGCTTCTGCTGTGAGAGACATGAAACAAATTCCAATCTAGTGATTGTTGGATTACCAGAAATCCACTTGATGCCTAACCATAACTTTGGTTTCAGTTTTAGATCGCAAGAATATAACTGCAGCGTAAGTATCTTTGCTGTGTCACATTATGTAGGAGGCGTAGTTTGCTGTTTAGAATTTTACAAATCTATGGCAAATGTATCTCATTCAATAAAAAACATTTTGCATACCAGTACTCAATTGTTCTTCTCAATTCATTTATAGCTCTTTGTCACAATTTATTTTTTCCCTCCAAGCATTTTATAGAAATATTTTTGGTTGAAGAAGAGCTGAATATGTGAATTACCGATGCAATATTCCATTATGTCAAGTTCTCAGGTATCTCCAAATTGTTGAAGCTACGGATCTAACAGCATTTGACTTCCAAGTATCTTACATGGAGGTGTTTCGTATTATTAGGACGATATTATTCAATAGCTTTGTTGCCCTGATTTCATTACAACAATGAGACCTAGTTCAAAGCGGTCAATTGGTTTTAAATTCATATTTACTGAATAAGGAAACATATTGACATGTTAGAGAAAATATAGGATTTGCGCGTCAACTTTATCCTCTCTCCAAGAACTCTACGTAGTAAGTGACATGGTTTTTAAAAGAAAGACCCAGCTGTTTTAAATGTGTGAAAATTATTTGCCAGCTAGCTAGGAGTTACTATTATGTAGTAGACATCTTACCATATAAATATAACAAGTGTAATAGTTTTATATGTATTAAGGGCATAAGCAATATATTATAACACAAGGGAATGTTTAAAGCGCGACGCGAAGCAGAGAGCTATAATAGTGATTACGCTCGTGATACATACAACGTTTTATTTTATAGTGGTTCTCTAAATGGACAAAATTCAAGAATTTAGTATTTTGACTAAAGACTACTGCGGCATCGTTGTGCTGGCGCTTTGAGTTTTTGGGGTGCTACGGTTTTTATGTAGATTGTTGTTGTTTGTTATACTGCTTAGCAGCTTTATAGGCTCGAGGGCCATAAAAGCTATATTACTCCCTTTATCGAGGGCCAATAAACAAGATGATCGTTCTAGAATGAAGTAACATAATATGTAGTTTGCAATGTAGAAATTGCATAACACAACGGATTTGCTATATTTGCTTTTATCAAGACATTGATATTATAAGCGATATTGATATCGGCACTTGTCCAGTCTCGATTACCACATCATTCTAGTTTGTGAGATTTTCTTGGTGCTCCTTTTTTCTTCTAAAATCCCTTATACAACCCATACACTATCTAGTTGGTCTTACTCTGTTCTATTTCTCAATTAGTTTCTACTTCTACGAGTACATTTCTAGCAGTACCTTCTCCTCTGTCATTTTTTGTAGGTGAATGTATGACTCCAAGTATATTACCATTATTAATAGAAGAAGATTTTCACGAAATCATCGGATCAGAATTAAAATGACTAGATGTGATACAATTCTACAAAAGCAGCATTATGATTAGTGAGTTGTTAATGGTAATGCGGCATGAGGAAGGAGCTGAAAACGATCATGAAAATAATTGACCAACTCAGACATTGGCATTAGCTAATAGAAAAGGGAGAAAACGATTAAAAAAGTTATACAATATCGTCCATGAAGACTTCACAAAATCAAAACTCATCTATGGATATAGAAGAAGTTATTCCAATAAAATAAAATAATATATAGACTAGAAGATAATGTAAAATTTATGCTATAGATAACACAAATTATGAAACTGCGTTTGTGGTTTGGTAAAGTTTTACAGCCATTGTTCAGGGGATTTTAAGAAACTTGAAAAATCTATTGAATAAGTTGTACACGCTATAGTACAGGGTGTTACAAAAATGTTGGGCTGGCTATACATCGACGGTTTCTACAGCTAAAAATAAGCAAAAAAGTTTATATAAACATATGTCCTAAAATGGTTCGTTACTGAATTACAGCCACTTGAAGTTTTACATTTTTTTATTTAAAAAAGGTTACAGAAAACGAGAGTTTTTAATGTAAATCATAACAAATGTTCAAAATGACCTGCACAGGCAGTAACACACTGCTGAGTTCGTCGTATCCTGGACTGCCTCACGCGCTCAAAAATTCCTGGTGTATTTCGAATTTGCTGGCATCCATCTTCCACTCTACGTTGAAGATCCTCAATATTTTGAATTGGAGTAGAATATACCATAGATTTTAAATGTTCCCATACGTACCATTCGAGAGGATTTAAATCGAGAGACCGTGCAGGTTACGCTACAGGTCCACCACGACCAATCCATCTTCCAGGATATACGGCATTTAAAAATTCGCGTGCTGTGTGACTGAAGTGAGCCGGTGCACCGTCATGCATGAACCACATGCGTCCTCTAACATTTAGTGGAACAGCTTCCAGCAAACCTGGTAAGTCGTTTTCTAAAAAATAACGATAATTCTGCCCAGAAAGTCGTCGGGGAAGTACAACAGGACCAATCAAGAAGTCGTTGATAATTCCTGCCCACGCATTTAATGAAAACTGCGCGTGATGTCTGGACTGAATAATAGCATGAGGGTTTTCTTCTTGCCACTGGTGTAAATTATGAAAATTGACGATACCATCTCTTGTAAAACCAGCTTCATCAGTAAAGAGCACACACGTCAGGAAGAGACGATCGGCGGCGCATGGCTGTAACAACCATACACAGTAAGCTTCTCGCGGTGGGAAGTCATTCTCACTAAGTCCCTGTACTCTTTGCAGGTGGTACGGATAAAGCTGATTAGTTCTTAAAATCTGCCACACACTCACATGATCGACAACTTCCGCCGATGCAATTCTTCGAGTACTAGCACCTGAATTTTCTTCAACACGATCCAACATACGTTCTTCCAAGTCCAAAGTTCTTGTGGTTCTTGGTCTGCCGCAATCTCGGACTACCGGTTTGAAGGATCCTGTTACCCTTAATCTAATATGAAGCCTTTCGAAAATGGTCTGCGTAAAGTCTTCTTGCTGCTGTTCTGTTACAATGTGCCAAACCATACATTAAATGCATGTCGGACATCTTTTCGAAAGAATAATCTGCCATTTTGTACTATTAATTAGAAAACAATACTAATCAAATAAATGACCCAATCAACTGTCACGACTGAAAACAAAAAGCACGGGCTGCCTACTAAATATTGGTCTGAAAAGCTTTAAGTAAATTTCTTTAAATTCACCGCTGTAATTCAGTAACGAACCATTTTAGGACATATGTTTATATAAACTTTTTTGCTTATTTTTAGTTGTAGAAACCGTCTATGTATAGCCAACCCAACATTTTTGTAACACCCTGTATATTGTTTCGCAGGCTTTCATAAATGTATTACAATCACCTGACTTCTTCAACATAGCTGTAAATCCTTCGGTAACTTATAAAATGTCCTGCATTAAAAAAAGATGTATCAGTTTCTCAAATTCCCCTGGACTGGCTGCAATTGCAATTATCGTTAAGCCCTTCAGATATATACTCTACACAAGCAATTTCTAGTGTATAGACGAGAGCACTCGATTGGTGCGAGATATGCCAATTAGGGGAGGCATTCCACTCCTATTTGTGCAATGTGAAATACATTGTTAGTGCATTCAACCAGATACATAAATATAATACTTATAAATATTGAATATCTATCTTACATCAGTATTTTCACTATGCTGAACGACAATAAAAAGATTAGTGAACCGTTGCTGAACATATTATGCAAACCCTATTTCAGTAGAGTGCAGCCCTGCATGTACCTACTCGAAAACTTCATTAAAGTTTCAGGAAACTGCTTTCAAAGAGAACTTATGCACGCAAGCGGCTCTTCAAATGAGGATGTTCCCGCACTGAGTGTAGTTTGCTATCAACATCGATATCCGCACGTCGCGAAAAAATAAAGTCGTACTTTTGCCTGAAACGGAATGTCTGTCAAATATCACACTTCGAGACCACAAGCGTGTATCGAACCGGTATCTCGGTTTAGATGCCTATTTCGATTTTAACACAGTCTGGCTCATATTGCTCACGACGTTACCATACTTGTATGAGTTGGTTTGCTCCACCAAGCAATTGCTTTGGTGTATATGGAAGTATGAGAAGTTGTGTACACCAAGAATATTGTTTTAGTTATTTGTTAAATCAACAGCTATGCTTACATTTTATTTTGTCAAGCATATATTACTTGCGAGTCTTGTCGTAATAGGCTTTCAGATATAAAAATATTACAAAATATAGATAATGTACTTATAGCTTGAATAACGAAATTGTATTCAATGGCATCATTACTGCATGTCAACAGAAGGAGGAGGAACTCAGAACGAAACATGGAAAACTCATGTAAAATATAGTTGTCTAACTAATTTGTAGTAAAAAACTAAAGTAAATGGCTTCTAATTACTATTTACATTAAAAACTCACTTGTTTAATGTTGTTAAATCTAATCTTGTTCTAAATTTCGAATTCATTTCGTAATTAACTCAAGAATGTTCAAGTCAGCACTTCTAGTCGTCACAAAGCACTGGGTCGCCTATAGTATTATAAAACACTATTCGGCAAAATCCATCTATAACATGAGGCTGAACTTTGCTAAATAACTCGTTTCGTGTTGTAAAAACACTCCCTAATAATTGTGCGTGTTTGTGACGTGGCTGTATAAGCAAAATTCCTTGCAGATCAAAAATTCCACAAGAGAAAGCAATACTGATACACTGGTACAGGGTGCTTAAATATTACTGCATTTCTGACGGGGATATGCTCTAAAACTTATTTCATTACATGCAACTTTCTTATTAAGACATACACAAAACGGGAATGATTTGCACATGCAAAATTTTATCTTAATGCATGTGACATATTTTGGATTAGTGGTAAATCACATATGCCATTCTAACTAATAAAACGTATTTAACTTCTGGAATACAGTGCATAATTAAGGACGTACTCGAGCTTTTTCCATGGCTTCGTTGGAGTAATGTACAACGCTAGTTCGCAGCTTAGCTACGAGCGTCGACATAGATCTACACGCTGGTAACGAGATGATTCACCAGGGCTGCATCGGGACGATACAAGGCTTACTTTAAATATATCCTAGCCGAGATTGATACGAAATTCCGCATAACTCAAAATGCGACGAGAGTGGGAATTTCAAATTAGGACCATGCTGTGGAGAGATGGATATGCAGAATCGTCATAATTTGTCAAATCTACATTCACGGAATAAGTAACGCTGGCATCACACACACGCACCCTTAGGTTGACTGCCCCTGATCAACTTAAGATCTACTTCCCGCTCTGAAATCTTGGCAAGAGAAAGTTCAGCGTGACGAATTATCGAGCCCCTCTGTCGCATGCAATCAAAATCTAGTGGCGGTGTAAAATCTCAACCTGACCTAACAAGATCCTGGTCACAAAAGTATAAATTGTCATACAAGCATGTAAAACTGTCAGCACAGAGTTGAATCATTTTCATGCATTGACATTCGAGTAAAAAAAGTTTGTGTGCACGCCGCAGTAACATAATGCTTCCTATTGGTTGTCAGTATTCGTCAGTTCAATGCAATACTTTATTAGTTGTGTAAATAAGTGTTTGTAATACTGCTTCATCAACTTGCATTCCATAATTTTATATCTAATTTTAGTGGATGCTATATAGTTCAATATTAAGAATTGTTTTTTGTTTTCAGGTAAGAATCTACACATCTTGTTTCAAAAATGGAAAAGATAGAGCACCAGCAAGTAGCACCTTTTTACACTGCTCCACAATAGTTTAAGGTAGGAAAAGCTATAGATTATAACACTATCAAGTTTTTCAAAATCGAATAAGTATTAATATTTCAGCTAGGTCATGCGTTAAACCACAATTTTCTATTGTAAATATTATAACTATTTCGCGATGTACTGATCGCTTCAGCTTTTCTAATGTTCTTACTGATAGTGATAAGCAATTGAAGGTTATAAATATAATTCCTTCATTTATATAACGGCAACTTCTTTTATCCAGTTCTGGATGTAGAATCCGTCGTACCTCTAAATGCCTACGTTACTTTTATAAATAATGTAAGCACAAGATGTCACGCTTTATTCAACAAGAATAATAGCTATTTAAGTAACAAGGAATGTAAGGACCTATTAACATTTAAGGTATGCAAGTACAAGCCAAGGCAAAGCCGCTGTTCGTTGCATGCCGAAAATGTTAATAGGCGATACATTCCGAGTTATCTTATATATTTCCCGCTGTTTATCGAAATTTTCCTAGATTTTTGAAAAAATCATTTGGTTTGTCATCTGTCACCAGGATTAATTTTCGTGAGTCGTGTTACCTGTGAGTGTCACATGTCACATAAACACATGCAATTATAAACAAAACGTCTAAGTCTGCATCTTGCTTTGATAATTTTATTTTATTTTATTAAAATGATGTAGAAGACAGTGAACTTTAACAAACAAATTATATTTTTGTCTTAAACCTAGCTTTGAACTTTCGAGTCTTTTACATAGCCAAAACTTTGAACAAAATGGCTTCCAACTTCTGAACAACCGACAAAGCGGATAAAAAACAAACTATTTTGTCAGTTTCTATATTCCTATGCCTTAAAATGTATACCATTACTTTTAATATTTTCTAGAAATATTAATGTAAAACATATTTTCTTTGATTTTGAAGTAAAGTATGATTAAAAATTATTTTCATCTAGGATGGCTATGGAATAGTTGTGAATTTATGAATTGTTACGGTCTTATACTGTCTTTACGACACCGCACCGGCTCATACAACAACCAAATGGCCGGCGCGGGCGAAATGCTACAAAATCGGGACGAAAGTTCTCCTAGGCCGCTACCCATGCCGCAACAAGATAAGCCGGCTAAGCAATCAGTGGAGCTAGGGCGGGTTCTTAACGAGATCATCTGAGGCCAACGGCCAGAGGGGCGGTACGTAACGATAAAAATTGATAGGGCGCCACCAAGCCTGTAGTAAGGGTGTGACCGAGTAACCGGGCATGGACAGTCAAGCGGTAGCGAAGTATTCAAGATACTCCGTCTATAAGAGTGCTCGGGAGCTGTAAGCTCAAACAACAATTTCTTCTTCTTCTTCCACTTGTATATAAGCTTACAGCTTGTTTTAACCCAAATTATCCTTCCATCTTTTCTTTGGTCTGCCTGGACTACGCCTTCCTCGTGGAACATTATCTCTGGCCACCTTTACTTGTCTAGTGTCTTCCATCCTCGATATGTGTTGGTCCCATTCTGCTCTACGGTTTTTCACCCAGTCTCCTATTTTTTGTATCTTACATTGGTCCCTTATGTCCTCACTTCTTCTCTGGTCTCTTAAGGTGTTCCGAGTGATCCTTCGTAAGATTTTCATTTCTGCTGTCTCTAAGGTTTGTTGGGTCTTTACTGTATCTGCGCGGGTCTCTGCTGCATATGTAAGTACAGGTCTTATAACTGACTTGTAAATTCGTGTTTTTGTTTCCACATTTAAGTATTTATTTCTCCATATGCAGTCGTTCAAGCACCCCGATATTTTTAGAGCTTTGTTAGTTTGTTTTTGTACCTCCTCATATAGCATTTTTGCGCTGGTTATTTCAATTCCCAAATAGTTGAAGCTGCTCACTTGCTCAATGACTTGTCCTTGTAACTCAAGTTTACATCTTAGTGGCTCTTTACTAACTGTAAGACATTTAGTTTTGGAAATAGCGACTTTTAGGTTGTATTTACCACAGCTTTGCGAGAAGCGGAACAGAAGTCTTTGTAATTTATCTTCGTTATCTGCGACTAATGCCGCGTCGTCTGCGTAGCAAATCATCTTAATGTGATTATTTGTCAATTTGTAGCCTTGTAAAGGTGTTAGATCTGTAATTATTTGATTCATGATCAAATTGAATAATAAAGGACTGAGCGAGTCTCCTTGGCGGATACCCTTGGTTATAGGACTGAAAACACTGGGATTGCGATATCGGGACCTTTTAGCCGTGGCTGCGCCGCCACCAAACCTACCTGCACGCTCCAATTTCTCAAGCCCCGTCGTACATCTATCTTTACACTGGAGGGCGCTATCTGAAACAGAGAATTCACAGGTCGAACAAGAATAATACGTCCCTTAATCAGATATGTGTCTATTGGTCGACTTTACATTCGGGCAGCAAAGCTTATATTATCTCTTAAAATACGCACCAGCTGATGAACGCGCTAATGCTACTGTACAACACACAACACGTGACGGGCCGCTGTTGCTTCGTCACTTTACATCATAAAGAACAGTTAAAAATGTGCGCCCTAAAAGGGGGCGTTAGTTCATGACAACAAATCATTCGCCGGCGTAGGCGACGGAAGCAGTGTAGCTGTTGGCAAACACGGCGCCGCAAAGATATGCGACGAAGTAGCTAACGGCCTAATTCATTAGGCAAAGGGGCAGCGTAACTGCAATATTTGGCCAAAAGGGGGGCTAACATAGCCTCGCAAAGATATGCGAATTTTGAATATATGCCAGCCAATGCCACGTCGCCCAGGCATACGATAAATTAACTTAACACCTGATAAACGAGGCACGAAGCCAGCGCACATATGAAAGGTCTCGAACAAATTGTGACAACTACGGCGTCGCACGGTTATGCGATGCGTTCGTTTGCGGATTAATCGGTTAGGCACAACAAAGCCCGCACACACGCAGTTACTGAAATAAAGGCTAGCAACGGCCGCCTCACAAAAACATATGCGAAGAGTTCATTAACTGTTTATACGGGCAGGCACAAAGCTCACGCCCATGCAACATTTTAATGAAGGCTAGCGACGGCAGCGTCACAAGGCATCGTAGCCTCAGAGCGCCACATAAAACAGTGATAAACGATTAAAGAGGCACAAATACGCCCCCGCAGAATGAGCACAAACGCAACATCGTTCACAGGAGTAACAACTGTTATGTTTAAATGGTTCTATTTACAGGTACCTTAGTTCGTAGACGGTCGTTGAGGAGTGCGTGCAGTCGGTTGGCGGTGGACGACAGCCTGTGGCATTCAATTAGACGCGAACAGGCATGCGGGACAATCGGCATGGAATCCGCCTGTCATGGCGGAGATCGGAATGCGCGCCTACGAGAGCAACAACAGCGGTAATGAGACTCCACACGTCCTGCCAGGATAGATCCCCGACTCGTCGACTTAAAGGGGACGACCCCTTACTTAAGGAAGCAGAACTGGATTCAAAATGCCCATTGTACCTACACCACGACGTGATAACTCACAACTTGCACGCCGCACACCACCTGTGTTCTTCACAGCCCAGCCGGAACTCCATAAACGCACACACAGTTTACAAACAAATTTCGCTGGAACAGCACGAGAAGCGCAGATAGCTTTCACGGCAACGGTACAAAATACAAAGGCCGGCGTCCCCAAGCGTCGGGACGCAAGAGAACGCCGCTCACGGCAACACAATAACTGACCGCTCTGTTCAACGGCCTGGGATCAACTCCCGCAAGAAGCGTTAGGACGCCGGGAACTGGCGTTACCACGTGACTCTCGACAGCCAATGGCAATGCGAAGAATCGAACAAGCACGTCGCGGTGACAAGGAAAGCGAGAGGCTTCGCAGTCGCTCCAAAACAAACAAGTGGCGTTCAAAGGATGTTCCAAAATGATCGAAGCGGGGCAGCCTCGTCTATATACAGGGTAGCCGAATTCAAATGAGCAAGGAATGAGCTTGCGCTTGTGAGTTTTTATGATAAAAGTTAAAAATGATGCTGGAATCAGACCTGAAGTACAGATAGGCTGTACAGACAGCTTAGATAATCAGCTAGGTGGCTGAAGGCTGCAAAATGGCTTAACAGAATGCAACTATGTTTATACTTAAATGTCAAACTTGACATTTTATTTATAAGTGGGCTGTAGTTGCATTCATAAATTAGGACTAGTATTTTGTGTCAGGCTTTAGACCCGTGCACTTGTAAAGCATGTACTACTGACGGGTCAGATAGTCCCATATTTGTTTAACGAAAACTGTTGGTAATCCTAACAAAAGTAAAATATTTATTTTTAAAAATGAAGCTAATTAATACAACTCCCAACCACTTAGTATAGAAGCAAAAATTAAAAACAGTTTAGGAGAAAATATGTAGTATATTACAATAAACTAGAATTTCATAAGCATCACAAAATTGATCACGTTTGCGATACATTTTCCTGGACAAATATAACACCTCTTTCTCTTTGAGACACTGACGTGTTACTGAGGCTTTAAATTGCTCCAGAAGGAATTTCTAGTATGTTTTTTGCAAGGTTCCGTAATTTTTAAAGAACCTTAGTTTCAGGCTTTCACACAAGATTCAACATAAACTATGACCGATCTTTTTAAAAAAAATCAATTTATTGGTTTCCTCCAGCGTACAATTTTGGATGCATGCCTGTGATCCTAAACCGTAGGAAAGGATAATTTTGTGCTCACCGCCAAGCAGCAACCCGTATATGCGGTAAAGGCAGGAGATCCAGAGACATCAAGCGAACTGCACGTAAAGTTTGTGGTCGGTGCAGCCTACCTACGTATTTCCATTTTTGTAATAGCATATAAGTGATGGAAATTACTTTACATTAGTGATAACGTTTCAGTTGTTAACGCACAATTGAAACAAATGCAGTGCTTAAACTTTTGGGTTCCGTTCTTCGGTATCATTAACTGAGTTACTGTCGTACTCCTAAAATCGATTTTTTTTTATTGGACTTGATTTATGCATTGCCGTACATGTTCCGTTAGCTTATTTTTTCTGAACGCTGACTGAATTTTATCAGTCCCCAGGTTACCTTCCCGGACGCGTATTTCACATGCAGATCCGCAACTGTGGGTGGAGCCAAAACGCAACGTCCAATACGATACTCGGTGATGATAGCGCTGAAGCAGTGATTTAGTCACCTTTCAGTTCATCTGTTTAGATGTAATGCCACAGTATACATACTTGCAAATATATATACTGTAGTAATGCAGTAGGGCCAGTCAAATTTGTTAACCGTCTAATATAATAATGAGTTTTAACGATTTAGTGATTGATGGCGTCTTGGCACAGGAAGAAATACATACGTCTTTACCATCTGGTGTATATAAATACGAAAAATTGGACATCCACGTCAGTGGCGAAGGAGACTTTAAATGTTCATTACGCGTAAATTTATGTGACGAAAAGAGCGTTAAAAAGTGGTTGGATGACTTTTTTAGTATAACGGAGACCAATTACATTGTAAAAACAAGTAAAATTTGCAAATGCTAAAGCAAATGCCGCTGTCATTATGTGGTTTTACAACATTTGCTTTGCCAGCATAGCTCTCGCCGAAAGGTAAGTGTGGAATTAATTTCCTTCAAACCTGAAAATGATACACATCTGTTTCGACAACGATCAAAATAAGGGGTCATTTGCGGATGTTATTGATACGCGAAATATTCCATTTTTAACGTGGTAATTATAGGATATTATTTTATTTACGTTACCATTGACGACGTGCGCGAAGTATTTCAAACAGTAGCGCGCGAAATACTTTTCACGCGCTGGCAATATTTTCTTCGTGAATATTTTTTATTAAATTATTAAATCTCACAAGTGCAAAAAGAAGTTTTAGATACGAGTTGGATACATACTTCATAGCACCAGTCAATTTTAACTATAACATTACAAGTTTAATTTTTTCATGTGTACCTACTTTAAATGCCGTACACTAAATAAATTAAAGTCAGAAAATTTTTAAACCAATCACAGAAAAATTCAGTGATAAGTGCAAAGTATGCAATTATCATTATGCACTTTTCAGTCTTGAATTGAACTAGCAAAATGCAATCTTTTTACCTATACTGTAATTCATTATTTATGAAAATTACATATACAATAAAATTATGATAATTCATTACTGTTTTATTATTTGTAATGCATTGGATTTATGTAATAGTCACGCATCATATATTTCGTAGATAATTCATTCGCTTCCATAATCCTACCATGGGTGCACTTCTGTTTTACTTTGCACTTTGACATTGTAGACAGTAGATCATGTATTCATTAACTATACAATTTTGAAAATATTAAACACTATTGACCTCTAACCTTCGTAAACGATACTTCGTTTACTTATTAATAAATCAGCCGAAAATATCGAAAGATTATAATGAGTCCGAATCGGCCTATTAGAAAATAAAAATTAATTACTACTAGCTGAATTGTACATTTAAAAGAAATTGCATCAATTTCCACTTTATTTAAATATATTAGATCCACAACCGCTGACAAATATGGAATTCCTATCAACGCGTCTTCTATTGGACGTTGCGCTTTAGCACCACCACCAATTGCAGATCTGCATGACATATGTGAAATACGCTTCCCGAACATACCACTCCAAACATCGGCATACATTAAAGTCGCCGTTTCGAGCTAGTAAATGTCGCCATTCCAATGTTAAATTGTTATAATAGCCCTGTTTCTGTAGAAGTCATTCCGCCTAACAATCATCACATTTGAATAAAATAAATTTACTACAGAATGTAACACCATGACGTGGACTTTGGGGAAGCCCCCCACCTATAGCTTAGTAACGGACAAGCTGCGGCTGCCCGCTCATTATTTCACTTGTAGGTTTGTTCAATACAATATCATATTTCTATTTCTATTGTTTTTATAGTTCAATGGAAGGCAACAATTTAGACGCATTTACAGGTGATATGGACACCAAGCGGAAGAAGATGTGGTGAGTTCAAACGGCAACTACTTCAAGAGCTTTTACGACACCTCGCATATACTCTTCTGAGTTAGAAACGCTCTAAATATCTTCAGGATAGAGTAAACAATTCTTTAACACACAATAATACGTAATTAGCTTCTACGTCTCTACTTAACTGATTTTTACATATAGGCATCTACGTTTTCTGAGTAAAACCCCACCCATGTCCCATTGAAGCTAGTCGTGTGCACCTTTCAGATTTACGAGAAGTAGCAATTAGCGTTTTGTACGTAATAGACCACCGTCGTGTCTTAGGAGATGTTGAGTATTTAACAGATTTTTGGTCTGGCGCATGATCATCTGCTTTAATAATATTATTAAAGAATATGTCAGCTTTTTTGTGATGTCCACCAAAACAACGTTCTCCATACTAGCTATCAGAATCACCGCTGTCCTTTTTAATGAACGTAAGATACAATGGTTTGATCAGCTGATAAATATTTAGAAGGGTTAAACTCCGTAGTTTTTCAAAATACCAACATAAGTTGTGTTCTTTCAATTCTTGCACTAATTGCAATGGTGGGCGCCAGTTGCAACCTGTACTATTTAGAGTTGTACCAACTACAAATTCTTCTTAGCGAAGTACGACTTCAGTCGGTATACCCGTAGATAATTTTGATCGTACACATTTGTAGTATATAAAGTACTTCCGCACTGATTATATAATGAGCTTTAGAACAAGCTAAACCTTTGATCTTGGCTCCATATATGGCTAGTTTATTGGAAATATACTTCTCAAATCCACAACTTCCTCTCAAATGCGTAAGCAGTTTTTTCAACTGTCGAATTAGGTCTTGAAGAGTAACATTGTTTTGAGTCCTGTACTAATTTATTTAAAATATCTGAAATAGGTACAATTCGTTTTTCTTTAGCTTTTTTCCGTCTTGTTTCTTTAATATTAAAATGAAAACAACAGAGTTGAAACGAGAAATGAGCAAGAGAGGGATTGCATCGGAAATGTCACTACTAGTTCCATCATAGTCTGATTAAAAAATTCCAAGCGAATAAAGAAACCTATAATACGGCGTGATCCTCACATCCTAACGTGTTGTACTCCTTAATATTTGAATAATTATTTGACTTATTTGTCAGATTATCTACCTCAATGGCAGTTTTATACATTTTTAATTCCACAGTTCATGGCTACGAGTTTTAGGACCAACACTGACTTCAAACAATACATAAGAAAGTTAAATCTGTTTACACACATTTATTGGCTTTAAAACATAAGTGCAACCATCAAAAACTTGAGAGAAAATAGGATTAAATCCGCCATAAACAACGTGCGGGACAGCCTGGGCTACATGAATGTATGTTGAAACATACATATAAAACATACTTAAACGGTATTAAAGTAACGTTGAAATAATTGTGCTCCAAACGCAGATGTGAAAAATGTTTAAAAATGGCCCCGGCCAAAGCCGACACACATTCATATTTGCATATTTTCACACCGCACAATTTGAGTAGGCACGCTCAGTCCTTAAGCGCGATACTCACACAACGGTAGCTAGTGCTGATCGCTTTAAACTGCAAGCACTTACGGTATCAAATATACCTTGAAGTTGGGCCAATGAAAACTGCTGCGTGCTCTTGAATTGCTTCACCTACTCTGGACGATGCAGCGCTTGAAATTTTACTACACTCAGTGCTGCGGACAAGTCCCATTCTCTTATTTCTGGCTCACCCCAGTGACAATGCGTTTGCTACAGTTGCGAACGCTGTGTCGAATCACTCAAAACTTCTAATCGGCAAATTATTTACTTCAGGCTTCACGCTTAGGGTAAACTTGCACAATACACTCAGGAGCAGCAGGACCATGGACCCAGACTAAAGCTGAACTTGAAAATAACAACGAAATAGCTTTCACCCGTCCTTCCGCGAATCGGATCTGGAGTTGAGTTGAATGCTGCACGCCCGAAATCAAGCTTTACAATTCGTCTACAGCATGGGACATGCTCGATAAACTTTTAAGTATATTAATTTACACTGGTTAAAACTATGAAATAATGAAAAATATGTAGAAATACAATTTGGCTATATCTTTAAGGAAATAACACTACAGGCACGGGATAACAGTAAAAGTTTCTTTTCTGTTTTATTCGTTTTATATATAAATAAAGATGAAAATTGTGATGTAGGTTCATACGCCTATTAGTAATTTTGCTGTACTTTGCCTTTTTTCAATTTCTTCGCTGTGTGTTCAATAATTCTAGTCGATATCAGTTCCCGAGCTTGTAAAGGAGGTAAGGGTGGATTTAGTTGTAATGAGCGTTGGAAACCTCGCAGTACTGTGATAATTTTGTTAGTTCTCGTCTTTTCTTTAAATGATTCCTTTGTTGACGATTTAGTCGTATCCTTTCCATATCAAACTCGACTATTCTATTAATCTTAGTGTCAAACACCTTGTATTAAGTCGTTACCATTTTGGAATCGTTCTTGGATTGTCTCTCTCCCTTGGTCATTATTATTCGTTTCAACATCTTCTCGACACTGTTCGCTTTCCATAATTTACACTAGTTCTGTATTAGAATGAGGACTACTGGTAGGTACTAATGAATATAAAAATGATTTTATAGTATAAAATAACACCTAGGCAACAAACATGCAATGTTTATCTCAAAAATGTGAATACATTTCTAAAAAAATAATTTTCTATTATAGACGGGTCATGCTGAACAGTCAACTTGTCACTGCGCTACAGCGGCCCCTAGGTAGTAGTTAAAAGTGATATAAGTTTTATATTGCGTATACACAAAACATGAAACACGTAATTGGGTTAGGTGTTGTAGAAAATCTCTTATCGACCTATTATAAAATCGTAGGCCGCAAATAGTTTAATTATTGCAATGCTATTTTGTGAAACACAAGTCATCTGATTGTACGACGTTATGTTAAAATTTTCATTTGTAAATTTGTAGTTACAGTAAAGGTATAGTATCTCCTATGACCCATTATGTTAGTGAAAACCGATTTATATTCAGATATAATGCTTTTAAATGATAACTCATTGAGATCTTCGGGCAATATTCCAGGTTGTTACAAAAATATCGAAATTTACCGTCTTAGGCAAGATTTGTAAATCAGCGACGGCGCTCTACTGAGATCAGCGTCGTTAACGAGCCAGATATATTCAAACGTACAAAGGGCATATATTTAAGAAGTAATTACCTACTACATATTTATGGCTGTAAATGTCAAGATCCAGGAATTAGAGACAAAAGATCTAGCAAAATTTCTGCAGTTCTATACATATTCATAAGATCGGAATCGGAAGCTAGTTTTTATTTCCATAGTGTGACGTACGAAACGGCGCCGACTTTTGCTTGCTCTTGGCAATTTGGAGCCAAATGAAATCCTCGAGCACTTCGAGTCCTGATTAAATTAAATGTTCAATAACTGGGCTGATGCTCGCTTAACATTTTGAAGTCGCTTACTTTTTGTGCTTTCTATAAGGAATAGTTCATATTCAATAGAACTTAAAGATTTTATTGAAGAAACAAATTAGCTTACAGCTTTAGGTGGTATCTAAAGAAGCTGACAGTACAAATGATGAAACGCCAAGGCAAAATGTTGGATAAAAGACACAAGTTTCAGTGCATTCCTCAATTAGTGTTCGTGATCAACCTTCACGCACTTTTTATTTGATTAGCTTGTACTGTATGAACCATGACATGCAACAGCCAAAGCGACTACTGTAGATGATATCAGCAAGAATTTGCTACCTCAGCTACTTAATTTAACATATCCTTTAATGTACGGTTACGGCCAAATTAAAACGAACACCATTTTGACATTCTATGTCATTTTCATAAATTTTGGTAAATCAGGCTTTTACTTGACAGTACCTTGACAATTTGAATTCTTAATATGTCATTTTTAATTTTTATGTTTCTTAGGTGATTTAATACCAATTCACAATAGAGTAAAGTACTGCCCGGTTTTATTTGGCCGTAACTGTACCTACCTACACTTTGCGTAATGCAACGCAATGTTTCAGTTTTTCTTGAGTACACGGGTGCATAACCAGCAGTACTAAATAATAAGTAGCTGAGGCGTAAAGCTAGCCACATTATCCTCACTAAATGCCCTCTGGCTCTACCTTAACGATCTAGACTAGCCAAGCCCCTAAGGAATATTAACCCTAGCTAAGGAGACGATTATTATTATTATTGACACAAAACGGAAGAAGCGCATGATTGCAAATTATAGCATTTTCTTATTTCAAATGTTGTATTTAGTGACACCATATTTATAATAATAAATGTCTTTTATTTCATGCGCATGTCAAAAATTACATTTTTTGCATTATTTATTGTACAAAAAATGGAACATTAAAGTTCTAGTACTTTAAAGTAAAATTTTAAAGTTCAAGTACTTGAAAACTTATTTATGGTACAAAAATGGAACATTAAAGTCCTAGTACTTTAAAGTGAAATTTTAAAAGTTCAAGTACTTTAAAATTATACGTCAGTTGTTGGCATGAAATTTGAAGTGATTTACAATCTTTTATTTAAAATTTATTAAACTTGCAGCATGAAATAAACCGTTGTATTCACCACGAACGAAAATTGTTTTTAAAGGTCCTAGCAAGTAATTCCTTCCTTGGCTGACGCCTCGGACGTAAACTACTTTCTCGTCCTTTAAAATGTCACTTTTCGTTCTAGATAAATAAACTACTATTATTGATGAAAATACAAAATAAATTACATTAAAAATTAATATATTCTTTGGGCGAAGTTCAGCAATCACCCTACGTTACGTATGCTGCTCTTTCACTAAACCCTAGATTCGGCATTAATAAAAACAAGGAAGGAATAGTGAAATCAAATACACCACTGCCCTGATGTTAGGAGTATTGCTTTGACTGTTCTAATATCAGTTTATTGGTTAAAACTAGTTTCAACTTAGGTAAATTGTATATTTTAATAGTGCTTGGTAAAGAATTGTATCACTTTGTTATGTCATATGAAAATGATCGGTTAAAGAATTCAGTACAGTGTTGACGTGGAGTAAGAGTTCCTTTGAATCTTATATTTCTATTATATACATCCGTACGAAATATAATTTTGTTATATAAGTAAACTGGTATTTTGTTCAATATAATATTATGATATAAGTATGCAGAATTCAAATATCGCTTTTTCCATGTTTATCCATCGCACGGTATGTAACTTGTGACTGATACGGTATTATTTTTATGCCAAATATTACCCGTAAGCCTGAATTTTGTAATTTTTGTATTCACTTTTTATCTGTAGTATCCAGAAATTGGCCATAAACTGTGTCTGCATAATCAAGAGTAGAACGAGCTAGTGAATTACATAGCATCAATTTAACTTTCTGTGTTAACATATGCCTATTCTAATAAATTTATTTTAAGTTAGAATATGCTTTTGTAAATTTTAATTCTGGATCTATAAACATCCCTAAATCTTTAACAGTACCTAGCTAAAACTGGCCCCACTACTTGTGTAGTTACAGTTACAATAGCTGCATTTATAATAGCTTGTCTATCGCTTCTTTTCTCAAATAGTACCAGTGCAGATTTTCTTGGATTATTATTAAGATGATGTCATAGGCAAGATACTTATATGACTAAAAGCTTTTGGACTAGAGACTTTTTCCAACGGTGTAACTGTGGCTCGTTTCCTAGCTCTGGGGAATTTTGAGTTTTCTAAGCAAAAATTAATAATGTGTATAATATGTGGTAGCAAGTACGGTATACAGAGACTAATTATTAATATATTAACGCCATCTCATCCAGCGGCTGTGGTTTTAAGGTTTTTAATAATTTTGAAAATAACTTTTGTTTTAACGCTTTCAAAAGTAAGTTGTAATTTAATCGGATATCTAATATTGTAATTATAAAATAAATTCGCTGTCTTCATTTAGTTTCGGTATTGAATTAATGAAATAATTGTTAATTTCTTCAGTATCTGATAAATGATCGGGCAATTCAAGAGATTTAGATTATTACTTTCGTCGTCTGAAGGATAGGAGGTAGTTAAGGAAATTGTTTTAGTGGTCGAATAAATAACAAACTGAAAACATGTAAAAACTAAGTTTTGGTATCATTAAAAAAAATATGGAAGATAACCCTGTTTTATTAGTATATTTTTGGTTGGAATAATCATACTTAAACTAAATCTACGTGGTGATTAAAGATCAAAATTTAAAAGGCTGAGAATAGAAGAATAATTAATTAAAGAGAAAGAAGATTATTTGTATATGGTAGACAAAACTAATGGATAGAAGAGTAAGTACTTTCAAGTAAAGTACTAAGTTTTGTTTTGGATGTTGCATTTGACATGTGACGGGAGTGAAATGGAATTACATCAGGATATGTGTTGTTGAGTGGACCTTCCAAAGGGGTGACATCCAAGAGGGAAGGAGAGTTCTAAGTAGCAGTAGACTGTAGCAGATTGAGGTCCAGGTTTGCTGATTGCTGACAGGAGTTAAAGGTTTGCTGGTGTTGAGCAGTTTGAATGAGTGGACTGTCGTTGTACGGTGCCTGAGGGAGTCTAATAGCAGATCTCAAATAGGTAGCTGTCTTGCATGTTGAGTGAATAACGATACAAGGTGGATGATAAATAAAGACGTTAAGAAGGTGAAATTGATTAACAAATAAGAACTTACTGTGTTATTTAATATTATAGAGTACCATTCTAAGGATTGGGCATTTGTCATTGGAATTTGAAAACTGTTTTTGACATTTGGTTGACATAAGATGTGACTTTTAATTTTAATTGAAATTTTGAAATATTCGAAAATCAAATTTTCAGAAACAAGTAACTAGATAACGGAACCCACCCCTGTAAAGTTTCAGGCGCTATTACAAAAGTAATTATTGACAATATTATCCAAAAGAGGGAAATTTGTAATTCAAAATACATAATACACATCAATATTTGAAAGTTTTGCACATTTAAAGGCACAAAAAAAGGTTAGATAGTGCAACATACAGGGTGTCCCCGAAAGGTCTGTACAAAATAATAACACATATTCCTGAGGCCAAAATAGGACGATTTAACCCAACTTACCTCTATTCAAAGTTGCTTCATTTAGCCGATAGAGGGCTTTAAAAATGATTAAACCTTTTTAATTTTTTTAACCCCCTGTATAATCATTACCAATTTTTTTTCTAAATAGTTACTTTAATTTAAAACCTATTTTAGCCACAAAACTATTTTCTAAATCCCTACGAGCCTAGCGTTAAGTTACAATAAATTACTGATTCAGGCTTGTAGAAATTTAGAAAATATTTTTTGTGCCTAAACCGTTAACCCAACTAAAATTTTGTAAGAGAGGAAATAGCTTCTAAATTAAAGTAGGTATCCACAAAAAAACATTGGTAGTGATTATACAGGGGGTTAAAAAAATATGAATAAATAATTTGTTGTGACAAAGTTTTTAAATACCCTGTAATATTCGAAATTAGGGTTTATTCTACAAAAAGCTGTAGTTTACTGGTACAAACTCATGGACAAAAAAATGAATAGAATCTATCAATAATTCTTCGACCTTCTTAAAAAGAATTAAAAATCTAATCCTTTTTGAAGACCTTTAGCGGCTAAACGAAGCAGAGGTAAGTTGGGTTAAATCGTTCTATTTTGGCCTCAGAAATATGTGTTATTATTTTGTACAGACCTTTTGGGGACACCCGTAAAAATTTCAAAAAAATATATACAGACTGAGCACCATAAAAAATAAAATTTTGTTTATTTTTTATTTAACTTAGTAATAGATACAAGTGATAATTTATACATAGTGCAGGCTTTATTCTTACCAAAAATGGGAGCCAATGCATACAGAATAAATGTTTTACTATACAAAAAGGAGGTACACATTTGCGCGTTACTAAATATAGCTGAGACGCAGAAATTTTAAAGGTCGGTGGTCCGAGGCGCAGGTAGAAATTGCCCAGTCTCTTACAATATCTCACAAAACGTTGGGGCTGCACACTCGGTCCGCCTGCCGTTGGAATTCGACCACCGGTAACGTTTTTTTAATTTTGATGTCGACCTTTAAATGCACATAAATAACTGTCTTATAAACAAAAGTTTAGGATTCGAAAAAAACAGTTTTTTCTAAAAAACTTGGGTCACAGATAATTTTGAATAAAAATGTGATGAATAAAAATCAAAGGGGCCTGTTTTTATTAATATTTGTATTCATGTGTTAACTTATTTTTTTTAAAATGCCATAATATTAATTTTACCAATGCTGAGAGTCCCAATATGTTATTAATATCAACAATGGTAAGATCATCTCATGGTTTTCTTTAAAAAAGATGACGTTAACATGAAATCAATACAAACATTAATAATAACGGGCTCCCTTGGTTTTCTTCTTCTTCTTCTTCTTTATTTATAGGACGAAGTCCTGTTTTTATTTTCAAGGATTAGGTGGTGATTCCATTGAGGATGATACCCAACTTTGGATCCATCTTTGTTGCGGCCGGCCCGGTTGTCTTCTTCCTGGTGGCTTATTGTCTCTGCAGATCTTAACTATTCTTGTATCTTCCATTCGTGTAATGTGTTCGTTCCACCCTCTGCGTCTCGCTCTTGCCCATTTCACCACATCTTCTATACCGCATCTGTTTCTTATTTCTGTGCTTCGTATCCTATCGTGTAATGTTACTCCAAGAATGGATCTCAATGTTTTCATCTCTGTTGCTCTTGTCATCTGTTTGGTCTTTTTCGTTTCTGCTCGCGTTTCTATTGCGTATGTCATTACTGGGCGTACCGCTGTTTTATATATTTTTACTTTACTCTCGATATTCAAGTATTTGTTGTTCCAGATAATATCTCTGAGACAACCTTGGTTTTAATTACCAAATTTATTCAAACTTATCTGTGAATCTCAAACCTTTTTAGAATAAACTTTAACCTGCTTTTTTCAAAAACTATAAGATTTGTATTAGACATATTGGGTTAATCATGTTATTTTACTGTCCTCTTTTACCAGTTAAAATATTTACTATTAAGGTCGCCCAATCACTCACAATTATATAACGTAACAATATATTGTCAACTTGTACCCATTAATAAAAGAGTTTTCTAAATTATATACCATTACGAAACAGCAAATTTCTAATTTGAACTTTAACGGTAGTCAAAGGAAGAATTTTCAGTGAAGGATAAATGGAATTATAAAGTTTCGACACATTATAAGAGAAAGGGCGTTTAAATAACTCAATGCGATGTATGCAACAATCTATTAATGTTTTGTCATGTTGAGCCAATTGGTCTCTTTAATTTTGTACGTTATAAGTTCTCGACGTCTAATGCTATGGATAACTCACAGACACGAATTCTGTACCATTTGAATTCTCGTACTGGTGATATTATCGATACAAGGTCCATAAACATCACAATAATTAAACTAAGGCAGCACAATAAAGTTACATAAAAGCGCCTTGATATTTTTGTACAAAGTGTGCCTATTATAATAAATAAGTTTAAGATTAGCGTAAGCTCTACGAATGCAAATATTGACATGCTTACGAAACCTGAGTTTATAATATAAGGTTAGACCCAAATTTCGGGAAACGTCTTTATAAGGAATTATATTAACATTAATTTTTATCTGAAAGTGAGTTAATTATAAAAGTATATTATTTCTAATGCAAGATCTTTTTAGTCGAAGTCCGACAGTGCCAAATCCGGATAGGATGATAACAAAGCAGAACGTAATTATTTAACTTTTACCACAGACACTATATTTGAGTGAGGATGTGCATTACGTTGATGCCGTATTACTTCCTTCTTCCCCAATCCAGGAAACCCTTAGCTTTTCGCCGAATGAATCATAGTTGCTTTCTTTGGCGGTGGAGACGTACTATGCCTCCATTATTTTAATTATTGCTTCAGTTTCGAGAATGTAATGCTCGAGTCATGTTTTCTCTATAGTTATAAATTGTCATAGCAAGACTGGTGTTAAACGCTGCAAATACGAATAAACTCCACCTAACGAGAGAATCTTTTAAATCCAGTTCTTTGTGTAAAATGTTGTCTACTGGTTCTATTGAGATGCCAACAGCCTATTCTATTTGTTTTTATCCATTACATACATGTATGTTTTTTGTGGTTTGCTAGATCTTAGATGACTTATTATTACATAATTAATATTATTAGAATAAAACATAATATATAAACATTATGGTCACAAAAGCAAACTTGCGCGTGGCTCCTAAAAAATACTTAACTATATTACTGTTATGATAGCAACTAGAACTATAAGAAATAAAATAAAATATATATTTTTACCCCTCAAGGTATTAAATCAACTTACCAAATTTATCAAATTAAATCAAGTCAAGTATGGGTAATAACCCAGTCCCACTTCTTTTATCCACTATTTAATTTTAGTTTTAAAAGAGTTTAATGAGTAAGAATATGCATGCTTTTAGGAAGGTGCTGTACTTAGTTTAGGACTTAAAAGGTTAAATTTCGTCTTACCTCTAGTATCGTACTCATGAGACAATACGATGAAGTGCTGTTTATTTTTATAAACAAACATAACAATTACTTGCAAAAGTAATTGACGAAGAGAAAAAATGTTTGCTTCTGAGAAAAGAATACCAGTTTTGAAAGATAGGTAAAGTGCCCCTTACAGTCAAGTCTATGAAATTGTTCCTATTATTGCAGTACATAATAGTGCGCATGTATACCAAAATCCAAATCGATATCTTTACATTTGTGGAAATTAACAAAAAAACAAACTAAACAATTGAACTTTAAGGTCCTACAACTTCTTACTGAAGGTACTTTGTACTAAGGTATATTAGGTTTAATCGATTTATTATGACGTAAGGAATCTATGACTAATCGGTGTCCCATTCTTTTTGGGACACCCTGTATATAAAGACTTTATAAAATCATTAGCGGGACCTCTAATTCCGATATTTTCTAATTTGCAACAGAGAGTTCGATGAGAAACTGTATCAAATGCTTTCGCGAGATCAAGAAAGACAGCCGAGGTCTTTTGATTATTGTCTAAATTTTCATAAACATCCCTTCTTAAATCAAAAATTACATCATGAGTGCTCCTATTATTTCTAAAACCGTATTGTGTTTACGATAATTTATTAAGTTTCTCAAAAAGTTTACCAATATGTTTTTCTAATATTTTTCTATGATTTTTCCGACACTATTCGTAAGCGATATAGGTCCGTAATTATTCACATTATCCTTCTCTTGAGATTTATATAAAGGGATTATCAAGGCTGTTTTATATATTTCAGGAAATTTACCTATTCTAAAGCATATATTAATAATGTGAACTAAAGGTTTTACTTTTTTTATTTATTACAAAAAGAAATATGATTTTATTAAATAGTTTAATATACTGTCAATTCCAGAGAAATGTGGGTTTTTAAAGTTTGTATCTGAATTGCTACTTCCCAATCACTAACAGGTAATAAAAATAATAAGTAAAGAATACACGCATCTACAAAATTGTGTTTACTATTAGTATTATCTATAGCCTCCGCCATATTAATAGCAATATTCTGGAAGTATTTGTTTAAATAATTAGCCTTTTCTGCACCATCGCTTAATAAATTTCCTGTATCGTCTAGCATGGGATCAATATGTTCACTTTTAGTTGGCGAATTAGTAATTTCATCGATTACCTGCCATGTTTTTCTCAAATTTCCATTAACGAAGGTTAATTTATTTTTGTAATAAATGTCCTTGCTAATTCTAATTAATTTAGTTAAATAATTTTTATAAATTTTGTAATGTTGAAGAAGCTGATTATCATTAAGGTTACGCAATACTTGTTTACTTAATTTATCCCTCGCTGTCAGTGAGTTTATCTCTACATTTGTCATCCACGGCTTTAATTTTTTTAATTTAGACTTAATATTTACCCTAGTTTCAGAGCTTCAAATAAAAGATTTTATCAATAGAGTTGAGATTACATTAAACAACTTTTCGAAATCAATTTTTGTTAGAGTATTAGTATTTGTTTTTGCAGACACTGACACACCGTTATATCAGTACGTTTAAATATTAATACAGTAAAATATTGGTCAGTAACTTTAGACTCAACTACCACAGCATGCAGATAGCTCAAGAGCTGTTCATGACAGTGAATAAAAATGTGATCAATACAGGATTTAGTAGTAGTTGTTACTCTAGTTGGTTTTTGCAGATGTGAGGATAGCGGAATTCATGAAGCAAATGTAAGTAATTTCCTGTCGACATGTTGTTATCATTGTCCAGGATATGTGTATTAATATCAGCAACAAAATTTTCATTATTTTGATTAAATCCTAGCAAAATCATTTCAAAATCTTGCAAAAATTCATTTTCATAGCGAGAAAGGGATCGATAGGCTGCAGTAGCACCAAATGATAAATTATTTTTTATCACCATATAATATACGAATAAAATTCAAACCAAAATTACCCTGAATTATATTAACTATATAATTGATAATACAATCCCTGACGGAAATTACTACTCTATCTTTTTGATTAAAACATCCGCTATAGCAATGCAATTTGTATTTGCTGGTTCGCTTAGTTACTGTTGAAAATAAACGAGTAGCGTCTCTAAAGTGTTCTTTATGACAGTGTGGACATTTACTATTATATTTCTGAGTTAAATTTGAATTGGTTAAAACTTACCGTTATTTATTAATATACTGTTGTTCATTATCCATTTCATTATGCATAAGTGGGTTACTGCAAATTGATTTATGACCAGACCGTTAATTGTATGCACACGGATTATTTTAATTTTGGCTAAGCTTTGAGTTTATGAATTCTCGTTTCTATGTGGGCATATGTATTGTATTAGAGACTCATTTGCATCCTTTTTTGTAATGATTATCGAATTTAAGCTCTTGTAACGAACCCATGCCGTCTTCACTGTTAGCTGGTCGGCCTTCAAATGTGCCCATGTGGTTACGTTGCTTAGAATATGGAAGCATTTTAGTATCAATTAATATTGGAGCTTTAGAAGATTATCTGCTAGGTGAAACCCAATGTGACAGGGTAAAGCTGAAAGTGATAACATCCAAATCGCTTTACACCCATTTTGCGTAGGATTTGTCTATTTTAAATAGTATTGCAGCTATGGACAACAAGTAGTTCCACCATAAGGATCCAAAATTTAACAAAATATATATTCAACAGGATGGAAACACTCTGGTTCCTATCACCCAAAGAAGTCTTATTTTTCCTGTGAAACAGGTGGAATCATTTTGACATATTACTTAAACATGGTTGTGACGGTAATAATAATCTATATCTAGGTAAATTTTATGCAGGTGCCGTCTACTTACTCACGAGTTTCGAGGGGTAGAGTTTTTTTCAAGTTCTATGAAAAAGAAATGGTTTACGAATCAAGGCGGATTGTTTTGAAAGATCTAGAATCCTAATTACATACAAAGTTAAATGGGGCTTATATTAAACACGGGACGAATCTGTGAAATGCAGCAACGGCGTCTCTGAAAGATTAAGAACTTATCAATACGTTTCCAACCGTTTTTATTTTATATTGAAATACTTGTAATTTACATATTTTCGGTCAAAGCGAATTTAACCCCGTTATTTAAAGATAGTCAACTTTGATATGCAGCATCTTACCAGAACGTAACTGTAAGTAGTCGTTCGAAGCCGTCTCGCAATTTTCCTTACATGTACGACGCCATTTCCATACCAGCTCTAGTAATTTCCCGGAGGCCCTGGAGAGCTCTCGTTTTAGGGCCACATCCATCGGAACGTAAAACCAAAATTCTTTACGAGCCCTCTCACTCAATAAAAACAGCCCATAGAGATTACATTTTTTTTTATCAGCTTATGTGTGGCCTACAATTTTCGTCAGAAATAAAGCCAAGCCGCATTCAGGGCATGTTTCCAGCCGTCTGTTGTTCTTCATTAGCGTCAATCAATAGCAATTTTCGGTTTGTCCCTACTTCTTAAGCCTGTCCGGTTCGCTACCGCTAATTCGATCGCGTTATTTGCAATTAGGGGAGCGTTCCTAGGGCAATATTTTAGCTTTGTTGCTCGTCTAGACCTTTCTGGACTCCTATACATAGTCAAGGGCTAAATGGCATCGCAGTGTGACGGCCACATAATAATCATAATAACAGTAAAGCCTCGGTAAAATACTACCAGAAACCTAAAAAATAAATTAAAGGCAATATTATTATTCATAATAGTAATAATACTAAAGCACTTTTCAAACAGATTGCCTAAATGCTGGGATTACAACAGTACGTAGTACAATAATAATACAAAATATTGCTAACTATATAAACTAATGCATTTGGTATAACGTAAACGTAAGTATAACACGTGATTCAAAAATATATTCATCAAAGTGACCTTACACAAAAAACCCCTACGGGCTAACATTTAGGGTATTTCAACTAATTAATGTTGCATCTACTCTGTCAGAGTACACTCAATCAGTCACAATTGATTTTTTTTACCGTTCCATGTTCCTAAACTACATTTCTAGTATGCGCCGTATTTGATGCATCAGTGAAAACCGTGACAGAAAATATACAACATTAAAGAGCTTGTCTGAAAAGCGGTTTGGGACTTGTCAAATTAAGCTGATAAAGTGGCAGTGGTACTAATTAAAATTACCTACTTTCTGAATACACATACAGCCTATGTTCATCTTTTTCTTTCTTGTCCTGCTTTGATGAAGTTTTTTTTGAATCGGCAGTTATAAAATAACCAAATGTATAAAATTAAAAATGCTTCCCCCAAACTTAATAATTTAATTCTCCAGGTACATGTCAAGCTGTAATTTTATCTGAAGTTCTGAAACCAGTTAGATAAAAGTTTCAGTATAACTATGGATGTGTGTACCTTAAGACGACATTAAGTTTTAATAAGAGTTTTAAATTTTGTTATTAAGTAAACCACTTCAAAGATAAAATAAAGAAAGAAACTACACTAAATGTTATCGACGAGATACGTACATAATATCAAACAAACCGAAATATTAACTAAAGATTGCAAGATTTCAGAAGCTTTTGCTATATACGTATCATAAATTCGGCATATTGTTTTCCAGAACCGCCCACTTTCGTTAACCTATACTCGAATATAATACCTTAATCTCCAAGACTACATTTTTTATGAATGCTTTATAGGTATTCGTAAAAAACTTCTTTTATATAAAAAAAATCAACCTTACATTCTGCTATATTTAAACGTTCATTTACATTGCATCACTGTTGCACTCTATTCAGGTTTATGTATATACTGCGTTGAATTGCACTGAAATATTGCTTTGTAAGAAATTCATTTACAAATAGTAAAAAAAGGACAAGTCTCAAGATGAACCCTTGAGAAACAGCAAACAGAGAATAACACATTCAAATAAACAACCTGCATTAAACGAAGCTGTTTGTTTCCCGTTTGATAGAAATTAATAATTGAAAGAGTAATTAAGGATACGTAATGATACACCAAGTGTAAAATCTTTTTAATTTAAGTTAAGCCTAACTTAGCTGATGAGATGCTTTATTGTAAGATGTTAAGGAGAGGAGTTCGGCTGGGATCTGATGGGTTCGATTCAATAGTAGCCTTTAAAAATAATAAGAACTTAGTAAAACCTGAATCACTACTGATGGCATAAGCTGCTGGTTCCAAAATCAAATTATCTGTTTGCCTTCGAATTATTACGCAAATGACACCAGATTGGTTGCATTGAAAATAAACCCAGAATTCAGAAATACTTTTCGTTCAAAACGTCATTATATAAATATGTACAAGAAAGCTATTAGATGAATAGCATGAGTAAAGGGTTATTTTTATTATACCATAAGGTTAAGCGGCGCAGGTAAAATCAAGATTAGAAAAAGCATCACTCACCTGGTACTCAAGAGAAGCTATATAGTAAAATGATCCTCAGACTTCCGTGCGCAACGAAGTCCTTCTGGGTGAACTCAAAAAACTCAAAAAACTCAAAAAATGCCCCATTTATTTTATTCAAAATCAAGCACTTCGCTCAATCGCCGAACAACGCACATATATCACCTAGACACTTGTTTACTATTCTTGCAAATAGAAAATACACCAAGCAAGCGAAATAGGAAAAAAAACTGTTGGGTGCGAGTTAGACGTAAATAAAGGCATGTAACCTTTATACCAATGTAATGGACAATAATCGAGGCGAAAGACGCAAAAGTGGTGACTACGGCCCGAATACAAAAAAAATTATAAAATAAGCGTCATCTACACTGGTCGATCACTTGCGTTGGAAGACCTAAAAAATTGCAATCGGACCTGAACGGTTCCATGCTACTGGGCGGTAAGGCTTTTCCTCGGAAATAACGGTTCCGTACTTGATATTTCGTATGCTCAGCAGTGGATACCATTAAATCCCGGTAGGTGCAACAATTCATCAAATTATTATATTAAATCTGCAATAAGTAACGAACGATTTTACGAAACGTTCGTCACAAAGAGCCAAAAATGCATCTTACAGCGTCAATAGTAAAGAGAAAATTGGAAATAGCTTTACTCTGAAGTTTTATACGGGGAACTTTCAGAAAAGGGTATAATAACCAAAAAGTAGTTACGCAACCTAATATACACAAAGACGCCTCTAAATTGGACAAATCTTCCAGGAAGATGTGTTATAAGATGGTCAATCGTATAGCATTCTAAAAGTAAATCATGACAATGCATTGCCAACAGAAGTTCAATAGTAGAAAATAGTAAATAGATCATAATGTGTTTCCAAGGAATTTCTAAAAATACAAAGGACCGAATCTCAGACATTTTATTATTAAGTTTTGGTAGCGATGAACACTTTTTTCCTTTTTCACAGAAATCGACGAGAAATGATTTACAGCACGTGTTGGTTTAAGAAAAATAGCACTAGAAAGTGTCATATATGTTCACTAGCAAACAAGCAAATATTTCTTTAGGTAAATTAAATTGGCTCGCATATAATAATATCAAGGACACTGCACTCACTTTTCGTTTTTGAACTATTGTAAAGTCTAAAAGATGTTCAATATTTAAGTTTTAAGTAATATGAGCTAGTTACGTCATCGCACTACAAGCCTCCCATTGTTTAGAAGAGTGCTAGCTTGTAACCTTAACTGCACGTGTTTCCTGCCTTGTGCATTCCAGGGATAGCGCTTATCTTAAGTAGATTATAAATTTTATATCAGGTAGTATTATCATCATCATCATCATCATCATCATCATCATCATCGATGATGATGACGAGTATTATGCATTTTATTGTCAGTTCCTATTTCAGAGCTTAACACGCTTGAAGTAAGAGATTGTCCTGCGAAAGCCTGTTCTAAGACTCCAATATATTTATGTATTGTAAAATAAGAATAAAAATTTTTTTTAAAAGTCGTTTCGGCGGCTGTTTAATTTAACTGGCTAGATCTAAAACTCGATTATCTTTACAATGTCCGTTATTTCTTTGCATAACATACAACAGTTTTCGATAAGTTTATATGTAACATTATTTTCGATCAGTAACAACTCGTCATAAACGTCATATAATTCTAAATGTATAGAAAAAGGATCAAATATACTGCAGCTGATAAATTTAATGGCAACACATAAATCAGAAAATGGTAGAAATCAATAACTTCAAATTGTAATAATTACTCATTACATAAATTTAAAATATATGTAGTTTCCTAATAAATCACAACATTCCATTAAATTATGACGCAATATTAAGCTACATTCTATCTATAGCATTTAGATAACGCGATTTCATGTAGCATTTACACGCTTGAAATTAGTTCACTGTTCCTTTCAGGGTTGGCATAACGGGACTAGTAATCAGTGCGCGTCGTGTGAAATCGGGACGTCTTTGGTATCCAATACGTGAAAGGCAGTCCAGACACTGCGACACCTGCAGAACAGCTGCATTTTGGTAATTCAGATGCCAAGTGCAAAATCGCTTCCGTAAAATGTCTTGTAGAAGCTTGCATTGATCTCTTAATAAACGGAAAAAAATTACATCTTATTTTATGAAGTCTTTAAAATAATTCTACCTTGCTTCTACTATTTTTTAGCCGCCACCATAGTGAATTATCAGCTGGCGACGTATGAAACTGTTTTACCATGGAAAACCTTCTGACGATGAATAATGTGTGTGGTGCATACCTACGAGATTTAGATTTTAAAATAAGCGGCACTGCATTGCGCTAAATAAATGAAGATCATACAGCAAATTTCAACGAACTTTATTATGATAAAATTTATAATATCACATTTAAGTAGGCTCCAATTATAGGTCAGAACCGCAACGAACAATGGAGTTAAAAATTGCTTAAGGAATTTCTACATACTCCATGTAATCTCACGCGAAAGCAAAGCAGTGATGTCTTTAAAACTAGTTCCACAGTTAAGTGGTAAGTGATATTGATACACTTTACGCAGTCATGCAGGCGTTACTGTGCTGCTGACGGATATGCCACAAATAATACGAATAAAATTAAAAGTGAGAAAAGCAAGAGCTTTAACTTAGATCCTTGTGACACGCCAGATTTGGCAATAGGTGTAGGTATTAGCGTTATGGCTACAACATTTAAAACTCGCTTTTGTCTGTCGAACAACTGTGGTTGTTGCAATTTGCACATTTACTCGTCTATTGTACAGCTTATTACCAATAAAACTGGGACTAGTCTTGAGACTACTTTTTGCATTTTTAATAACTTGTGAAACTGACTCTAAGTTATATTTCCTTAGGTGACTACATAAAATATTATTAAAAAGTAGAAGCATAAGAAAAGGCTGTACCTGAAAATTATTGTTAGGAGAACTGAACAAAATTTAGAGCAAATCAGTTTGTTGCCGATCAGCCGAGTTCAAGAAAAACCGTCCGTTAGTGCTATCGTGTGAGCGATAAGGGGTGACAACTTAGCGCTGTAATGAATGTGATAAAGATAACACTTCGCATGTGCAGTTGCCTTACGCATTGTTATGCATAAGTTGTGGAAGCCACTGTGGCACTTCAAATTTTAAGGTCCCGTGCGCTGTTAGAGGTAGAAATTGTAGTCGGGGCTTTGATTAAAACACTAATAATAAGGGCTGTCATAGGAAATCTGATGTTAGAGTTGTTACCGGAATGTCAATCGACAAGGACACTAACTTGGCATGCTTTTCAAAGCATGTATGACTGTCATTTTACTACCACTATCGGTCGAACTCGATACACTATGATCACATTTTAGTAGCCTTAAATGTAAAATAATAATGATTAGTAATTTATAACATAACCAACAATACAGATGTTAATTGTAAAAATGTCCAGTAAATGTGATAATTTAAAGTTCAGCTTTCTTATAAAATAGCAGGCCTTGTAAACAATTTATTGACCGTATGATGTTTTTAGAATAACATTATTTTTGTGTAAAATCAAAGTAGGCTTAACATTTCAAGCAACTAAAACAAAACTGTAAACAAGACAATTGGGGGCAGTTTCTTGAAGATTTCAGTTGTGTTTGTGCTAAGCTCCGCCAATAAATAATATTTTATATGCGAATAAGTACCCAAGTTTACCTAAAACTTGTATGTTTATTAAGAGAGTGTGCCCAGGGTGATTTGTGGAAGTTTTTCTTCTGTATTGAGCTTCCACAACAGGTAGAACAAGACATCAATTGATTAAGTGCAAGCCAGAGTATTTTGACGTGTTTTACGGAGGTCCAGCCAATTTTGTAGGTTCCTGTCGAGGTGCATAAGTGAGCAGTGTACGTGTGGTGCAGCGCAGCTTTATTGTGGGTTAAAAACGATCCAAGTTGCAACCGACATCCAGGTGGACAACAAGAGCCGATTCGTGCTTTACTAACAGCGGGCCGGTAATTATATTCTGTCCAAAGCGTCGTGGGACCTTGAGCGAGGTTCCAGGTATACCGAGATCATTTTAGAAGCCATTCATAAAGTCAGATTTTGCCAACTAAAAGGTTTCTTTTTGTGATTTTGTCCGAGTGGCTTCTGTTTGCATTTAACTTCCGGTAGTGGCGTCAGTAGAAGCGCTTTGTTTCGTGACGTGCTATACTTACTTAATGTCGGTCCCATCAAGTAGAAATATAACGCTAGATATTTCCGTCAGTTAAATATCGTAGCATACAGAGTGCGGACAAATAATTGTTTAACCAAACTTTAGATGATTATTAGCAACGTAGTAATTTAATTTGTATATAGCGACATAACCGTATTGAGATAGAGTGATTTTATTAATTATAAAATAGAATAAAACAGTAGAAAGAATTCTAGCTGATTTATAGAGTAATTAGAGTAATTAAATTAAAAGAGGCCAGTATATAACAATACCTACAATGTCTGACAATTTATATTTGGATTTAACGGAAAAATATTATGTTGCATGAACTGCAATGAAACAGCTGTACTTTGGAAATAATCTTAAAATGTTTTTCCTACAACTGTAGCAGCAATTAGCAACTTATAGCGGACAATGAACAATTAATAAAAATACCTTAAAATTAGCTATGATGTGTAGATAAATAATTATATTTGGGTTTTTCCAGAAGCATCGGACCCCCAATGATAGTGTTGCTTCTGTCTCTATCTACTTTACAACTAAAATCTCTGTTAAAAATCTTTGAGGTCTCTTAATTTAGAACATATTGGAAATTAAAGTGCCACTTCTTCCATCGAGATTTGAAAGCACAGGTTATGTGATTACTACCAATTTCCCATTCGAAGCATCATTGATTTAAATCGCTCACATTATTCAAGTTGACTATCTTTTCTATTCAATTCCTATTGATTGCTCCCATCTCAGTGCGGACATCTTGTTGACCTCTTATCGCACCGCAATTTATTTCTAGAAGGTATAATGCTTTCTGTATATTTGTCCTTTTCTAGTTATGGTTTTCCTTTTTAACGGAATGCAATCCTATTGTTTGTACAATTTTGTAATTTCTTTCAATTAACTTGTGTATATTATTTTTATATCTATTGTGACTTGACTAATTTGTAAATAGAGTCGATGATTTATTTTGTACTAGAGTATGTATATCATTTATATTTTTCTGACATATTCTAAAATTTGTAATGGGCATGCTCACCTCTAATTAATGCAGGCTGTTTTGGGGAAAAGGGACGAGCACAACTTGTTTGTGGGCCAGACAGTCGAGCGGATGTGGCTTATTAAATTAGTCCAGAGTAAAGTGCGTTTTATTTCTGTAAACAATAACAAAGAGAAGAAATCCAGCGTAAATAAATTTCACTTATCTTTTCCAGAAGTTATCTCTTGCGTGTGCCCTGTTTATGCTGTAATTTGCTTACTTTCAGGTACAGAAATGGTATAATCTTAGGTACATGTATCAATAGGCATTCAGTTTGCAACTTTTACTAGACGTATATTTATTTAAACAAAACAATTGAGTTTGAAATAATAAATGACATTTATAATTTTGAATATTAATTTGGAGATGAGTAATGTCAAAAAGAATTCTTAAAAATCCTGTGTGTTACTTCATTGCGTGATTTTAATTATTTTTTTAATGAAAAATAAAAAATCATTTGTCAAAAACATGTATATTATCGAAGGTTAAAATTTTAAATTACAAATCAATACGTTTCGCAATTTTTGATTGCATCTTCAGTTGTTAAAATTAGTTGACGGTATTTATTACAATTCTGAAAGGAGCAAAAAAACAAGTAGAATTAGCGAAAACATTCCCTTCTAAAAAACCTGCATACTTACGTAATAGTTTAATTGTAGAGTCATTTATTGCAAGTTGTTGATGATATTATGTTTAAATTTGAACTTAAATAGAAACACTTTAAAACTTAGTTAAAATTTTTAGCGACTAAGACATTTACATTATAAAATTTTAATTAGAACGGACGTAGGCACAAACATGTTAAAAAGCTGTCGCTTGTAGGGGTGAAATTGTTTTAATTAAATTTACAATAATCATTTCGTATGGAATGCGAATGTTTGAATGCAAACAATAAGTGAACTTGTCTCCTTATACACAAACATACCAATAGATCTTGCCTTAAGCACTATAAAAAATACTGGAATAAAATTAAAAAACATACAAACATACCACTAAAACGATTTTATCAACGCTGTTGAATTTGTTTTAAATACAACTTATTTACATACAATAATAATATTTATTCTCAAACGTTTGGATGTGCAATGGGTTCACCTATTTCATCAACAATTGCTAACCTCGTAATGGAAGATATCGAAACTAATATTCTGAATCACAATACCAATTTCTCTCTTTATCTAAGATATGTCGATGACATCATTATGGCTACAGACACTCAAAACAAACAAATATTTTTTAACCTTTTTAATAACGTACACCCCAGACTTAAATTACTATAGAAAATGAAAATTCCAATTGCTCCTAAATTTTTTAGACCTACACTTTTCAGACAAAAAAATGGTTTTATCTTAACAAATTGGTACCCACAAAAGCATTAAAACAAACAGATACTTAAATTATAACTCCAGCACAACAATCAAATATAAAATCAGCGTTATAAATAGTTTAGTTGACAGAGCAATTCAGTTATCATCAAAACAATTTCATAAAAAAAACTTAGAACTAATTACACAAATTCTTGTTACAAATAATTATCCAATTGAATTCATCAATAAACATCAATTTCCGAATTAAAAAAATCAAAAACCAAAATAAACTTAACAAATCCATTTCCCTACAACCTAACTGCTTAGGCAATGATTCAATATTTCAAATAACTCATCAAAAAATAAATATGTTTCTATTGAATACATTCCCAATCTTGCTGAAAAAATTGAAACCGAACTTAAAAAGCATAATATAAAAACAGCATTTAATAACAACAATAACCTAGGTAATATGTTTTTTAATAACTTAAAGGATAAAACCAACACTATATGGAATCTCAAGTAGTTTACCAACTTATTTGTAATATCTGTACCTCTACATACATTGGTCAAACTAAACAGTTATTAAAAAACAGAATTAATCAACACAAATACTCTGTCAAAATTAACCACATTTCACTTTCTTCCAATAAAACAGCCTAACTGATCACGCAACTAAACACTTTCATAATTTCAACTTTAATACACCCACTATCTTACATAGAGAGAGCAATTTAAAAAAACGCCTTTGCTTGGAGGTGATAGAAATACAAAAAAGCCCAACCACTATTAATACAAAACAGACATAGATAACTTAAGTTCTATTTACCATAACTTATTCAAATAAATTATACCGGGTGTTTTTGTACTTCTCAAACTTATAAACAACCTTATTGGAATCTAACTCATATTTCTTACAATTAATTATTCTCAAAACTCATAAATTTTTTAACTTTAATACAACCCTGTCTTATTATTAACATTTGTACATATTTTCAAACCGACTGCGCAGCGCGATAATGTACTTTTAGGAAATAACCTTGCATGCATTTATTTTAAGTTCACTTATTGTATGCATTCAAACATTCGCATTCATACGAAATGATTAATGTAAATTTAATTAAAACAATTTCACCCCTACAAGCGACAGCTTTTTAACATGTTTGTGCCTACGTCGTTCTAATTAAAATTTTATAATGTAAATGTCTTAGTCTCTAAAAATTTTAACTAAGTTTTAAAGTGTTTCTATTTAAGTTCAAATTTAAACATAATATCACCAACAACTTGCAATAAATGACTCTACAATTAAAACTATTACGTAAGTATGCAGGTTTTTAGAAGGGAATGTTTTCGCTAATTCTACTTGTTTCTTTGCTCCTTTCAGAATTGTAATAAATACCGTCAACTAATTTTAACAACTGAAGATGCAATCAAAATTACGAAACGTATTGATTTGTAATTTAAAATTTTAACCTTCGATAATATACATGTTTTTGACAAATGATTTTTATTTTTCATTAAAAAAATAATTAAAATCACGCAATGAAGTAACACACAGGATTTTTAAGAATTCTTTTTGACATTACTCATCTCCCAAATAATATTCAAAACAATTGAGGCATTAAAATACAAGTAAAGGACTTGATCTGCTTCAACCGTACTCGATGTAATGTATTAATCCCAAAAAATACAATTGCGACAGTGCTACACATTTCTGCACGTCACCGGCTACGTTTCAATCGTAAGCTATTAGATCTCAATAGGCTGAATGGCGTTCAACCACTCGATTTCTGGTCATATTACAGTAACTAAACTACCCTCTCTTTTTATCTGTTTTCAATCGTGCTCTACCCGCATATTCTAGGTCTTTCCCCCGAACTTCCGCAGCAGTCGCCACCGTTTTGCCTACGTAGTAAGCGAGACACAAACCTCTGCGCTGCGCCTCTAGCGAGCATTCAAACAACTCATGTATTTCGATATCCGTATCCTCAACGCAGTTGCATGCTTCGTCTTCGGCCTGCACCGGGTAGAAACGAAAGCCCCGTGGCCGACCAACCCGCGATATTGTGCTAGTAGCAAAGAAACCGCTTGAACCGCTTAAGAAACTTATATTTACTACAAAGAATTGAAAGGCTAAAATCAAGTCATGGTACAAGGATGGGCAGTATTCAGCAAACTGGCTTATTTTTTAAAGGTAAGAACCATATTACCTCAAGGTATAAATATTGATATTTGCGTTCTACCTATATAACGTACAGTGTGGAATCTTGCATATGACACCTAGGGAAGGACATAAAAATACATACCGTGTGAGTAATGTAAGACTATACATTGGCCAACTTTATTTTAGCTTAATCAATTTACACATCCTAGTAACAATTGTCGGTTTAAAATTACAATAAAGTAATCCAGTTCCGATAGTTTCTATAGTTACTCTGTTGTTATTTTGTTTACAAATACCATGGTAACATTAGGTACATGCTCTATGTCTAATTTCACATAATTAGCCATATATAGTCTTACATTATTCTCACTGTATAGGGCGACCGATGAAGCGATGGGCAGATGACATGAGAATGGTAGCGAGCAGCAATGGGCAAGACCACCGAGGGCGCCAAGATTTAGCGAAATATGGACGTAAGTCCATTCAATATAAATGTACGTAAAAAGCATTTATGCACCCGTAATCAGTCTAAACGTTAATGATTATAAACACCTCTAACACAAATACGCCAAGTTCGTACCGATATATTTTCTATCTGTTATTTTAAATTGTCATGATCATCGGATACATCTTTAAGCAAACTTATACAAAAAATTACCTGTGAATATTTTCCATGAGTCGATTTTTCTTCAACTTGATTAGCACCCGAGATTAACTTAGTCAAAAAATTTTCTTCACAGTTCTTTAGACGTATTTTCACATTTGAGTAAATTATTAGTAATTTTATTTGGAAAACTTGCCAATATATGTTGTATTTAGTTGAATTCATGTTTTATTTGATTGTTGTTAATACCTGTTGCTTCTCCTTTTTCCGCTTATTCTGCGAATGTCTCGATTATATTTTCCGTTCTCTTTTATCCGACTTCTTTTAAGCCCAAATTCGATTCATCCCTGAATTCAAAGTCGATTGGATTTCGAAATGTATTTTCTTTTGTAATTCACAAAACTCGTGTAAAATAATCATGTGTCAAAAACAAGCAACCTGTAAGATATACCACCGTTTCCAATGTGTTATTTAAGAGCTTGAACTGGAATTACTTATCAATTATAATTAAGAGACGCACACTTTTACCACTGAATTACTAATCCTTCGTAATATAAATATAAATTTCTATTTCTATTTAAGCTTTGAAATTCTGGTTCTAAGTTTAATCTATACTCATTAAAGTGTAGATCATCCATGATTATTCGTGAAATTGGCTTCCAAAACGTTTTCTGTGTGGGCTTTCCAGAACTCATTTGAAAAAAAAATTCGAAGAACAAGCAACGTTACTCTTGAGTTTGAACTGAGATTACTGATAAATTACAATTACCAAACTTATATTTTACCACTGAGCCACAATTCCTTCGCAAGTTATATCAAAGCTAAATTTCGATTTTTGTTTTTATATTTTTTTATTGTAATGCGAATTTAAGGATCCTTAGTTATAACAAGTTTCGATATTGGTGTGCGATATTGTAATCGCGAAAAAATAATTTTTCGAGATTTCTCCAGATCTTCACGTTTCTGGGTCACTAGATGACGAAAAACTGGTTTTCACAATGCCGTCCGTCTGTCTTTCTGCTTGTCTGCCTATTGGCGGTATAACTCAAAAAGTGAGCACTCCAAAGCAATAAAATTCTGTTTATTTTTGTTTTGACTGAGAAATAGATAAAATTAATTATTTTTACATAGTGCAGGCTTTATCCTTAACAAAAATGAGACCCAACAGATATAGGATAAATGTACGAGACAAAAAGGAGCAGAAATAAATGCGTTATGTTGACCTTTTTAGGTCGGGAGCCGCATAAATACATAAACCTTTGGGCGAAGCTATGCTTAGCATTATAGTCAGAAATCATGGACTATAATTTCGATCATAGGATGTGAACTCAAAGATATAGTTAAAAAATACACTATCTGGAATTATATAACTGTATAGGGCTCCATTCTTTTTGCGATTATATAAAACCAGAAAAAATATTTTCCGAATTTCTTTTCGTCGCACCTACAAGCTTAGTTTTGAATACTTTCCAATAATTCTTAAACTAGTGGAAAGTTTATTCTTTCTAAATTCAGGTGATATCAAATTAATCTCAAAATTAATTCTAAGAAATGCCAGAAATTGTTTAAACAAAGCACACGGGGAATGTGTAGTAAAAATTTCAGCATCGAGGTATTTTGAAAAGTATTGCATTAAATGTATACACCTAGCGTATGAAATGTTTAAAAAGTAATGAAGAAATTTTAAGTGAAAAAAATATCTGCAATGATTCATGTTGTAAAATATATAATTTCTTTTCCGCTGCGCGATTTGCTTGAACGCACGAAAGTTAACTCCATGTCCGATGAGAAATGGTTAAGCCAGCTGCAATGCAATGATATGAGAGATGCTCGGTAGGCTTGCAAGATATTGCTCAACGCTGGGATTCAAATCCTACCGATAATGGTTTTGTTATTTTAAAATTGGGTTTTTTATCTAAAATTTATGTAATTTGTATTCAAGTATTTTCTTTTATTGTTTCCGCATTGTTTGGAACGTGAAGACATTTCTACCCCTATTTTCCTCTTATTTTTAAAATTATTTAGTGGCACAACGTTAACTTACTAGGGTAGTTCTGAGTAAATCCCTTTACGGACTTTTTACTAATATTAATTAAAGAAATGGCTTTACACAAAACGGAGGAAAGAACGCAGTAAAGAGCCATTGAGATACATACAATTGAATAACATACATAGATGGAAGAATCAATCTTATTATTGGTACCTTATTTAGAAGGAAAATATATGAAATGTTCTAATTAAAATACAAGGTTCGGAGGACCGTTTGTTCTATATGTCTACTAATTAGCAAGCCATCTTTACCTTGGATTCTCGATATTGAATCGGCAGGTAGGCCTAGCAGATCTCTCTTCTAAAAGTTCTAAATTAATTCACAACCCTTTTCTAAAGTCCTGTGACAACTGACAAACAAACACCAAAATCAGTTTTCCTCTGTCACAAAAAAATAACAAAAACTGGGCCACATGATTATTGTTCAAATACATATAAATATTTGTTCTCTGTAAGGTGGCCAGTCAAATTATCAACTCAAGAAGCAAAACGTTTTAGGTACATGGTAAAATACGCGATAAAGGAACAATATAAATGCTAATACAAGTTCAGTTATACAATGTTGTTTGGGTCTAATTAATAAATAAAACTGACAATATAAATCATAATTAATATGAGACTTAAACTATATCTACATTCTTTAAAATATTTTATATTACGTTCACTATTATAAAGGAATATCAATAAAGGATGACTTTAATATGAAAAATAGCATGTAATAATTCTAATTGTTAAAATGATATCTGTTGAAATATGTAGTAATGTGAATTATTTATTTAAAAATTTATTGTTCTTTCAAAATAAAATACAGAGAAATTTGGTATGGAAAGAAATTAATAAGTATCCAATTAATTTTAATTTGATTATTTCTAAATAAGCTTAAAAGTAAAAAGGAATCTTACCTACAAACTTACGGAGGAATTGAAATAATACCCAAATAATAGAAGATATTCATAAGTATTACGGTCAACATTGTTGTTTATTACTAGATAGGTAACCATTGCTGTGAATTAATTGGAGGTGAACAGTTGGATGTAGCAGAGAGATACGTGAGTGTAAAGTTTAAAATCCTGATGCATCGTTTGGAAACAACCGTTGTTGTGGGCAAGTTGAGGGTCTAGAAGTAGATGCTGTAGATAGGTCGAAGATTGGCTGTGGAAGTTAATAGAGATCTACAGGACTGATATATTTTCTAACTATACAGCTATGTATAGAGTAAACCATTTAACGACTGATTAAATAATTACCTGAAATAAAGGAGAAAGAGTATTCTTCATGTTTTTTGTTGTAAAATATTCTGTCAATGTGTAATTTCGTTATAAGGAATCTACAGACATAATTTTATTTTTGAATGTAAAATAATTTTGAATCTAAAATAATTAAAATTAACGTTCCAATTTGAGAATATAGGTGTGGGGTTGCTAGTCCCCTATCGGGCGCCTCCCCAGGTGGTGGACAGGGAAAAGTCCACTAGATATGGTACCGGGGAAATAAAATCCAGTGCGGACCAAGATAAAGATCCCATATGTAGTAAGAGATAAGCCATTGGATCCACAAATCAGGGACAATATGATTTAGCAAACATACTGTAATGATATAAACAGGGATATAAAAATCAATTTTAAAATATGATTAAAGGATTTCAATAGTTAAATACAATCAGTATGCAATTAGAAAGGACAATAGAATTTATAATTGAATAAAATATGGCTAATTGAAAAACAGATGGATTCAAATATAATGTAATATTTAAAAAAATAAGGTTTGAAGGTAATGACAAATACTTAATCGAAATAAATTATTATAAATAGTAGGTAGAAATCAAAAATATGGATCTAGAGTGTTCAAAGTAGAAAACGATATCGTTAAGGACTTTTTGTTTTGATTATTAAGATAACAAATTTGAAAAAATGTGGCTGTAATTAATATGGTTTAATAGAAATGTATAAAGTAAACCCTATTTTAAAATTAATATGTTTTGAGATTAAGGAGGGTTATTTTATTTGTAAGACTAAATTTGCGTGGTGATATGAAAATGAAATTTAATTGAAGAAGAAGAAGAGGAGATATAAAGCTAAGGAAGCTTGCAAGTATATGGCAAAAAACCAAACTGGGAGCAGAACTAATCTACAAAGGAGAATAAATAGAGAAAACTACTAAGTGAAGTTTATTGGAGAATTACATTTGACATTGTATATCAATTGATTTGAATTACGTCGAGCTGTTGGTGCTAGGAGAGAATTGATCATTGGTAGAGGAAGCACGTTTAAGGAATTTGGCGGATGCAGTGTTGGAATTGGGTGGCTGCAGCTAGGGTGTATTTTGTTCCATGCTGTGTAGGGGTTTGTGTCCCTGATTCTGGTCAGTTTGGATATCTTGTCTGTCATTGGAGCTGTTTGCTGTGTTTGGGGACTGAAGCGGTTGTGGTAGTAGGCGGAGTGGAGCAGATTGGTTGACATCCAGGACATTGATAAGTTCAAGTTAAAGTTGGGTCAGATTTGATATTTGGGTAAGCACTAAAAGAAAATAAAGACTTAAAAGGTAAATTTATTGTTAAAAAATTACTTACTGTTTGATATTGTTGTGTGACTAATGAAACAATCTGGTATTTGTCATTTAATTATCAAATTTATTTGACATATCATTTGACAGAAGTTATTTTTGACTTGTAATAAAATTAAAATCAGAACATCAGATTTCAGAATAAGCAATCTAGATAAAAGGAATCGACCCCTGATTTTTCAGGAGTTAGCACAAAGCATAATTATTAATATTCAAATAATGAACAGGGCAACTTAAATTGATAAAAAAATCATAAACATATAATAATAGATTACAAGAAGTAAGAACCTGAATCAGTACAGACTAATGGCGCAATACGTGACGTCGTAGCAATATATTGCTTTTGTTTTATTTGAAAGAAGTTTGCATAAACTTTAAAATCGGCAAAAATCAAGTACTTCGTGGTTTGTGGATCCAAAACAAATCACCTACATGCCCCAACTCTTGCTTATACAGGGACTCTAGACCAAGATTAGTAACAGCGACACGCTCAGGATGGGCGGCTACAAACCGAATGACCGCTGGTATAAGCAGCTCTCTGTACAACGCTCACAGCCTAAATAACTAGGGTGGATGAGCAGATACAGGTAGAGCGCTCTCTTGCTCTTCATGTGAGAAATCGCACCGAAAGGCGGATGAACAAAAAAAATTGGTCAACGACATAGAATGTTGAACGCAACGGGAAACGACAACATTAAAGATTAAGAATGTTCTATGCACCGAGAGCTTCAATTAGAACTAAGAATACTCAATTGTTACATTTTTTCGATTTTACTATATAAAGCAGAAAGTTGGACAGTAACAAAGACAACGAGTTAGAAAGTGGAAGCATTCGAAATGTGGACTTACCGCAGAATACTCAAAATCTCATGGGTTGATAGAGTTACTAAAGCAAATATGCTCCGACGTCACAGTAAAGACACTGCTATTTTAAAAACAGTAAAAATTCTAGTATTTAGGACGTATAATGAGACATGACAGATATAAGATACTGCAACTCATTATAGAAGGTAAAATCCAGGGAAGACCAAATGTTGGGCGACAAGAACATCCTGGTTGAGAAATGTGTTCGAATGGTACGGTAAAGCTACCATAGAGCTATTCAGAACAGTCGTATCTAACGTGCAAATTGCTGTAATAATCGCCAACCTTCAATAGGAGAGACAAAATAACAAGAAAAAGAACTGAGCTAGCTTTTTAAGAGTTGATTAACCATATTTAGCGATTATACCGGGTCAGTGATACATAAAATAGGTTACATAACTAAACATATTTTGGGTTAAGTCAATTTGACTTATACAAAGTTTATGCAATCTTATTTGAAAGTAAATTTTATAAAAAATACAGTTATAATTGTTTAGGTATTTAAATATCTCATTATAAGCGTAGCAATGCAGTATATTCTAATAATTGAATAGATGTAAAATAGAATTTACATCGGAGATTAAATTTTCAAAGATATAAACCCGTTATGCATATCTCTGGTTGAATATATAATTTTAAAACCTCTTCTCTACTCGATTTATTGCAGATGAATGATTACGGCCTGCAACAATGAAGATGTTCCCAGCTGTTCGCGGTTTTTATGCAAGCTTTTATGCGGGGTTTAAATATTCAGCGAACTACACTCAGCTTCCACCCTCGTCAGGCATGAACGTTTCAATTGATTGTCTAATACTTTTAATGCCACGTTTTAAATGATTAATGTCTTTTAACTCGTAATCCCTCGGCTCTTTTATGAAAGGTTTTTGCGCTGTTGTCATTCCTTTCATAAACGCCTGATTAGCTTTAAGAAACTAATCTGAAAAAATGTTGAGTGCGAAGGCGGCTGAAGGTTTTTTGTTCCGTTTTCTTTACAAAAGCTGCTGAAGATATGGCGATCGTTTGATGTTGGGCCTGATTATATTAAAAAACGAAATTGTTGTTGTTGTTGGACAAAACGCTTTTTCATCAAATCAGAAACGTTGGCTTGCATTATCTATCACTATCGTTGGAGAAGTTAAGTGTTGTTCCAGAGAAGTGTATTTTCTAACCAAACATCCAACTGGGACGTGCAATCAAATCGAAAAGAAAATCGAAGGCAATTTTCCGAGTCGAACGAACAAAGTTTTGATATAATGCCGAGCAGAACACAATAGGGGCGATGAATTTAGTACTGCGCTCAAGTTTGCTTTCATTTCTGCCCCACAAAGGCTAACATGTGGATAATTGTACCGTCAAAATCAGTGAGAACCTTTATTATCTGAATTAAAACCATAGTTCCCAGGAATTTCAAAAGAGTGCTATTTCCCTTTAATCGCATGCTGTGTTGCTTCAAATTGATGCCGTATATTTGAAAATGCGACGAACAACAGCCGTTAATGAAACTGGAATTAAATATAACCGTCGTAATTAGTTTCAATAAACATCTGAAATTAAGGTTCACTAGAACTGCTGTTAATTTCTACTAGAGCCAGTCGCTTCTGGCACCTTTATGTTTTATATTTAAAATTTGACGTGCTTATATGTTGCTCGTATTATTTTGCTATTCTGTACCTGAAGAATGTAAACATGTATCGCAGTTTCAATGGTATTACTGATCTGTAATGAATATATTATGCTTTGCAAGTTATCTGATATGCAAGCTGTGGAACACAGTATAATGAGCATATGCAGCTATTAACAAATGAATAGGGTGATAAACCTTGTTAAACAAATTATGAATGGTGCAAGTTAACCAATTTAATAGAACTTGTTCATATACTGTGAGTTTTACGAATATGAGAACAATTTTTAATTGGCGCTATGTGAAGAGCTATGATGTAGCACCATAATGAAGACGTTTATTAGGCAAGAGCTGAATTGGATTTTGGCAGACGAAGAACAATAGTTTCAGCAAGGTGGAATATCTGTACATAAGCCACATATCCATTGTGTAGTATATATCCCTTTTTTATTTAGCACTTTAGACTTGATAATGGTATGTCAAAATCAAACCATCGTGACTAGGTGGGCACAGTTGAGAGCCACCTACCTAACAGTAAAGACGTTTTGCGGTTATTTACAAAAGCTTAAATTAATTAATCACTACAAGAGGAGCGCCAATGTGTCTTTACACAACAAATGTGCTCGAATAAAACCGAGAACTAATAAATGCAAAGCTTAACCAAAATTACAAATAATCGAAAGTGTAATAAATGCTTTAACCACGTCATAATTCAGTTTTCAGTAAAAAAACAACACATAATCATAGTTAAATGTATAATAGTCAAAAATATGTTAGTTTAATGCAAACGTTCAGTACTCCGCGCCGGGTGAGCTAAATAAACATAAGGTCTAAAATATAGCAGCCAAATGTATACGGACAATACCAGTTACGTTAGATAGACAAACTACAATGTTAATATAATCATTAAGTCAACTTAATCTTTGAAGAGGCCTTCGGAAAAACCTATCGAAGGCGCTGGCGCCAAGGTACAACGCAAGATGCAGTGTGTAGGAATAAAGTCAAATTGTTACGCAATAAGCAAGGGTGATATTCGAGGAAGCCTGGATGTATTAAGTCTACACGCTGGAATTTGACACAGCAATAAAATCTCAATTGAAATGACAGAACAGCATCATTACGTGATTAGCACTGAATTAGAATACTCAATTAGAACAGCTAGAAATACCCCGAAAGTGAAACCAATCTGTCCAAAATAAGAAAGGAGGCTCAACTAACCACGTGCAACTTACCACCAGAGATCGAAATCGGGCTGACAAAGGAGAGGCATCTAAGCGTTGACAGATATCGAAATCCAATAGACAGAAAATCGACAGCATCTATCGAAGACAATAATGCGCGCTCGCCGCGACAAGGCGTCCAAAATCAAAACGACAGTACAGAACAGCACCAAAGAGATTGGGCAGCCAACCCGGACAAGTGGCAGCTTACGGAATTAACAAACTGGAACAAGACAGCACGTGCACAATAAGGAACGAGAACGTTCTGCGAAACCAGAACAGCATCATTACGTGATCGGTACTGAATGAGAATACTGAATCAAAACAGCTAGAAAGACCCCGAAAGTGAATCCAATCCGGCAAAAATAACAAAGCAGGCTCAAATAACCACGTGCAACTTACCGCCAGAGATTGATATCGGGCTGCCAAAGAAAATCCGTTTAAAGGCTGACAGATATCAAAATCAAAGAAAGTCGGCAGTAACTATCGAAAACAATAACGCGCGCACTCGCCGCGACAAGGTGTAGAATTCAGAATAACAGCACGGAATATTCAAATAATGCGCCAAGTGGCACTAGTTCGAAATTGGTCAATGTTTGAACATAACAACCTCCACTGTAAGAGTAATACAAAAGCTGCTGACATACCCACTTAAGTAGAAGTCATAAGATCCTTAACAAATAAATGCGTAGTTACGTTTGTTTACAGTTATTTCCTATAAATGGGAATGATTAGTAATTGCTCTGTAGAAGAACATTAAAACAAATTATATTTTTCTCTCAACTTCCCCAAGTTCTTCCTAGATTTACTCGTGATACTGTAAGGTAATTAAATACTCGCGATTGTTTCGACAACTTCGCCTTCTGAATTTGTTCATTAGTTGCATATATTGTAAAATGGCGCCATCACAGTTCTTCATTTTATGTCGCTATAACTTGTGTATTGCCTATTTTCTTTTATTTATTTATTTTACTATCTTTTACCCCGCAGGACTAAAATGGTGGCTTTTTGAGAAGCTCGGTGACGCAGTGGTTAAGAGTGCTTTGGGAGATCTGAAGCTCGGGCCTTGAGGGCGAAAAATGTTTTTCAAAAAATCTATCTCTTGCCTGAGCTGGGTATCTGACCAAGTGAAATTAATTATAATGTGATTGAAATAAACGACATTATCTGTGGAGTTGTTTACTGCAGATTAGTAATAATACACATACTCCATACGCTTTTTCATAATCACAAACTAGGCAAAAGGCAATGAGAAACCATCGTAGGGAACACACTTACTTAGAATAGAAGATGTGCAAGATGCATGTTGTCAATTGCGATTAAAATATGGCTTTGACTGTCAGGCTAACAACACGTGACGATTATAGCCCATTATTAGAAGGAGAATAAGCTCTTTTTGTAATTTTCTTTTCTGTAGCTTGCTCCGAAGCACAAGTTGAGTGAAATTCTTTTAAGATATCTTTGGTAGTATGTATTTTTATAATTTTGAGTAACAAATTTCTTACTGACTAATACTGATGAAACTATTTGCGTTAACCCTATAAAATACTTTAAGTCTTTATCCTCTATCCAAACAGCTGTGCTTTAATGCACCGCGTAGTAGATGGAGAACCAATTTTTGCTCATTTAACAGGTTTTTAGCTGAGTCAATGACAAATGTATTTGCGCTATTTTTAATTGTGTATGACTTGAACACTCACCACTATAGTTGCCTTTGAACTTGCGAATCGAGTCCGCCGTCGGCGAATGGTTTAGTTTTTGTGTTTGCATTGTTTTATTTAGTGTGCCCTTCCCGCACTTATAGGCCATTCAAAATTGTATACTGGAGATCACCTCATTGTACTTAAGATATACCAGTCGACTTTGTATTGCAACATTACGTCACCGGAAGGTTTTTTTCGGTGACTCGTTCAACAGATTCCTGTAACTTGAACCGGCTATTGCCGCGTCGGCGTCGGCGTCGCGGAAATGAATAGATGTTTTGCTATTTTTGCCTTTTCTTCTTTGATACATATTTCAGGCAAAACATAACGCATTTTAAGAATCTATGTAGGTTTTGAAAATCCTTACCCTGCTGGAAGACTTTCTACATTCTCCCCAGAATTAGATCAACAGATGGCGCCTATCAATTTTCCCGGATTTCCATATACCCCTTAGTCGCGACCATATCGAGTGATCAAATAAATTTCACCTCTAGTGTGCTGTGGCTCAATCGAAAGCATTATGGAGCAACATCACACTAGAGGTGAAGTTTATTTGAGTACCCGATATTTTGACTCTCGGCAAACAAACAACTATATAGGATCAAGCCTCCCTTGACCACTAAATGATCGAATACCGCTTGTTGTGGTGTATTAAACTGATTTTAGACTGTAAAAAATTTACTATTAAGCTTAAAGTATTTGTTTATACGATTATAACGAGTAATTGATATTTTTATCTTCTATATACACGTACGTCAAATGATCGTTTTGAACCTGGCTACCTTCGTTTCGGAGTGGATTGCAGAAATTTTATTTCTTGTGTTTTTATTCTCATTTTAAGGCACTAAAGTAGTGTCACATTCAGTAAATGAAGGCGGCTGCAGTAAATTAATGATTTCTTTTTTCAGTTGTCTGTGCTACTAAGTTTATTACAAAACTTTTGGAAACTGCTGACCCTCAAAATTTTAAAATCTGTCATCTGCCGGAGCTTACGTACTGAACGTACTTTATGTAAATGCCTTGTAAGTAGTATTAAGTTTTAAACGATTGAAATATTACATAAAGTAAGCTGAATCTCAGCCATAATATACTGAGCCTAAGGTATGTTGACGTTGTTATCCAAAAATATTGGTCATGATATTGTCAGCCATTTTATTAGTTCCATTTAGACAAATATATCATCGATCTGTTTTTCACAAAGAGCTTCATACATGTCTCGCAGTAGGTTTCCGTAGGAAACAACATTCCATCAACTTAGTAGCCACATAAAGGACGGGTTGAGCAATTCGCACGGTCGCATATAGATAATAAGTATGAAAAAACAAAATGTGGCCGGATTTCCTCGCACATCTTAAACGGTTTGATATGAATCTTTTGAGTAGTGTTCAAAAGCGATTTAAAGCAGACTTTTTGCTGAGGTATTGTAAGATGGAGAATATTGGATACTGTTCCGTCATCAGATACCTGATAAACAAGGTAAATTCATGATGATATGAGAGCTACATTGATTCAGTTTTGTCCTTCGCACACTACCGTCTGAAAATTAATTTAAGCTCTGCAGAACAAGGTTAGCAGACGTTTCGGACGGCCAAAATAGCTGATAAACTTGACTACCTTGAGAAAGGCAAAACGACAAATGGAGAATATTACCGTGCATTTTTAGAAATATTGATTTTCAATCACGATAATGCACCTGCCTATTCAAATTCTGTCGTAGCCCGAAAAGAGCAAAATTAAAGATTGATTTGTGGCCGAACCCTTCTTATTTGCCAGATTTTGCACCATCAGAATAACATCTTCCAAAATTGATTTTTTTTCTTGGAAGTAAGGAATTTAGTTCCAACTACGAGCTACCATTAGATGATTGCCATGAAGGCATAGCTAAGTTAGCACATGTATCGAAATGTGTGGAGATTATGTTGAGAAATAAACATGTTACAAAAAATTTATTCTCTCTACATAATCAGGCGAACATTTCAGTTTACCCTCCTAAGCACTGGTGTATTTTGAACATAAGTTATTTGTTCTGTAAGGTGAATAGTTACATATTACTTGCTTTAAAACTGTCTTTGCTTGGAACTCCTGCATCGTATTCTTTTAGGAATATGTAATATTTTAAAATCTGCTTCTAAATTCCTTATGTCATCAGTCTCCAATGGCAAGTTCGGTAAAAGTACATTGTTAACTATAAATATAATAAGAAATAACAATTTTAAACGCTAAAAAGGTTGGTGAAATAATAGAATGTTCTTGTAACTGGATGATGTAATAATAATGTAACTTCTGTTTTATCTATGTTTAATATTTAGTTTACACGTTTAATATGTATGTACTGTATAGCGTAATTGTAGTAGGGACATAATCGGCTACGCCGCCTGTCCTGAATAATAATAATTATTATTATTATTATCTTTTCCATTCAATTCAATCCTTCAAATTCTTTAAAACCCATTGGCAAAATAATGTGTCTCTATTAGATTCTATGGAAATAAATCAGTTAACTACTACCATCCGGCAGCAGATCTTTCTTAATGAAGAGCCTCAGCGTTTCAAAATTGCTTAGGCAATTTTGTATTTCTGTAATTTAAATCACAATGATTTTATACGTTCACGTATGGTATATAATTGTCATAGAGCTATTTTCTGATAAAAAATAAGAACGAATAGTGGTAGCTCTTGCAATAGATGCACTTGATAACACTTTTCGGCACACAAAACATCGTACACATTTTTCATACAGCTGATATGTATGTGACGAGCTATGCCAATATACTCCGATCAGTAAGAATTTTAAAATTTTGACGTTTGTATTTCAGTTAGGACGTTAGTTTCAGCATATTTAAGGTATTTTATTTTGAGCGGTTGGCTGAACAATATAGGGAGGTCACTTTCTATAACGAATTGGTAAGGATGTTATAGGTTGATACCCTCGTGAAATATTTGCTTACTTAGTTTTCTGGAGTTCTTTATCTTCAGGGTGGGATTTGCTTTTGTTCTGTGGGTTGATTTGGGTTTTACTTCGCTTGCTTTATGTTTTTGGGTACTTACTGCTCTTGGTTTAAGTAGTGGGGCTAAATGTGTTGGCCTTGTAATTGTGGCTCAAGAATGGGGTGAATAATTCTGAGAATGTTGCTTACTGTTAGAAATATACTATACATATCAAGGAAGAGTAGTACTGGTGCCCCAAGTTAATGCATCATTTTGCAGCAATCTGATTTATTTTGCTTTGACCCAAATTTAGGTTGGCGGTTTTTAGGGCTTGTATCCTGAGAATGCTCACGAACTTTCTGTCTTTGGTTTAACTTCTAGAACCATTACCACCTGCCCTTCTACTTCAATTTTTGAAATTTTGAGAGTGCTGAGTATATAATTTAGGAAGCTATTTTCTATTTCCATTGTGAAATATGGTTCTTTCCGATTGATTTCTATGATGTAGGACCCGATTTTAAGGTTTTCCTGAAAGACGCTGTGCAAGCTCATTCGCCCTCATCAATCACATGTGTCAGAATCAGATTCAGCATGTATGTGATGGTTTTATAATTTGCTGTATCTGACTAGTTAAATCACGACCTCACAGTATTTAAAGCGCAACTAACTTTTTGGACACGTAACAATACGTAATTTCAGCAATTTTTACTTTTGTTCTCAAGATAGGCTTGATTATTTTACGTTGCGGGTAGCATTAGTCCAAGGTTGTCAACAGCTGAAGTAAGAGAGTCGAGTCAAGTTTATACAAGTATTTATTTAATTTAACCAGATTACAAAATAAAATGGGTATTTTAAACTATTTACAAGCAAATAAACAAAATATAATTCTTCTTGGGGTCTTTCCGGTGCGGACGGGCCATAGGGGTGAACGGTAGCGTTGTCTAGCGGCGGATATGGAATGTCTCCCAGGCCTGAGATTCGAATGGCTATAAACAGACAAAAATTAAATAAGTAACAAACGACTTCCGGGATTGGACCGTGTCATGATTGACATCGAAAAACTCAACGTTTCGCCCACTTTCGTAAGGGTCTTCATCAGGAGCAAAAGCAAAAGAGCACGGTAGCTCAACCTGTTAACCACGCCAGAGGCGAAACTCTTTGCAAGAGAAGGGAGCGAAGAGCACGGTAACTCAACGTGTGAACCACGTCAGATGCGAAACTCAACTACTTATCGGAAAGAGAAAAGCGAGAATTTATAAGCAAGTGCCGTCGCGGTTCAGTGGCGGTGGGCGGGGCTTAGGAATTAGCACTTTCCACATAGAAGGAAGGAGTAAGCCTTCGTCCCGATTGAGATTGTTAGGGTGTTAGGGTCTCAATGGCTTCGCAAATCTTTCTGCTAAAGAAGAATGAGGATTTGCAGATGATGGAAGTTTCATCAAAAAGGATCTTATGACCAGTATCGCGTTGGTGTTCGGCGATGGCTGATGATGAAACGAGACCCGACTTGAGACAGCGCTGGTGCTCAGAGATGCGAATGTTCTCTGAACGACCTGTTTCACCAATGTATACAGCATTACAAGAGCAAGGGACTCTATAAACAGCTTTAGATGACATAGTGTTTAATTTATCTTTAGATGAAGGAAGAACCTGTGCGATTTTGCTCGGGGGTTTGAATACTGTTAGTCGAGTTTCGCCCCTGACGTGGTTCACACGTTGAGTTACCGTGCTCTTTTCTCCCTTCTCTTGCAAAGATTTTCGCCTCTGGCGTGGTTAACACGTTGAGTTACCGTGCTCTTTTGATTTTCCTCCTGATGAAACCCCTTACGAAAGTGGGCGAAACGTTGAGTTTTTCGATCTCAATCATTACACGGTCCAATCCCTAAAGTAGTTTGTTACTTAATGACAATGGCTGTGAAGGCCCTTCTGTGAGAACGCTTCCTAAAGACGTGGCCGATCTTTTCCACTTCGAAACTGTCAGGTGTTTACGATCATCTAAACCACCTAAAAGTAACATTACAAAAGACGAAAGGAATGCTCTTAAAACCTTACGTTCCAATTCCGACATCTCAATTTTGTCCGCTGATAAAGATAATGCTACGGTAGTTATGGATCGAACAGAGTACACCACTAAGGTTAAGTCTTTACTCCAAGATTCTTCTTATGCCCTACTTTCTCGCGACCCAACTTCTAAAATCGAACGGGAAGTTACTTCTCTCATAAAATCTTCAGATCTGCCCACTGATATTCAACGGAGGTTGATTCCTCTCGCTTCAAAGCCTCCCCGGCTCTATGGTCTTCCTAAAATCCGTAAACAAGACATTCCTCTCAGGCCCATTATCAGTACCATAGATTCCCCTACTTACTCATTAGCTAAATATCTAACCACTATCCTCAGAAAGTTCACTGGCAAGTCACCCTTGTATGTTCGCAATTCAGCCCATTTCGTTGAACTTATATCCAATATAAGCGTTGAACCCGAGGATTTACTTGTGAGTTTCGATGTCACTTCCCTTTTTACCAAAGTTTCTATTCCCGATTTCATAGTCATAATCCAACAGTTGTTATCAGAGCATGGGGAGACGTCTTCAAGTCTACCTGCCCTGATAGAAAAATGCCTCTCTTCCACATTCACTTCCTATTTCAAGGCCAGTTCTTTAAACAAATCTCTGGTGCGGGCATGGGTTCTCCCCTTTCACCTGTCGTTATCAATATCTGCATAAAAGCTTTCGAAATAGTAGGTCTGGAATCTTCAGAATTGAAACCTAAGGTTTGGTTCGGATACGTTGACGATACCTTTATTATTTGACCACATGGTAAAGACACGTTACCCGTCTTCTTAAATCATCCCAATAGTCAATATCCAGACATTAACTTTACCATGGAGATAGAAAGTAACGGTTCCCTTCCTTTCTTAGATGGACAGGTCTCTCGCCAACCCAGTGGCAAGCTTGACCATTCTGTATATCGCAAACCCACTCACACTGATCGCTATCTACATGCCGATTCCCACCATCATCCTACACAAAAACTATCTGTTATCAATTCGCTTGTACACCGGACTATTTCCATATTCCAACCCGATAATATCCACGCTGAATTAAACCACATTCGGAAAGCTCTTAGGAATAACGGTTACCATGCTAGGGATATACAGTCTGCCATCAATCGCCATCTGCATCCACGGCCACCCAAACCTCCAAAACCCGATCCTCCTGCAGCAATAGTCTTTCTTCCCTATATCTACCAAGTCACCGACCGCGTAGGAAAGTTTCTTCGAAAACAAAACATTAAAACAGTATTCAAACCCCCGAGCAAAATCGCACAGGTTCTTCCTTCATCTAAAGATAAATTAAACACTATGTCATCTAAAGGTGTTCATAGAGTCCCTTGCCCTTGTAATGCTGTATACATTGGTGAAACAGGTCATTCAGTGGAAACTCGCATCTCTGAGCACCAGCGCTGTCTCAAGTCGGGTCTCGTTTCATCATCAGCCATCGCCGAACACCAACGCGATACTGGTCATAAGATCATTTGTGATGAAACTTCCATCATCTGCAAATCCCCATTTTTCCTTAGCAGAAAGATTTGTGAAGCCATTGATATTTACAAACACCCTAACAATCTCAATCGGGACGAAGGCTTTCCCCTTCCTTGTATGTGGAAAATGTTAATTGCTAAGCCCCGCCCACCGCCACTGAACGGCGACGGAATTTGCTGAACAGCGACGGCGCTTGCCTATAAATTCTCGCTTTTCTCCTTACGATAGTTAGTCGAGTTTCGCCTCTGGCGTGGTTAACACTTGGAGTTACCGTGCTCTTTTGCTTTTCCTCCTGATGAAGCCCTTTACGAAAGTGGGCGAAACGATCACAATCATGTCACGGTCCATTCCCGGAAGTCGTTTGTTACTTAATAACAATGGCCGTAAAAGCCTCAAAAATCAAAAATTAAATAATTTCGTTTCAGCTCGTCAGTCCTGGGTTTCTCCAGATTTTACGATTGATAAGACAAAAACCGAAATGATTCTGGGGCAGTTACCAGCCACCCTAAACCTGGAAAATGAATTTAGAGATTTCATATCGGGACGTTTCGTTAAGAATCGCGCTGAAGAATTGGAGCTTTCCAGGTGCGCACTCGATCTGCAATTGTAATATTAAACGAGTTTGTGGCTCGCGAATTTGAACTGAGTTTAGGCCGTTCGTGATTCCACCTGGACCACGGTCTGGTGGGCGTTCGTGGTGAGCTGACGGAAGAAATTATTTAGGGGTAGTTGCGCGGGCTACTAGACCGGAATGACAGACAAATCTAAGCAGCTCGAAATTGTTACAATGTGCTCTAAAATTAATAGGAGAGAGTAGGTCTAGGGCTAATATTAGCAGCACGATGTTGTTCCGGTATGCTCTAAGATTAACAGGACAGGGCGTTTTTATACTCAAGATCGCTTTAAGGCAGTTCGACTAACCCAAGCAAGGTAGGTTTCAGATCAGGTTTAAGGGTGACTCAGGCAGTTCAATTTCTCGGGAGAAAGCTGGGAATTGAACTTACTAGAACTGAAAAGGACAGGTAGTTTAGGACAGGATTCTAGTTTTAACGGACAAGTATCTGGGATAGAGGTGATTTGTGGAGCTCTTAACCCTGAGGGCCTAAGTTGACCCCCCCCCCCCCCCCATCTGAGGCTCAGGTTTTGGTCTGGATTCTAAAAAGAACGGATTAGAGTTATATCTCTTCCAGGACTGAGCGGGCATCGTTCTTTTATGTTTCGCGATCGTTTACCTAGAAAAATCTAAGCGGGACTAAACGTGATACTTCGATGCGGACAGCAAGTAGAGATGCGCGGAACACGCATCGTGGTGTAGCTTGCATAACTCGCCAGTTTCACACCTGTGTTCTATCGGACAAACAGCAGGATCTCTTGATGGAACCCTTCAAGTTTTTCTTACCCTCCGTGCGGTCCCAAATGTTCGCGCGTCACGCATTCTTATGACTATGATAGCACCTACAAATTGATAAGGGCAATTAAAACGTATGAAAACAAGAGGTACGCGAAGTCACAATATCTCAGGTGCAGATCCATTTCACCTTTTTCTACGTCGTTTGACATATTACTGGATTTATTTCTAGCTTTCTCGCTACCTTCAAGTGATTCTACGAATATTTTCTATGGTTTTCCAAATAAATCTCAAGTTCAAGTGGTCATAATTAATCTTTGATCAATCTGCGAATTTCAACATTATTCTGAACCTACCGAAGTACTAATTTAGCCGTTCTTGAAACCTTTCATCTGCTCGATTGCACCTAACACACTGCATTTTGCTGACTTTGTTTTGCTAGGCTACAGCACCATTCGCTGGATCAAACGGGAGAAGTCAACATATGGCACAGGTCAGAGATGTTTAAGCTGCCACCGTGCGTATATGGTACCTCAGTAAGCCGGTAGTGCGTTTATAGCTGAAAGCAAAGTTGGTGTACTCCGTCGAACTTATCTTTTAACGAAGATTATTTGACGTTTTGCTTCCGTTACCTATGATTTGCACTCAGCACGTAGTCACTTGTTATTAACAATATTACACCGGCTTTAGTATGTTTCAGTTGGGTTAATTTGGTAACTATAGCTGTCCTTAACAGCGTTCAATTCATTTGCCTCTATGTTCTAAAACAGTAACAGGATTTTATAATCTTATGTAACACTAAAATATCGCATGCGCGTGACTGCGTTTTTTTTTGTTGGTTGTAATTCTGCGTTGATATCTTTCTGCAAAAAAAATCCGGGTTTATTATATTCTAATAAATTGATAGTTTTGAGTATGAGATTATTGTTACCTTAATTTGTGGTAAGCCCTTAAATATTCTACTTTTGTTTAAAAAAAATTAAATTGTTTATTTTTGTGAGCTCTATGAATCATCGTGAGGCCAGTCAGTTTAAAAAACTAATCAAATTCATAAAGTTCATTACAGTTCATTTCATATTGCAACTAATTTGCTAATCGATGTCATGTTTCCAAACATGATGAGTTGCAACAATGTTCGCGATTTGGTTCTGTGCTTTAATGAAAATAGCTGCTTAGTAGTCAATAAATACGAATGGATTTAGATTAGAAAAGAGTTTTTGTTTTGTAGCGAGTCTGTTCGCGCAGACGTAGCTTTCAGAAATTGTTTAACAACAAACAAAACCAATTTTAGATTTTAATTCCCCAACATCCACGGACCAACGGGCTCGTTTACACTGTACCTACTGGCTAAGTTTGTGGTATAAATAAATAAAATAATAATTATTATTATTAAATGCTTTTAGCCTTACCACACTTCGGTAATCTCAAAGTACAGAATAGGATTTAGGAAAACTTTATTTTTGTTATATTTATGTAAAGATAAAAGTCTGAATCTCAATGAAATGACAGTAAGAAACAATCCGATTAGCCAATTTTCTATAAAAGTAATTAGAAAAAGCTACTTCTAATTACAGTTACTAAAATAGAGTATAGGTACAACGTCTATTGTTAAAAGCGATCGTTCACAGAAACTTTTCTGTAAAAATATACTTACAACTAACATATTTCCCTATACATCGATATTGTAAAGTCCACATGTATTTCTGGGAACATCTCCAAAGAAAAGTCCAGCAGGAAACTTTTCCAATTTTCTTCGAGAGCCGTCACTTGCTTTAGCAGTTCTTGGCATTCTACAAATACCGACAGCACATCGTGCCCTGTTGTGGTTTCGAGAGCTTTCGTTGCGACAGTATTTTCAGGATTTAGGATTGTGTACCGTAAATCGCCTTTAACAGTTCCTGTGCCCCAAGACGTCGCATCATGAATCCTACGAACCTCTTTTCTGGGAAGACTAGAGTGTTTTTGTACCAATAAATAATATTCCTTTCTTATATATGAAACAGGGTCATATTTACAAAAGAAATAAATAAGTCGCTATGCAAAGAAGAAAAAGCGTAATAGCGGCGGTTTCATTTCCGATATTGTATGCATGCGCTTTTTTGTGGTTTCTTAGACATCGCCTTCTATGAATATTAAAGGCTGTCCAAATAAGGAGCGAAATTAAATGCGACTTCAGCCGCTTCCGAAAAATTGTGTAGTTTTTTGAGGAAGGTGCGCTAATACATCATTCCACTCCTGCATAAATCAGCATATCTGCGAATGCTCCCCAAAACTCGTGCGGCGCGGCATTCGTCTTAATATTAGTTTTGCCTTAACATGGGATGTCGTAAATTCACTTAGCCTCCTTTGCGTAAATATGCAGGAAGGCCGATTTTCACTAAAAGCAAACAATCTCATCAAGGCTGACATGCATTTGGGAAAGCCGAGCTTGAAAACGCATATTAAAATATGTATCCAATGAAAAACATATTTATCAAGCACGTCAAGGTTGATGTTAAATTAATAGATTGTTTTAGGCTTGCCACTTCACTCAAAATGTAACAAATGATAAGTTTCGTTGTGGCCATTGAATCGGTACCATTATGATAATGACTATGAACACGTGTAGGTATTGCTTGAAAACAAATTAACCTTGCTCTCTAGGAGTTCAAAAGAGTTCGAAAAAGTGACAATTTATTTTCGTGCAAACATTCACAAATTCGTTATTAAATTGTTTCATAGTGTGTGTTCATAGCAGAAAAAAGTGCTTATATTTGTAATACGCTAAAGGTTGATAAGCTGGTCGCTAATCAATTCATGAATGCCCATATGATTTTTATGGAAAATACCCAGAGGAAGTGATTGATTGTAATAAATTTATGGAACACAGAGTGACGGTTCGTGATAATTGTCGTTGGGGGCTCTTCATTTATGTATATTAGTGACTCATATACAGTTCAACATTGTTTTAATGCAAATATAGCAATGCTTGTTAATTTTAGTAATCCAAAAGGAAACATAGTATGCATAGAACCAAAAGTATTCAAACACAACACAAAATCTACATAAGTGAATAGTTACCTCCGCATCTGATTGCTCAAACCTTAATGTATTATAACAGTAAGATAGACGATAAAACATATTTTCAATTACAGAACAGTTACCTCTTTCTAATGCCATATAGGCTGTTAATTGCTCGGAGGTTAATGCTTCTGTGCCCTTAAGGAACAGCCAACACTGGGAATACACTGAAATATACAGCCTGTTCAAAATGTAGTGTGCACTATTGCTATCTCGGTTGCTATTATAACTACGAAGTTGGTTAAATTAGTAAAATAAGTAGCATATTTCATGCTGATTAAAATGGCGCAAACAAAAAAATAATTGAGCGTCGGGTCGCATTTTTTTTTAAATGGAACCACTTGTATATTTTGAAGTCAATCGATAGCCAACCTTCTTCTGAAGAAAAAACTACTTATACCCTACTATCCTAAAGTTAATGACAATGGAGATATACGCCAGTTTAAAATTAAATGTGCCCTATTGCTAACTTGTTTATTATGGGAGCTAAAACGTCGGTTAAGTGGGCGAAGTAGTAGTATTTTGTACGTAAATTACAGGGGTAATTATAAAAAAACAATTGAACATCGCATTTCTGAGATATTAGCAAAACTTTTTTTTTATTGGAACACCCTATACATTTTAACATATTTTGAAATAAAATTACATTCTGACAAACAAGTTTAAATGAGTTGCTACAAAAAAAAAATAAAATTAGAAAAATTATTTAAATTTAAATGTTTTGCCAAAGCATTAAATAAAATGGTTAGGTAGCCATGACATATGTCAAAACCCGAAGCTCAATTGTTTTTTTTTTGTTTTCGCCATTTTAATCGGCACGAAATATGCTACTATTTTACTAATTTAACCAACTTCGTAGTTATAATAGCAACCGAGATAGCAATAGTGCACACTTAATTTTGAACAGGCTGTATAGTACTGATCACAGCAAAAAAAAATACGCGGTACTACCGACATGAAGAAGAACAGAAAGCAAAGTAAAATAGATGGTGACGAACGCGGATAGGATGAATTTGTAAAGAAAATGGAAAACCGGAAACCAAACATACTCTACAAGGATGACTTTAAGGAAAATTAAGGACATTACAACAGGAGCAATACAACGATCCTACCGGTGCCGTCACTGTATTACATGCTGTGGTAAAGGGTTATTAGATGTATGTTGAATTAACGTTTAGTCTCCCTGACGGGGAAAGACTCGAAACGTGTGTTCGTTGAAATCCATCGCGGCATAAACATTATATGCTAGGAGGGATAATAAACATGCAGGAATTGCAAACAGTAAAGGGGTGATAATAGCGTAATACAGTTTTCGTAACAATAACGAACGAGGGCACGGTTGTTCTCCAGCTTGAGTCGACGAATAGCTTTCCTATACACGCCGGAGGTGCGAACTGAGGGTAAGGCGTCCAATCCGCCAATACCTCTCTTATCAAAAGCAATTTCAAGACTGAAGCTGATAGGTTTGTCACCACCTTCACGTTTACCGCAAAAACGTATCTTCCAACGGGCTAGGATCAGCGGCGTAGACTTTAAATTGTACGCGGGAAAGAAAAGAAAAGAACAACAGGATTCCAAGAGCTTTTTAATCAATTAAAAACGAAGCAATTGCAAAAAAGAGTGCCGATATTTATAAAGGGAGATCGTAATAATTATAGAGGAACCACAGGGTTTAATATGGTTCAAATAATTTAAGAAAAGGTAAAAGTACAGAGGATTCGTTGTAAAACTACAGGTGTAGCAAACGCACAAATTAAGTAACAATCTTACGTAATATTCAGAGTGTATTTGACAATGTACGAATTTGACATTGTTTATACGAAATATCGGTGTGCAAAAAACTAATGAATATTATCAAATGCGTTTATTTGGTAATTAAAATTTACGTTGGAACAGGAAATGCACAGCCTGAGGAGTACAGGCATGGAAGGAGGCACTGTCTGAACTATATACATATAGAAAAAAATAAATCATGATAATTTTAAACGCAGTCAGCCGAGCTGGTACGTTTAAATATTTGCGTAGTGAGTTCACACCTTACACCCAAACATTTATTACGGCGTACCTTCTTCGGTCACTATGCGAACAGCTTTGGTGGTCGTAAACTCTGTGAAAGGGTATTTTTCCTTAATTCAATGGGTTAGACTAGCCACCTACCCGGGTCACTGTCGAAATTGGCGTATAAAATCACGTTTTGTGTGAGGTTAATAACAGGCTCTCAGCCTATATTTTAGAGGAAGAACAGTAACACAAGGAAATTAGAAATGCAGAATTCAGTGAACGAATAAGAGTAGCAGTTAGATTGTATCAAATGCTAAACTATACATTTACTGGAAAGAACAAAACATTTACAAAAACAAGAACATTGTTTATAAATTGATATACTGTCCCATTATGGCTGATGGGAACGAAACCTGGTAGATGACAAAAATCATTATATGTAAAGTTCATTTACCAAAAATAATATCACTGCTCAGAATGGATTAGAAGGATGCAGAGTCAGGAGTGGAAAAAGCAAGTTAGAGGTAGAAACCCAGTTAGGATAATTAATCGAAGACTGCTAAAGGAACTGTGGCACGTCAGAGTAGTTGTTCGATGACAAATGCAAGACCAAACAAGCAGGCAATAGGAGAATACTCAAAAGAGAGAACTAGAACATGGTTGATCTCTTAGAACAAGAACAAGTTTAAAATTCATAACTTAATAAAGTCGTTTCAGTCGTTTCAAGAAACGAGTAGCGCTAGCAGAAACTATGGCAGTAGTGTGTTACAGCTTAAAATCAGTTTACTACCTATAAAAGGCTAACAATATTGTCACTCCTAACTAATGGGATGTGTGGAGTGTTAAATTGCAACAACAGGACTTTGCTTGCCAAAATAAAATCAATCGATACGATGCTTTGCATGAGAATATTACACCATGGAAAAAACTATTTGTGAGAAACTGTGCACGGTGCTCAACTCCGATATTTGAACTTCACCTTATATCCGAATCTCTGAAATATGCTTACTTAACTTTAAAATACCGGAACTGCACTGCGTCTTACAAATGAAAATCACAAACGCAGGCACGCAAATACAACTGGCTCCTACTTCGAAATCCGGAGTGAAATGGAGAATTGCACCCGAGCTTTCTTCGAAGAATGGACAGCGGCTGTTTGAAAATATCTACGAGCAGTGAGCGTGAATCCACACGTTATGATCTAAAGGTAGGTATTTTCAGGGCTTTATTAGGATGCCGGGGAGTTGCAAAATGAGAGACCGAAATACGGGGCCGTTATACAGAGCATAGTGAGACATGATAAGAGGTTGTTCCTCTAAATATATTCCACTATCAGTTGATGAGAAATTTCACAAAAACTTAAAAGCGAAACCATATTCGGAATTTCAGATTTATAAAACGACTTTCGCATAGGTAAAAATATCGTAATTTGCCTACAATTGTCACGCACACACGTTTGTGTATGACTACGTTTAGACCACTCCTGACCGTTTCCCACAACCCAATACGAGAGGCTATTCGAGGAGACAAATTACACGGTGCCCTCTAGCGCGTAGATATAATTACTAGCGGTAGCAGAAATTTGCAAACGACTCTAACTAATGTTAGGAAAATTGTTATAAATACACCATCAGTCTTAATTCCGCAGGTTTCCCAATAAGTTATCTTACGTTGTAGCGCTTTCAATATTATGAAAAAGATATAAATGTTTCGTGCTGTCAGATCGCCGTGCACGAACTACTGTAGCTGAACTATAAAAAACGAGAAGAGCTTTCTCATTGATCCGTGTTGTTTAATGGGTATTTCGTCACCCTGCAAAATTAAAATTATTAAACATCGAAAAGTATTTGAAGAGTTCTTTCTTGTTAGGCATGTGAAACCATTCACTAACTTTTGGGTAGCAATATGCAGAATTTGTATCATCTATGGCCTACGAGGAATAATTATGAGTTAATGAAACATGTGGCGACATACTAAATACATAGTCTTCACTGTTCAACACGACAAATCGTAAAAATTCAATATTGTCCAAATTAAAACAGCAAATTGCTTTGAACGACTGTTGTCCTCCGTGCAACCAGTGGTGTTACAAATAAAGCCGCGACCACTCAAGGGTTAACACATATTGCATAGTTTAATAACAAATACCGTTGTGTTAAAACTGAAGCGCTAAGGGAAGCTTAAAAGCAAGAGGTGATCGCCCCCGATGTTGGACTGTTAAAAATAGCACTAAGAGACCATGACGTTTGTTACAAAAGTCTTGGCACAAAGTTCTAAAGCAAGTAGAAGTTTATTGTTTAACTTTCTTTCTATCTATTACATATACTATTTTTAGAAATCACTCGAAAATATAAAAACGAAACGAAACTATTGATAGGAGCTCATGATCCGCTATAACATGCACTTTAACTCGAACTTGACGCATTAGTCTTTGGAAGACTGAAATGTTCATATGGTTTAAATACTTCTCATGTTGACTTTTCCATAAATTTACAGATGGAATTGGTTTGTCACAATCTCTAATCGTACAAAAAATGGTTCTACCGAAAATGTTTCGTTTCGAAAAATGTTAACAATTTCCTGTTTGGAAAATTGGTCAATTAGCTAAAGTATAAACAATTTTGGGTTCTCTTATTTTACAAAATCTTCTCATAAAATTGATAAACAAAATTACATGAATAATATGAAGGAGCTGTTTGATTCACACAGATGCGTGCATCAAAACCTTTTTGCTTATAATTATTCATGTAATTCAAGTCATAACTGTTCTATCTCATTCAAAGGTCGTGGTAAAGTCAAATTTGCATCTTGCCGTATTTGTTTGCCTCTGTTAATATTAGAAAGGAATTTGTAAGCTTCCCTTAATGGCTTTTAAGCGGATGGATACACTTTCTAATAGGACTTAAGCCGACTTAGCGTATTTGGGACTCATGTGTTTATAGATTTCGTTCAATACAATGCTTCATTGAGAGAGCTTAGCATTAATATTTCTTAAAATAAGCATTTATTCCTAAACAACGTGCGACGCTCCGATTGGCCACGCAGGATCGCCTCAGCCAATAGTGTTTGAGCCTTCCCCTCCTTGTTGAATTTGCGAGTTCAGCTCATTGTCAATTCAGCTTCAGTTAGATTCAGAATTTCGAGTAAGCAAGTTCAGCTATGCTTTGTGCTGGTTTGCGGTCGGTCTAGCTCCCTGGTAAAGACGTTACCAGGTTGTTTTGTGTGACGGTTACGCGCAATTCGCTATTTTCGCGTGGCCAATCCAAGCGTGTCACAACAGTTGAAGCTATTGTTTCAAAACCATCGGTCCATCAGTGACGTTTGTAATCGTTGTTACTCAATATACTCGTGTTTGTTAAGTCTTGTTTCACTCCAACAAATAACTGAACCCAAGTCAAGGGTTATTAAGTGGCAGTTCCCGGCAATCCCATTGAACCGGAATTCGCAGCGGATTAACTGGGGGCCCCATTCGTGGAAGCCTCTTTTCAAGTTAATCATACAAAAAACAGGGGCTAAGCTGTTACTACACCCGAAAACAAAAATAAATGAATCAAGATGAAAGAGGCCTTTATCAAATAAGTACAAAATGGCTAAATGAAGAAAGAAGAACGAAAATGAGGCAAAAGAATTGTTTTATAAACCTCAAGCCTAGTTCCACAGAGAATATATGAAGTATTCAAAAATTATTGCTAATGCTGTCTCGAATTGTATGTAATGGCAACTAGATATTTTATTTGTTTGCCATTTTTCAGTTCAACTTCTAGTTCTATACATATGCTAATTCAATGTTAGCTGAGTGAAATACTGATCCATATTCACTACTGTGGTAATATGTTAAAATGTCGTCTGCAAGAAGGTCTAAGACAAGTCTCTGTGGCACTCCCATTTTAATTATCAATGGTTCGGATATGCAGCTGCAAATTTTAACAGCTTCATATCTGTTCTCAGAATAAGTGCTAAGCCAGCTCTGAAGTCTACCATCAATAATATACGGCATTAATTTACGATTTTAAAAGCCCTTGCTAAATGTAAGAAAATTGCACATATAATTCTTTTGCGTAGAAACAATTGCCTGGTCATTCGACATAAGTCACCATCTATGAACAATGAAACGCGAATGTCACTGTTATTTACAAAGCAGTTTGGTGTTAAATGCCTATTTTTACCTTATAATTTATGCCCAACTTTATTAAACTCGTTCTTAACATTCTTGACGAAATCTTACAAGGAAAGCTCCGACTACGACATGTAACAATCTTAAAGGGATCCATTAGCTCAGCAAGATGAAAGGAACTTGCACTGAAATAAAAGGAGGCTCGTTATAGTCAAAACAATTGTATCTGAACAGATAGAGATAGAACTGTTATTTTTAGTGGCGCAACCTAGTGTACTCGTATGTTACAGGTTATATGGTGAAAAACTTTAATCAAGGGAATGCTCCATCGGCGATAGAAGCGGTGCACGTTTAGCTCCAGGATTTGCACCTACTTTGTGCTAGTATCCGAAAGCTTTATCTTACTACAAGAGTACGCAAAACTGCGTTTTGCTTCACAATGCAGATCGTATGTTACGGTTGAGTTTTGAGGTAACAGTAGCGCACTCTATAGACGCGGAGTTTTATTGTTTAGCACAAAGTTGTTTGCGATATGCCTCCAATTTTGGCGTTACACATTTACATTTTATTCCCGAGGCACTTCACTCTCAACGCTTTCTTCCGTATAGAAGAATTTTTGTCTTTTTTGGGTGTTCCGGGCAATTCACCGAAAACAGTTCACCGAAAACAATTTACCGAAAACAGTTCACCGAAAAACAATTTACCGAAAGAGCAATTCACCGAAAGAACAGTTCACCTAAAATCCCTTATATTATATAAATATACCTAAAATTTTAGATATGTTATATATTATTTTGGTACTTTTGTAAAGAATATCCTTCTAACATATATTGGTGTAAACTTCCCTTCACACTTTATCAAGGCTTAGGACTTGCAGCAAATCCTGGCGTGTTTAAAAGTTTTTTTTATAGTTTTTTTTGTTTTTTGTTTTTATGGTTTTTTTTGTTTTTTTGTTTTTATAGTTTTTTTTTGTTTTTATAGTTTTTTTTTGTTTTTTTGTTTTTATGAAGTTTGTTCAATCAATATCAATATCCCAAATTGTGGGCTATACCGCGTAAGAATTCATTCAAATTTACAATATTGTACTCTTCAACAATTCTTAATATCCTTTCGGCACAGTCCCTGTACTTCTTGCGGGCAGGCGGGGGTTCGATTCCTGCAACATATTGCTCAACTTGGAGTTCGTGTAAACTTTGCTCCCTCTGGATGGCTTCAACAAACTTCCAAATATTGGGGTGCTCAGAGGAAATTTGCTGCTCAAAGCCTCGATGCCAGCCTTCTATAGCATTGTTCGTTTTGGGCAAGCCTAGACGTACTCCTTCTACACAGTTCCACATGTCGTGCGAAAAAAGTGGTGGACGGCGGCGAACTCTTTGTGGACGCCCAACCCAGGTGTCTTCGAAATAGTCCATTACCGGTTGTGCTTCTGGGGGTAAAATGTTTTCGTCACAAAGCATTTCAAATGCACGAACCACGTCTGCTGTAGGAACAAATGCTATTGCGGCTAATAACCGCATTTTCAGAGCAAAATCTGCATGTTTCATACCTCTGTTTAAGGCCTTCGGATTGAATCTTACGGTTTATGCATTGGGAAAAATGGAAAAAACACCCCCGATGTCTGGACTGAGGGAATTCTTCAGTAATAGCCCTCATTAACTTGAACGGTTAGTTTTTAACGACCTTATAAGGTTTCTAAATTTTTGTGTGTCGAAAACATATCAAGAATTGTTGGAGACTACAATAACGACAACATATCTTAGAAAAATTGATTTTAGGTGAATTTTTCTTTCGGTGAATTGTTCCTTCGGTAAATTGTTTTTCGGTGAACTGTTTTCGGTAAAATGTTTTCGGTAAACTGTTTTCGGTGAATTGCCCTAGATCCGTCTTTTTTAGGTGTTTCACTTGGTAATTGACACATGAGGGAATTTTGGGCGGATTTTTTTTATTATACTTATATTTGGTATGGATTTGACTACCAGACGGGTCGTTTAGCTGATGCTAGAATACGTGTGTTCAGATAGCTTGTTCAAGTAATTAACCTTGCATTTGAACACGAGTGTGTTTGAAACAAAGACAGGTGCACCTCCATAAGTATTTCAGGTTACGTTTCTCAAAGGAATATCACGGGACAGAGCAGAGATAGATAGTTATGTAGGCGGTTTACGTATTCTCGTATTTGTTTAAATACCAAAATTCGTATGCTGCCAAGATCCTGTTGGTTAAAGCGGTTTTGAATCAACCATTCAAATACCGATCAATCAGGAACGTCGCACAAAAACTTGTTCGATCATGAAATGTGCAAGATTATAGAGTAAAATGTTGGCTTAATTTGGTCCGGCATCGTATTGAAACTTTATTATTGACGTAGTATAGTTCAGGGTCGATATTACGTTTCAAACAACGATACTTTGCTTGACTAAACATTTCTCTGTATAATTTCTTGCTTGCATTTTGAAGATATTTATTGCCCGTCAGACTATTTAGTCAACCAATTTGTATAGCTACTTAACATAGGTTTTTGTGTGTTTACCATATTTGAATAATTGTTAATACCTTACGCGTTGGTTTAACATTAGCATAATTGAACCTTTATTGCTAACCTTATTTGCATAAGGATTTTAGCGGTTTATGTTATGCAAAACTTAGTTGATTAAATGTATTTGTCTGATATACCAGTAGCTTCTGGTATTTGGTTTAGAGATACGATTTGCTGAACATTTCAACTGGTTACAATTGATACCTGGCACCGCTTTGACATCTAGAACAAATTGGAATTGAAATTAGTTTATTAAATCAGATTACTCGTCCCTATTCTACGACGACTCAAAGCTAATCATTTAGAGTTCCACTTTTAAGAAAATTTCAATTTTGGGAAATATTACTGGTGACCTTGAATTGCATTTGTCTCTTGATAGACAAGGATCACACATACCCAAAAATTAAGGTAACGTTTATAGAAATACATTTATCGCATTAGCCTTGCAGCTGTAACCGTAATACGTAATTAATGGTAACACACAATCCCTAAGAATTCTACCTGTACGTGACGTCTCAGCGCGCGGTAAGCTAAATTTTTGTGCATGTGTTCGTCTAGGACTCAATTCCCTAGTGGAAAACAATAGTGATAAACTGGCACGTTTGGATTCAAACGGGCTAATTGGCGTGGTTATACACGCGTTGTGATTAGATACCGGCAGTTCAAGATTGACTATGAGCAATCGGCGTGGATGAGTAGGCTGCATATATACGAAAATAATAAAAATTTATCAAAATTGCCACTGTAGCATCTTCCCAAGTTGCTACATTTATGGATCAATAACACACATACGCATGATCTTTCTGATTTAAGTCATATGTCCGTCTTGAATTCCCTCGCATTGTAGCTTGGTGCGATGAGCTCAACAATTTCTCTTTTTCATGCATAAGGAGCGGTGGCTGTGTGAATTGTTAAATAGACCTGACCGAGTTTACCACAATACTGGCTTTCACATTTGTAACTATTGTAACTCCTATAGATAAATTCGAAAATTCTATTGTGCATATTCACTTGCGAGAGAAGTTTTTTACGGAAGATAATTACGCGACAATATGCTAGACTCGAAGAGTGCTATCGATGTAAATCACCTCGACAAACTTTTACTTTTATTCAAGAACAAAAAATCGCACCCCATCAATTTTATTAAATAGGTAAAAATCTCAAGTAAACGTTTTGGCAAATTGGGGAATGCTACTGGAAGAATTGTAGTTTTTAGACCGTTATTGAACCGGCGCGTAATTTATTATAAAATGGCAAACGTGACAAGTTGTTAAAAACAGTGCCTAAAACTAAACTCTTGCTCTAAAGGTATCAGCTGCTAGTATCATATTAAACCCTCGCTCTGAAATGGTGCCGGAAAAGTCGCCTAAATTAGAAAATATGTCCCAAATAAATCTAAAATTGTTTTAAATTGCCATTAGGAGTTTCTTCGCGTAAAGGTGATTTAGAGCTGCATCTGTAGGCGCTTTCTCACATTTCTCGCACTATATGCCCTGATATAAATCACAGCAATTCTTCCTACATGCCAATGTCTGTGTAGGCTTTAGTCAAATTTGTCTAGTTTCCACTAAACGTAGCTTTCCCGTCAGAAGAGCCCATAATGCAGCTGAGGCCTGCGATATTTAAGGGACTACTTATTCACGTAAAGTGCAAGTAGGTATAACTAATTCGGTGTAAAGTGAGTGCATAAGATCCTCATCAATTCGGTTATTGTGTCGTAACCATATCCTGTCCGCACTTTATTAGACAATAAATCTGCGAATGGGTACTTTGTCTTTACACAGTTACTCTGTTTCCCATTAATTTATCTGCAACCCTAGAGCTTGACAACGGTCTCGTTTCACTTGCAGAGGGTTTATAACTTTATATATTTATAAAAGGGCATGTTTGTAGTCACAGAGGACGATTTTAAATTCTAATTTAAAATTTTATTTAATCAAGGAGAGTTTAAGCAATTTTTGCTCTTGAGAGAGACTGTCTTTGATAGTAAATTATTATGTTTATATTAAGTTGAGTGGGTAAATTTTATTAGGTAAACAGTTAATCGATTCATTCTAAAACTGTAAGGTACCGATTTGAGAACATTGGCTTTGAAGAAAAATTTTACAAAAATAAAATTACCTGCGATTTACAACATACGGTTGTAGCTCGAGGGGTATGTGACAAAGAGATTTCCCAAATTGACACAAATTTATGTATTTTTCTATTAACAGACAACTTCTTTTCATTTGCATTGTTAGACGCTTGTAAGTTGGATATAACTGAGCCAATTTTTCGCAGGCATGAATAGAAGAGCAATTCAGACCACTTTATAAAAGACTTCTTTATTCAGGAAAAAAAATTTCGGGGTCGTTTTAGTACAAAGCAATAGTGCAATACACAAATAAGCATTTACAATAATATACGCAATTTAATATTAAAATCAGTGCCAATCACTGATCCCGAAACGATCTCACCGAAAACCTGTTGACCGTCTTGCCGACGCTAGGCTTTAAGCATGCGTCTTTGAAAAGTTACAAGCAAGCGGTTCACGTGGCTTCCATCTCAGCTTGAAGTGGAAACGCAACTTAGGGGTCGTGCAATAGCTTGCGGGCGTACAGGATTAATTAAACTTACATTTCAATGTCTGGTTACTTTTGTAAATTGTTGCTCCCCTATACCATGCCAAATACTACTCACTGAGCTTGAGAGATTAGAATGGCTTGGTATTTTTCTTAGAGTAGAAATGTTTGTCCATTTCGAGGACAGTTTTCATACTAGGGTTTATTTTTATTTGGGGTATCGGTTACTCGTTAAAAAAATCTGTTCTTTCTGAAAGCAACTTTTTGGGAAATGCATTTTAATTGATATTTTTAACAGCGATTTACAGTCTGCAAACTCTGTGAAACCTCTTTTGGTTGGTTTTGTAAAAACGAGTTACACAATTTTCTTTTTTGCATTACGAGCACTTTTTTTTGCTGGAAAAATATATCTTTGAGAGGATGAAATACGATATTACAGTTTTCAAAATAAAATTGCTGTAGCGTCTCTCTCGGTATTCTAAATGAACAGTTTTTATCGCCGCTTTCTACAATCCGTTCCGTCAATAAAACTACGTTAGCTGCTTAGCATTTGAATTCTGCCAAAATTTTTTAGTCGTTGAGTATGAGGAAAGTATTTATTATAATAAAGCAGTGATTGTAATGTTACTTTTATTCGGAAAGTATAAACTCCAAATGATAGAATAATTCGTTTACAATATTATACAAGATTGCAATATTAGGAATTTCAGACAAGTGTATTACTATATTGTCCTACTCTGAATTAATGTTTTTGTTTCGTTCTGTTTGAAATAATTTTAGTAGCTATTATGATATCATTACCATTCAGTGATACCCATTTTGTATATATTGCTGTAGACAGAGACTTAAGCATGTTGGGATTAATTTTGTATTATTTTTGTATATAATTAGAATAAGTTAGTTATAAGTCGTCAGTTTTGATTAGTTTGCAACGCTTAATCTAGCTTATAATGTAAAATTTTACATTAGCATTCCATGTCGTTTTAAAATTTACGATTTTAGTTTTCCCAACCAAATCACATCGGAATAGGCTTAATTGTCATTTAAATTTAGTTCTTGATTGGTATTATATTTTTCGTAGCTTAGCTCTGAGTTCAGATGAAGTTTACGAATAGATGCAGTGCCTCAAATAAGTCTATCGTTAAAATGACTATTAAAAAGGTGTTAAGGCAGAAAATGTGCATAGATTATAAATTTGATATGTATAACCCGAATTTAATGTTATTGTAACCCATAGATGGTTTTTATGGCAGAAATTATGAAAACGTATTTCTAGCTGTCAAATAGGTTATATGATTCTAAGTTTGCCTATTTATATGATGAATTGCTATAATTTTGTACATAATTACGAAGTAACGAGTATTTAATATTACAATAGTTTAACTTAGTGTATTTATAAATGCGTGTTAAATAAAAAGGACTACATTACAACGTTTTCGGGCTTATGTCGAATGAGGTGACAAAACATTTCTTATTTCGTAAGCAAAGTGTTGGTATACCGGGTGACAATGAGAACAGGGCCATGCTTATATCTTCTTTAATTATGAATCGATTTGGATAAAATTTTATATAAAGATACTAGAGATAATTTCTACCCTAACCTAACCTAAGGTATATATTTTAAATTATGCAACATTTAATTAAACTAATAGTGATTACTAGGTTTGGGTTCCCTTTCGATTTTGTGTTTTGTTTCTCAAAAACTGTCAGTTCATTTGCTATTCACATAATGAGCTGTAAATGTTATAAGCAAACGTGAAAAGTGATGGATGTTTGATTATTTCGTAAACAGCAGCTTGTAATAACAATACATGCACAACAATGGGGTTTTAGCGAAACCCTCGACTGTAAGTAAGTGAGCACACAAATAAATCTTGGCAAACTTCGGCTGGAAAAGGTAATTCCAGGAGATTCGACAATAAGCTGAAAATATATAAGTAAGAATGAGAAAAATATTGGTCAACTGTAACTGCAAAAACTTACCTGAAGTTGACAGATCCTGATAGCCAATTGAAGTGATTGCAAATCAGACATTTATCCTGTCCCAGGACAGCTAATGAGAGATTTGGGTAAAACGTTTAGTGGAATTCCAGAAAATTACCATTTTGACGCTGCATCTGAACTACATGGTAGACGCTGTGCCCAAGGGAGTGCAAGTTTAAGAGCTGGTAGAATAAGGTGTTCTGAGTTTATTTGAAATTTTTATGGTGCAAGAATATCCATGTTATGTTACTTATGTTTTTTAATTCATACGGGTTCTCAAAGTTTTGTAGTGTGCCGCAATGCTGGCAAACCCATGTTTAATATGTACCTTTGTGTTGAGCATCTTGACACAGCGCAAGTAGAGAGTTAGTTTATGACAGTTGTCAGCCTCAGCAGGGATGTGTGATTCATTTGCACTTACGCGAACCTTTGAAGTAAAATAAAAATTTCCGAATTAAGAAGTAAGGTAAGAACTTTTTCTTTAGCTGAGAGCTTCTAGTAAGAGCCCGCACTTTATCCCGGCTAGCACAACAGGTGGAGCCTAACAAATTTCCAGTAGTTTTACTATTGCAAGCCAGCTTTTCTTCCCGGTTAAGACTCTCTCGTCCTATTGAGACGACTGGGGTATTTTGTTTTGTTGCAGGGTCTTAATTCTGTATATTTTTCTATATCATGTATGCTGTTACTTTTATTCTCCGTTATAGTCTATATAAAGTACCGGTTTATGTTTAAAAGATACGGTTTTCATTACGCTCTTACTAATTGTGTTCACCGTTAGGTAATTTTATTATTATATATAGGAGTATAAAATCATAACTGAACAACCTATTTATCAACTGTTCTTTTCACAGTACGTACTTTATGTGTACATTTAAACGTAATCGTGATACTACAACAAAATAATTAAGTAAAAGAATGTACTAGAAATTCTAGAATACTTTGCCTTTTCTTTATATTCCTTATTCTTAGAATTTGTAGAAGTTTAATAAACTAGATTTTTCACTGATGCATAAAATTTAAGCCCATTACTTCAATTAACTTTGGCACCCCAAAAATGTGAAACTTTTTAGGCCATTGATTTTAAAATGTAAATAACAAACGTCAAACAGTAATACTCCACTGTTTTTGTCACAATAGAATTGACGTGTGCTAGACAGTTGTGATTTTATTGTTAAAATTCCAAATTCTTTTTTATGTAAAGTGATCAAATCTCTAGTAGGTTTATTTCCGAAAAGCACTTTCTTCGGCAAGCCAACTAGTTTACCTCGCACGTCATTTTAGCAACCAAAAAACACGTTGACGCAGTCAAGCTGTCGAAGCGTGAGATTGCAACATAAACATGGGGTTCTCTAATGTTATTTTTGATAAATTTAATTCGTCCGCCTTCCTGCCAGCCCTGTCATAAATGTAAAAGTTATAAAGTGTTTTTTAGAGCGGAACTTACTCAGCTAATGTTGGTTTTGACGCCTACAACTGTTGGAACAGATTACAAAAGAAAACCGACTTGTTTCTGGAACTTCTGGCAACAAGAACAGTAGCTACCTTAACGACCGTATCTCGCCTTTCTCAAAACTTCGAACTTAACCACCCGACTTGTGCAGACCCATTTTTTATCTTCATAACTCTCCGTCCCCGTGACAAGAAAAGGCTGGTATATAAACAGTTCATTCTGAGGGATATCAAGTGAAGGTATTAGGTTTTATAGACTGGCTTTGGAATTTCTGCTAAATGAATTATTTCCGTTGTTTTTTTTTTGTTTCGGAAATAGATTTTACACAGAAAAGAGAATGACAAAAATTGACAGACCTGCTCCACAGAAAAACAAACAGCAAAAGTTAAACCCAATTACGAATATATGAAAATAGTAGAGGTTAAATCCTTGGGCCATTTCAAATCACATAGATTTTGTTGTATTCAAATTTGATGATTGATTAAAGCTGTAACATAATAATTACAAATTACAAATTACACTATTTAGCATTTTTTCGAGGAATTAAGTATGAATAACGCTTAACTACTGCAAATAATGGCTGACCTTAAATTTATTATTTAATTGACCATCACCAGAAACTGAAATCCAGAAACTGTTAACTGCCTTATTCCTACAGCTATTTCAACATACAACTTGCTGATGCTTTATTACTGTTAATCAAGCATTAAACTAAATATAGGGTAAAAAAATCGTATTAGGTATGGTGCAAACTTATGAGAACCACTGGCTAAATCAGTAAGGGTACATTAACCTAATGATCCAAATGCGATTGGACTACCCAAACAACTGCTTTTTTATTCTGCATTGTATTCAAATTCTGTCCTATCGCAACCACACGTGCGAACTCTGTAAGGAGAATTTTTGCATTCAACGCTTTCCGCTTCTTCTCCCAGTTTTAGTTCTTTTTCCGTTTCATTTAAGTGCAAATTAAAAGTTCAATAAGGTTTTCAAACCTAATTCCGTTCATTTCGAATATTAACGTATCCCAGCATAGTTAGGATCGGCGTTTTATATATAAATTTAGCTTTGTCCTCGCATGCCATATGACGCAATGTGTCTTATCGAATTGTAGAATGTCGCCGTTTCTTGTTGTTCATACAGGCCAGGACCTCCCCCCAAGTTCCAGGCGAACTGCTGATTTAGGATTACACCATAATGAGACTTTCCGTGCAGTTAACATAAGTTGAACAGAGTACGAAATTAAATAACGCCTGCGCAGAATCATTTCCCATTAGGATTTCCGCCCGGAGCAATCACTCAATGTCCGACATGAAAACTGTCCAGAGATGTTGGTTGTTGTTTCCCGGCGGGGAATTTGCCTCGCCGTTTAGTCGAAATTGTGGAAAGTGTTGAAACCAGATAGGTGTCGTTATCAGGCCCTATGTTAGTAGGCACCTCCAATTACGCTTCAAGGGGATTTTAAATGGAAACCTCTGTGAACTAAACTGTCGTTCATGAAAGTCGCGTGTATCGTATCGTAATCCTGTCTTAGTACGTGCTTTATTTTTACTCTTTCTGGGGATATAATGCCGTTCAGACCTACTTGACTATCGCCCCTATGCAGTTTCCTGTCGTTCCGTTGGATGCAATAGTTTAGACGCGACCCGCAGTTGGTCGGACAACGTCACCAGAGCGGCTTAATTCCTTCAAAGGTATTGTGTCAGTTTATAGAAATTGTAATGAACGTGTTGTTCGAAGTGTCGCAGCGTTGTCGTTCATTTAAATGTTAAGATGTTCAACAGAAAATACCGCCTTGAAGTTAATTTTGAGTATTTTTGTCAATTTTCATTGTTGTAAAGTAGCTTCTTTGTGTAAATGTAAAGTTGTCACCGTTTTTTGAATTAGTTATACCTTTTTTCGTCAATTTTACCACCTGTGCTTAGTTTAAACGGTAGCGCCCTTAACCTCACTAACCATTTTTTAGTGAGTATTACTAACTGCAAGGAGTAATTCTTTTGATGCTTATTGTCACCTATATATTTTCTCTGTTAATATCGCTCATTTTTAATTATTTGTGTTTTTTATTAAGGGATTGCTGATGTTTGCATGTGTATTTTGTGTATTCACAAGGATTCATACAGCTGTAGCAAATGTAAGTCAAGGTAACTTCGACTCAGCTGTTGGTGTTGGCCGCTCAAGCATTGCCAAGGTAGAAGTAGAAAGGTGGGCAATTTCTTCCACTTTTTGAGTGAGCTCACCTGCGTTGTATCCCAATTTGGTAAGTAAAATGGTGGCGCTTAACAATTAACATATGTATTTCGTTTACCGGATCGTAGCCGTAATCTAAAGTCGTAAAGAATTCCCCTTCTCCATTCAGTGACCCGGCAATATCTTTTACAGCCCATCGTAACGGGATTGTGGCAATCGATCTGAGAATTTTCCGATTTTGTAATGTAGCAGACTGACGTTTTGTCGTTGAAGACCATTCGTGTTGTAACAATTTGACGCCCTTGTCGTAATGTATTTTTTATGCTGTAACAGTTCCGTTGATAGAAGTTCATTCCAGTGACCGTCAATCAGTTTAAACAAGTGCTTGTTTTATTCATTGTGGGATTTTTATTTAGTTTTTGACGTATAGTTTATTATACGAAGTTGTTTTGTTTAATGTTCTCTAACTATCCTAAAAATCTAATAGCCATACTTAGGAATCACTCTGTAATGTAAAAATATAGTTAGCCCTATATTCGTATTTCTTGCAGATACTTTAGAAATAATTGAAACAGTTCATATTTGAAATGAAAACTGTACATAAAGGTAAAGGCAAAATCCTTACCCTTTCCAGCGATTCTGAAACTGCTACTTAAAATTGTTTTCATTTATTGCAGGGGGTCTAAGAAATAAAGTTAACATAACATTCATCTCACTAATTAATGACATTTATCAAAGAATATTTGGCTTATTTTCTGTATTGCAATCTGCAAAATGTATGCTTCGCGTTTGTATTATCGGAAGCATAGAGAAGTGAACCACTACAATTTTCTAGTGTACACCTAACTTTTAGTATGGTTGGTAATGTTTTTTGATTAATTATAAATTTGACAACGACGCAACAGTTTGTAAATGTTATCTATCTGTTACTGTAGTAACCATAACTAAAACTTCAGTGTACAGTAGAAAATTGCACTACTTCACTTTTATCGGCTCCCGATAGTACTATTACTTATGAGTAAAGGTCGGAAGTTCAGCAATTAAAAATTGTTAAAATAAGCAGGAATTCAGTCACCACTAAAACACACAGAATGGGCATTTATTTTTAAACATTTTTTACTTTCGACATTTTTAAATTTGCACGAACACAACTAATATAGCGATTACGCCAAAGTTCAAAACCAACCTGAAACTAAACTCCAATATTTGAGGTATCAACACATTGCAAAATGTGGATTTTTCAAACTTTTGTGAATACTAATCACAGTAAATGATTTAATCTCAGTAATGAAAAGTTTCATACTTTCCTGCAGGTAGGTGATGTTACCTTCAAGGGTGAATTCAGTTATTGTTAAGCTTTTAATATAATATAAATCAGGAATTTATGTGGTTTATTTACTGTCGAAAGGGATATTTATAGGACAAAAATCATCGAAATAAATACTTTCTCAAATTGTATTTATGTAGAAAAGCTACTAAAATAAGCATTTTTAGGCATTAAGCATTTTTCCTAAACTTCGGTTCTGTAGTTTTGAGACGCTGTATATACAGTATGATCGAAAACTTTTACCCTCTAGAGGGCTGTGGAATTATTTTGTAAAAAAATTTTGTTGGCAGTCGTGGTAATAAAAGTCACATTGGCATTTTATATCTGTCAGTTTAAGATTATATCAAGAATGTCATTTTAAAAAATTCAAACATTTTTGTTGAATACATAAATATGTTAGTAACACAAACAACTACAGGTGTTCAAAACGATTCCCTGCACTTTCCATACACAGCACGACCTATGTGTTCAGTATTAAACATCCTGTAAAAGGTGAGTGATTCCGTCAAAATTGTACAGGTTATATTATAGTACATTGTGTATCTAGGACGAAAAGCGTAACATTTCCAGACGACTGTGAATATTGTTGGGCGAGGCGAATGCCGAGCCCAACAACACAGGAGCGGATTGATTTAGAATGTTTGTGTCGCCGCTAGAGGGCGTTCTGCGACAACATTACAAATGAAATGGATTTTCTCAAAAAAATAAGTACAACGATATCACTTTTATCGCAACAAAAGACCCAAGTAAGGGTCTAACACGATAGTGAAAATAGCATTTCGATATTTCTTTCTTAACCTAAAATATCAGTAAAATAAATTAAAACTCGAAATAATGTCGTCATTATTAAATCCTAATTATCGTTCTTTTAGCAAAATATATATAAATGTACTGTTAAAATACCAACATTATATTTAAAATGTCAATAATAATTAATATTCATTCAATATGATTGAATATTGCCCTTCTGTCCACACAGTCTTTTTTTAGAGTATATTATTGGCTTTCCCTCACACTTTATCCAGACATGGGACTAGTCCAAACTCTACTATCTAAAGCAAAAATTTGGAGTGTGTTTAAAAGCCAACGGGCTTGAACAACAACGAAAAACGATAACACTATTAAAACACTAAGGGTAGTTCTTTTAAATGCAAGAAGTGTTTAAAAACCAACGGGCTACAACAATAACGAGAAACAATAACACAGATACAACACTAAGATCTTTGCTTTTTAATGCAAGATGTGTGGTCTTGAAATAGACCAACTTATTAAAAAATATTGTAATAACAATTAGTGTGGGCCTAAATGTTCGAAATGGTGCCCATCTTGTTCAATACAAGATTGAATTTTCTGTTAAATATAATGTTGGTATTTTAACAGTAAATTTATATATATTTTGCTAAAAGAACGATAATTAGGATTTAATAATGACAGGTATACTGAAAATATTCCAAAGATGCGACATTATTTCGAGTTTTAATTTCCTTTACTGATATTTTAGGTTAGGAAAGAAATATCTTTTGTTGCAATAAAAGTGATATCGTTACATTTAATTTTTTGGAAAAATCCATTTCATTTGTAGTGTTGTCGCAAAACGCCCTCTAGCGGCGACACAAACATTCTTCAATCCAACGTTGATAACCTAAGAAAATCCCTTTTCAACGACTCCAAGTTTGACAAAATCCGTTCCGCCATTTTGAAGTTATAGACAGTTATTTCCGAAAATGTTCGAACACCCCCCCCCCCCCCACCACTTTCCCTTAAGAGATAGAGCGAAAGGCATTTAACAAAAAGGAATCGAATTTATCTCAGCTTTAAAGCGGTGTTCATTTTATCTATCTGTAATATAAGAATATTTCTCAAAAAACGGGATTTAAAATTTAAGAATGCGATTACGCCCCCTGGCGGCCATTCTAGAAACTTAAAAATAATTTCCAGCATTTTCTCTTGGCCACTTTAGTCATAATTTTTTTTACCCCAAGTCTTTACAACTACTTTTCGAGATAGGGCCGAGTGCCCTTCTTAATTGGCCACCCGGTACATTTAGTGTGCACTGTGCCTTCGAGTGTGTCGCACCAACTGTTTTTTACACCATTTTCAAGGTACCGTTTGAAGCGCGTTTTTTAAGTGGTCTCCCCTATAGGTCTAATCCACGAAGTGTATTTCTAACATCCTCACACTTCCTTGGTCTTTTTGGTGGACTGGGTTCTGCGTCAATTCCAATCATTGCAGAATCGTCGATTTTGTCGCCCTTGTCAAGTTGTGTCTCCCTTGGAAAGAACTCGGGAAGAGAAAATATGTCGTTGTCGTCGTTGGTGTGGTATTCGTCATCATCTGTAACAATCATTATGGAGATTTCTTGCACGTTCTCAGAGGATTTCCCGGCTCATATGGAGCAAATGGCGGTGCATTTTACACCCGTTTTGCGGCAGCCACAAGCCTTTTCACATTTAGTTTTGCACCCGCATGAAATTAATTTAATTATTGTAGTAGGTGCTGGAGTCTCAGTGCTAGGCACCGGTGTAAACGTATGAGCCACTTTTCTTCCAGCCCCATCTTTCCGCGGGTAAAGTGTCATTTCCAAGCTAGGTTTGAACGTGATGGTAAGTCCGGAATGCGTGCATCCTGGCCGTGTTTGTATAGCAGCAAGTTGATTGACTTGTCTTTGTGAATGTCTCCGCCGTACAACGCAATAAAAAATTTCTGGCCCCCTAATACGATGAATTCCGCGTTTACATCTTTCTGTACAAGGTGATTCGTTGCAGATTCCAGGTTAGTTGTCTTTTCCAAAGTTTTAAGAAATTTCATTTTGCCCATGCCGTAAGCTGCGGATGTGGTGTCACAACCAGAAAATGCATGCAAGAACAAGATAAGCTTTGATACAGCATCGTATTTCACGCATGTTGTAGAGTAATTCTGTTCCTTCGTATTCAGTTTTCCGGGCTTGCGAAGAAAAACGTTTCCGCAGTTCCGTTCTAGTGCCGTCAGAAGGACCAATATGTCGATTTCATGTTTTATCGGACTCTTTCCACTGTCTAGGGTGTATATCACCCAACGTTTTGGGAGTGTTCCTGGTTAGTCCTGAGAAGACGGGAGTAGATTAAAACTCCAGAAACGTTGTGTGATATACACCCTAGACAGTGAAAAAGTCCGATAAAACATATCATAATAGACCACTGCCAAAAAATGGCATTCAGAGAACAATGTCAATGTCCTCGGTGACAATGGTTACAAAGTCATAGAAGTGAGACTCTTCGATCTCTGAATGAACAATTAGATAGTCGGCATCTCGCAGTGCTTCTTCGACTGTAAAATCGCAATCTTCGAATTATCTTCTGAGTAGTTGGATGAATTTGCACTTGTTTTTCTCGTCCGCTAGAAATTTCTCTTGAGTAGTTGTTGAAACTGTAGTGCTGACGGCAGCGTAACGTTGATTTTTTTTCTGCGAAGTCGATCCCATGTTTTCGTGCTGGCAATTTCTGGGTCTTTTGAGTAGCCATCGACAATTAGTTTATTTCTTTATATACTTTCAGGTAACATTATCATCTGGGACAGTTTGTTTCACCTTTTGTATACATGACAATAGATATATTTAATATCAAATTAACCTTGTCATATTACCGTCAGCGTCAGTCAGTTGGGATTCTCATTCTCGAGTTTGCATAGCTGCATATGTCATTTTCATACCACTTAAAAATCCCGAAATCAACCATAAGAGTTGTTCCAGATACTTTTACATGCAACGGTATATTTTCAGTAATCCATTGAGCATGAGATTTTGCGATTCTATGTGTTTTAAAAAGTGCGTGAGTTTGTTTGTTTGTAATGGACAAGGTCTAGGCATGCGAAGTACCAGGTACCTTAGACAACGTCTGCTTTGGTCATATGCATTGCTACTTAGAATAGCCATAATATATTTTCATTCAAAAAGTCAAGCCTTTTATCTACACGTCCAAGTCATAAATAGAATTTCAAGGCAAAAATTGTAGTTGTTTAAATATATTGCAACTACAATTTTTAAGATAAATTGTAATGTGCGGGTTTTCTGCGCAGATCCGACTTAAATCACCCCTGCGTTATAAAAGTAGAAATTAATTGGCAGCGATCTAAGTAGGTATAAGGCACAGGAGTAAGTTAAGTCACGAGCGGATTATTTATTATAACCAACTGTGTTAAGGGTAACGTGGGTTATGCTATAAACAAGCTAAGTAACCCACAATGTCAAGGTCAACGTGGGTTATGATGTAAGCAAGCTAGTAATAGCCCAGATCACTTGTTTAAAACGAACTTGTAAAACACCATATTACTACTGAATATTGAATAGACATAATTTACTGAGGTCAAACATCTCAAACGTTTTTATAATCTGCTGCCCATTATATAGTTCGTTGCTAATTTCGTAATCCTTTGTTTACTTGGATTCCTAAACAATGAGTAACGATGGTGCACTCAGTTAAAATTTACCTATAATTTGGTAACTAGACCTTTTACAGAAAACCAAATTTTCCATTGCAAATTATGGCTCGTGGTAGGGAAAGGTTTCGCTAAAAAATCTGAGGATTAGAAACAAAACCTGAATTCGGATTCGTCATAAAACGGGTGCTTACTTTTGAATTAAATTATTACTAATGTCCAAAGACAAAATAACAATCAATATAATGGATATCCTGTTATTACTGTTGTGAGAGAAAATGTGGAATAAAAACTGTTAACTATCCCTCAATATTTACACCTTTAAAATCATGAGAAGAAAACACAGTGAAAAATGTATTCTGTGTCTGCGTGCCTCCACGTCAATACAAAACTATTCAAAGACGTCAACATCACTGAACGCCTACATTTTCCTCATTTAGTTATATATAACGTTAGTAGGACTCTTTTGATTAAATGAAAAAATTCTATAGCAATTGGTTGGTCTTTTGGTGGTATTACAAATTTATCAATACAGAAGGTATTGCCACTCAAGCTAGAATTTTATACCAATTCGTTAACTTCAGCCCTAAACCACTATTTTACGTTTATGCGTTGTTCGTACTACATAAACAGGAAATTGTGTATAGTAATATATATTTTTATATTAAGTGCGCGAAATTAGTACTTCTTTGCAGCGCATAAGAATATCACTTCTAGCCAACACCGTCAGGTCTAATTGTCAAGCTGACAGACGATCAGTCGATTGTAATAGAGGAAACTATTATTTAAGAAACTCAGTTTCTATATAAACTAAAACTGAGTTTGTTTGTTTGTAATGGACAAGGTCTAGGCATGCGAAGTACCAGGTACCTTAGACACCGACTGCTTTGGTCATATTCATATGCTACTTAGAATTTTACCGAGGCTAAGGAGTTCCAACCCTAGCAAAGGATCTTTTACATACTGTATATCATAGTAACGTGGTACCAACAGCTATACATCACTTCCGAATGATGGCATTCTGTAGAGGTTTTCATTCGCATTTTTTATTTCTAAAAGGCTTACTGGGATCGGGAATCGAACTCGCGACCCTTAGATCAGTAGCCAGAATGCTTAACCACTGAGCTATGGAGCCCGGTAAAACTGAGTTTAAAATACATTATTTATTTGCTGTATCATCCTGCATTGGCAAAAATATTCATTTCCTTCAGCTTCTACCACCTAGGCACTTCGACATTTTTAACTGAGTACTCTGTAACCTAGAAAACATTTATTTTTATGGTCAGCTATCTCTTGGAAGTTCGTGCAAATTCCAAATGTTTCACTGATAATTCAAGGCCACTTGCAACCTGTCGAAACTTCTAACGCTGTTATATTTAGCTTCTAATGCACTTATCTGGAGCAACTCAGTTATAAATTTTCTGTTGATCAATAAGTGATCAATATCGAACAACAAATATTGAATTATATTTCTTTGTGATTCTGTTTGGTTACAAACCATAATAAGCATAATGATTGCGTGCATTGCTAAGCCTGATAGACCCAAAGGGTAACAGGTAAATAGGTAAATATTGGAAAGCTCTTCTGGAATTACAAAGCACAGCAAAAATCGTCTGAAGTTATTATACTTCCACCTTCTTAAATTGGGTTAACCTAGCGCAGATATGTGGCTCCTGCAACAAATTTGCTCGTTTTTATAAATTGCTAAGCTCATGTAACGACAGCGGTTTCTTATTACGAATTCTGCCCGCCGGCACGCAATATTTGTCAAACTCTGTGGCATCGAATTAGCGCAGCCTTTAATCTATTTCGTGCTGAACTAAATTAACTGCTCCATTGGACTGAGCAAGATTAAGCAAAAATTATGGGGAGCAAATTTATCAACTCAACAATGGCGGACAAAAGCAATTTGAAACGAAAAAATGCGTTACTCCTGGGGCAACGTGACCTATATTTCATCCCTTGTACATAGTGTTCATCTTCAGTTGTTCGGCCGAATTGTAAATTCAGTGCACGTTTTCGCTTTTTAGCTCTTTAAATCTGTTAATTTAGAAATGCTTACAATTTTTCCGTCGTTGCTTTTCACCGTCCTGGTTTGTACTTCGCACTACCAGCAAAGCAGATTTAACGTCTCGAGTAGATTGAAATTGTAGCTGACTTTATGAAATCTTTTGTATCATTTGTTATGTACAAGGTAAATAAATAAATTATAATTTATTGCTTTTCAATGAAACATGAAAGGAATTCTTGTAAAAGCAATAAATGTTTGAAAGTATATCATGAGATATTTTGTAAGAGTTAGGGAATGTAAACTACAAACTTATGTTACGTGAAAAATGTGTTAGTGCTATGTGCTACATAGCATGTCATCTTGTTTGCTGCTTATCGACTACTTAAATTAGAAAACAAAAGCCACATATGTTCCATATTAACAGGAATAAAAAAAATTATATAAAATTCGGTCGATTGACTGTACTTGGCATGTCTGGGTAGTATAACATTAATCGATGTTGATGCATGTATACCACGTTAAAAAGCCTTCTCATGACCATTAATACTCCAAAATGTATATTAATATTGTGACGAAGGATTAAGGGTCGGCCTTACCTGGTGGCGAAAGTTATATTTGGTGTTTTACCGTCTGGGAATTATCGGCCTAAGTTGACTAACTCGTCGGGAAGGATCGGCATTCCAGCTAAGCTGCAAAAAACTATGGGAGAGGGCGCCAGGCCCTCGACGTCGACAAATCCTTGCTTCGAACCTCCCCAAGGTAAGAGATAAACCAAATAATAGCAAAACCAATAACTAGTAACAGTATTGATTTCAACAACTTGTTCTATAGCGCAAACATGAGTTAAAATTGACAAGTAAATCGACATAAATATACGATAATAAATATGAGCACAAACAATCCACTAACTAGCTTAGACACACTAAAAAACATAGGCGCTGCATAAGCAAATATAAAAGGGCGAGCTGCATAAATACAATTAGTTTTACACCAATATAAGCATGAATAAAATAATGAAAAGGTGAAGCTACTTTTAAACAACAGCAATTAAGCTGATACCCAAATTTTAAGGTTGCCCACTAAGGGATGAAATCAATTAACGAAAATCTCCGTGAAGCGGAGGTTCATACAAAGCCGACCGCGTCAGAATAATTCCGGCGAGCAAATAACCAAAAATTCGCAGGTACAAATTAGCACGCTCCCTGTAAAGCAAGGTGCCACAGAACAGAGCAATGCAAACGATAAGCTAACCTTAACCCCGGTTGTTAGCTGAATCTGACATTATGACGGTATCCAAAATTTAGACGGGGCGAAAAATCTTCAGATTGCATGGGCATACAGGGTCGAAGAGTGCGAAATCCAGGGAAAAGTTGGCTGGGATTAATAGGCAGCCAAATGTGGACGCGCAGATGACAAAATCTGACCCAAATAATTCCGCCGAGACGTTAGACCTAAGAATTCCAACATTAAACCAATAATTCGAACGTCAAAAGGGCATTTGTGCTTCCAGATCCTCCACAACCAATGGCGCCTAGCCAAACAAATTGGCTTTTTGAAGCACTACGCCGTGGGACACCCAACTTGCTTGCACGAATTTTCAATGGAAAAAAGAACGAGAAGATCCAACCACATGCCCATCAAATCAGGTTATCAAAAACTTCCCAAAATTTTGGCAAGAAGACCCACAAAAATTCACTGAAAATTTGGAGTGTTCTCAAATGATAACAACACTGTAATTGTTAAGCTAGAAATTTAGTAACAGCTGAAGAACATAGGGTTGCCTACCCCGTCAGGCAGGATGTATTGAGAATTTGGGGAAAATAAATGACAGTAGTAGAATTTAGTTAATTATTGGAAGTATTGCCTGAGAAACCATCAATTAATGGTAACAAAATGCTTAAAAATAAAATACAACTGGTTAATTTTCAGTAATGCATGCGAAACTACAAATTATCCCTAACAATATCACTGTGAAACTATTCAAGCATTGCCATTTATACATAGTAACACACGATTTACAATTACATTATTATTGTATATAAAATAGCGCACCTGCTTTAAAGCTAGGGCTACACATCGTTTTCTCGGGTTTAAAATGAATGGTCAATGTGTCTGGAAGCAAACCACTCACATCCACAAATGATTGGTCCATATCAAATAACTGTTTGAGCTGTAACTGATTTCAAAACAAAAGAATTACCGACAATCACATCGCAACTGCATTTCACTTAACTGTCGAAAAACAACGCTCTATGGAATATTCTTAACGAGTTTTGTTTTCAAACATATTGATTTTGAAGTGTCCAGGCACGGAAAGGAAACCATCGGACCGTTCCAACCAACCAAAAAGGATATAGTTGTTATATATCTAAGAAGGAGTCCTAATCAATATGACTGCTTGTCATGATAAGCTACTACGATCCTTCTACAGGTTTCTTTTGATGTATCCTTTGAACCTGGTTTGCAGTTGGACGTATCAATAAAACTTCACAAACGCTCCGACGTGCAGGCGCGAATCAGCATAAATGTCGAAATATAGATCAACAGTTTAAAGCACGACTTTGCAAAACATTCTTTTGGGCACACCACTGTAACAACAACAAAATAAACGCATATTAAATCTCCTATTTCATACAGTTGATACGTACGGGGAATTCTTTCAAAACCGTTTTGAAGCAATAAAACAGTCATAGATATAGTGACAAATGTTATTTTCTCAAAATATTTCCTCACTCACCTCTTCATAGTCATGTAAGTGTACTTCTGGTTTTCGGCAATGGCAAGAAATTGCAAGGCGCTAAATGTGAAGCAAGCAGGGTATCCTCCGATTGGAACCTCTGATTTTTGTAAATGCCCTTCATGCAGATTCGAGAGTTGCGTCATTCGGTTGAAAATATTTTTTTCAAGCAACTATTTGATATCATATCACTCACTAACTATTCGCTGGTACTCCAAAGCTATTATAACAACATGGACATTAGGGGAGAATTTTGTTATCCTCGTTTAATTTGCGTTGAAACATTTTTTTTTAATCCAAGGCTCATCGCTTATAATAATTCAAAAACTGGTTTGGACGATCCATTTCACGCGCGCTTATTTTAGATCATTGTAGTTTACGTCTAAAATCGTATTGGTCTGTAGACCTTCAAACCAATTTTACTACCTTTTTAATCAACATGTACTGCTGCAAAGCTTTGGCTAAATAAAAATTGTCTTTTTTATTAAATATAAAAATTTATCAGTTACACGCTACCCTTTAAATAATTTATCAATCACATTACTTAATTCTTTTGCTCCGACTAGCCATTCGGTTTGCAAAACTCTAATCCCAGAGTTGATTTTCTACATAGTTAAATATTTACGCAATTGTATGATAATCGCACAAGTATGGCAAATGCTTCTTAATAACATTTTAACCTCAAATATGGTAGCGAAACAACACAGAATATTATGTTCAGTTCCAAAACTGTTTTGATTCGAATTTTAAAAGAACGCCAACCTGCTTCAGAGTCTTCCTGGGTCACCTGATGCTGAAAACTGCCCAAAATGCGCCTTTTTCTACCCCATCATCTGCTCGCTGGAACCGCTTTTCTCCAAGGTGCCGGAATCTCCCTCGACTGCGATGCTTGAGTAGCCCGCCTTGCTGCTTCCCTGCCTTGGCTGGTACTCCCAATGTAATTGTTATTTGTCGTATCACTTTCACTCTTCGTTTTCTGCTTCAAATCGTCGCTGCGCTTCTTCAAATCGTGGCTGTGTGTACAAGTCCGGAGTTTTGCTTTCGCAATCTGTATTGTTACGGAAACACTGCAAATACACAAATTACCCCCCGTCTGGACAAAATAATACAACCAGTTAGAACTCAAAAGGACGATAGCTTACAATTATTTTATTTGGAAGCCAGCACACAACCTTCTACTTCGCTTCGCTTGGGTGAGATTCTCTTTTTTTATTTACAATGGTTAGTCACCTACTACATATTATTGTTTGTGAGTACACATACTTGATCTTATAAATTAAATTTTTGTTTTGTCGAATTATCAAACATTGTTGCGCTAACTTCACATAAACAAAATCGAGACCAAATTGTTTCGGAGGGCGGGTATAGGGCGAAAACAATCGGTTGAGTAATCCACAAATCTAATTTGATGGGTAACTTTTCCAACGGCATTTGTCACAAGATGCGCCGGTCGTCATTCGTAATCACTAGTATTTCTGCCATCAATAGAACTAGAGCTACTCCAGTTTTCATGCCCCATAAGCTCAGCACTGAAGTAAAATGTGTACTATCACCAAATATCCACCTTTCTCGAATTTTTAGGTGGATGCTAACTACGGGGTATCACTTATCAGTAAGAGGGACCTGTCATCTGTAAAAATTATCAAAACCTTTAGAATAATTTTTAAGAAAAAAGTATTTCTCGGTTGTTCGACATTTTTAGGGTACTTGGGCCTCCCCTCACCGGCCGACGCATCCTAATGAAACCAAAGTTTGGTAACATCGCCCGTAAACTTCGTTGTAGACCGGAAATTTTTATGGATATATGTTTGTATTCCCCCCCCCCCCCAGATATTCCCTTCCTGGAATTGTTGAGTAGGTACCAATTATTTAAGAAAAAATTCGTTTTGGGATACTTCGGCCTCCTCATATCGAACGATGCATCGCAGTGGAACAAAAGTTTAGTACCATCATAAAACTTCTCCATAAATTTTTAGAGATATTCGTCTGTATGAAATCTGCTCCCCCCCCCCTCCTGAAATATCTCACTCCCTAGAATTTTTTAGTAGATACTGACTATGAGATACTACGCTCGGTCACTTAATGTGTCTCAGAATTGATCCTTTATCTAGTCTTAGTTGAAGGTCTACTTCACCATGAAAGGGACTCAGTTTTTACGTAATTAACGAAATCTTTCCGCACTCAGATGCCTCGGGCTAATGTTAAGATCACGTCGCTAAGGATGCATTATACCGCCCGTTCGGAGGAAAGAACGCGAAAAACGTAATTCCCCACGAAACTAGGCAAACATTAATTCCAAGAAACGCAATCTCCTTACCTATGAGGAGTGAAAGGCTAAGAAAAATGCCAACGACGATGCGGTTTCTGCGAAATGCATGCATTCCTTCAGCGTAAAGCAGATTTATTTAGTTAGCGGTCTGCCCAATGCCATTCAGCAGTGAACGGAATTACGTTTGCGATTGTGTGTGAAAGAATAAACAGAGACAAACTTGCCCAAAATGCTCAAGAACAGAAGTGTTTACTACAAAAATGTTCCAAATTAAAATTAATGTAACAATCTTTCTTTAAAAAGTAACGTGGTCGTATATTAATTTTGAGACACACTTTAGCACTTTACATCAAACTGTAAAGATTTAACGTCTGTCATACTAATCATCCCAGCAACTGCCCCAGGGATGCTACTGCTGAATGAAATCTGGCATTACAAAGAAGTCTAGGTTTATCTTCAAAAATAAAAGCTGCTTTTGGAATAATTTCAGCAGCATCCGTCTGCTCTCCACCAAGACAAAATTTGAAGAGGGATTTACCTTAACCATCTACATAGTTTTCCTGGAAGGTTCATTCTTGAAGAGGAGTTCAACTCAAAGCGCATTCATATGATGCACATCTAACGACCAGAAAATGAAGTAAACTTTATCATGCCACCAACAGTTAAACCTGTAAAGTACACAATACAGGACACTTAACATATTGGCCGACAAATGTACGTTCAGAAACGTATCATCAATCTATATGGATGTTAATACAGAATATGACACTGACTCTGACTACTCGCCAATTGTCTTGACGGTAGTAGTAGCAGTGGTAGTTGTGGAGAGAGCGAAGTCTAGCATGCCGTTCTTCACAGCTCACTCTTGTCAACCCGTTGCCATCCCTTCAAACACATCCACTGTCACATTATCTTACGTAAACATTCTCGACTATCTAATGAAGATTAGAAGATCGGCCTACGCTAATAAGTTTAACTCTTCGCCTTGCAACGTAGCTGCACCATGAGCTCTAAACCTCAGTCGCTGGCACGCTTTGCATTACCCTAAGTAGTAGAAGCATGTTTCCTTATTCTCCACAAATGGGATCTTGCTATATTTTCACAAATACTAGGTGTCTACTAAATTTACAGTGGCTTGCCAGGTCCCTTCAAAAAATGTGTGGTTCTTCGGTCCCCTTCCAGTAGCCAGACTGATTTATTTCAATCAAATCCTGATATATGGTATCTATGGACAGCCCCTGCACCTCTTTCACTTTTCCTTAGTGGTCTTGTAAGCCCACACAGTTAGGGCTATCGAGACCTGCTGCCTTGTAGTACTCAGAAGAGGTTCCGGTCCAAGTTTAGCTAGTTTATCAACATGATTCTTCTTTGCCAGCTTTGCTAAATCATCTCGACATTGCTGGACAAGAGCAGATGTTGTCCGGGGTGAGTAGATTGATTTTAATGCAACTTGGACGTCAGGGCAGATATAGATTTCTTGCTCTGGCGATATCCGGACCTCATGCCTGGTTGCCAGCGAGTTTATACGGTCTTATATATAATACTCTTTCAAGTATATAACGATAGCTTAAGTTTATTTTACAAACTATTGTAAACATAGCTGGGGAGTGCTAAAAGTAATTGATTGCAAACAATTTTCGCTCTGCATAAAAAAACACAACTTAAAAAGCTATTTCATTTAAATCTCACCGCCAAAGCATTCAAAACCATATTTGATGAATCCAAATCCAGTCAGCATTCCGAGAACATAAGCGGTCGAAATCAAAATTCGCTATCAAGTTCTTTGTCATCAAAGCTACATCAAACAGCTAGTGGCGTGCTATCAGAACCACATTTGGCGAGCATAAATCTGTGTGTTTCGGAATTGATTAGGTTATGCTCCCTCACGCAAACCAAACGTTCTTTGAATGTTCGGCTTAGTCGATCGAACAGTAATTAGAGCTACATTTGTATAATTCCGTTTGTGTGTGACGACAATTTATAGAAATCAGGAAAACGCTGTTTAACAACGCTCAGGCAAGTTTCATAAATGCCAGCCCTTTTTACCAAATATATTTATCTTTTATTGTAGCTTCCATTCAGACAATGGTGAATGATTTTTCTTGTAGATGAGACGCTCTCATCTGTGATGCTGCTATGCAGTATTCCTAGCATAAGAGAATGGAATAACTTGAGTGTGCCTTTCAGTGCTCTGCATTTGAAAAGACGTCCAGATGTTTCATGATTAAAATTGCAGTAGAGTATCTCTAATGCACTAATTAAAAATGCAAAGTTTGTTTCAGAGTGAAGTTCCAATTAGCCTTTGTCGCAACTATTTCTGTAAGATTTTTAAGGGAAAAGCTTTCTGGTGTGCTTTGCTAGATCCAAGCTTCACCTTTAATTAACGATGTAACCTTCAGCTGTTATTTTTATAATTACCTAATTTAGAAATTCTACATACTATATTTATTATGGATTTAATAGTAGTAGTACTTGTATAAGTACGACACCTTAATTTTTTAAGTCAAAGTTAAGTACATCTCATTCATAATTTATAAATATTACGTTAACGATTATTAAAAAATAATCAATCGATCTGGTTATGTAGTTCATTTTTATATCTAGAATAAATTTTAAAAGAACAGCCAGTACATAAATGCACTCTGTGGCTGTAATGGCACTATATTACAATTTACATTTCATAGGAAAGTAATTATTCCTGATGTTATAATTCAAGGCAAAACTCGTATATGCATTTACACTTTACTTAACACTATGTAGAATATTGCAATCTCATTGTTCAATCTGAAATTGTAATTCTATGGCATAGCTCATATTTTATTTCTTTATAGTAAGTAATAAAGAGAAGACCTATCTTAGATTCCAAGATTTGTTGGTATATTTAATCAAGTGTGTGTGTACTAGGTGACACCGAAACGTTTTCTACACTTGAAACGTTACAAAAACTACTACACACTACTACAGCCTTTTGCGTTATACGAGGGCTACGCTGAAAATGTTTGTATAGGGCAACACCGATGTAGTTGTAACTCTAGGTACTACGCTTTACCCTAACATTACCTCCACCATTGCTAATTAATGTAAAGGTTACCCAGCATATTGCTAATACACGTGAAGAAGTCGTGTCTTACTGTTTTCCTAGTAGAGTTATAATTCATAACGCCCGCTCATCGTCAGCGACAAATGTCTGACCAATCGCACCTCGATGGGTCTATGCGTACCCAGCAATAGTTGATCATCCAATAAAATCGTGCTGATCCATTATTTAGGTTATTGAGAAACACTAGAAAACTTACAAAATTGTATGCACTACGGACATTACCTAATGTTTACAGCCTTCGGGCATAAACAGCTTCATAACACCATTGGTAAATAAATAACTATTACTAGTAGTTGTAAGCAAGCCCAGTGTCTGGAATAGTTATTAGTAGCTTCAGCGTACTTATGCGAACGTTTTGTCCGTCCGTCCGTCCGTCCGTCTGTCTGTCTGTCTGTCTGTCTGGATCGCCTGTAACTTTCGAACGGCTACAGATATCGAAATTTTGAAAGGGGGCAAAGTTGTTGCTAAGGTCCCGAGCACCTTCATGCGCTATTTGGTTTTGGCGAAAGGTGGCGATTTTCCACTTTGCAAAATTTCCAAGCATTGTAGCACAGTGGCGGCTTGTCCACTTGGCGCCATCTACAGAAGTTCTGTGGTCACGTTTTGAACTACACATTCTGGGTGCACTATAATACTTATTAATGTTTTCGCAGTGCTGAAGCTACTCTTTAGACCTGTACTTGAGCAGTTTATTAGTCATATGTCCCGGACGTTGGCCATCATATTTAAAGGTGTTTGGTATTCCGAATTTAAACATGGTAGATCGACTTTAAAACGAACGAACAGTAACTGCCGGCCTTATAAAGGTCACTAATCTGACGTTAACTTTAATTCGCTGTTAAAATAAACAAATGCGCATCAAAACGTCAGTGCTTATGACATTTTATTCCTTAGTAAACAAATTTTGATGCGCTTTTGTTTATTTTAACAGCGAATTAAAGTTAACGTCAGATTAGTGGCCTTTATAAGACTGGCTGTAATAGTACCAAACGAATAACATTAGAGCAGGAGGAACGAATCATCTAAACTTTGATGTAAATAACTAAAATTGATTCGCGGTAGTACGAACCAATACAAACCAATTAAAAAAAAAGTGCACGTGATGTTCTGTCAGCGAATAATCACCCCTCCCGCAAATGAATGGTCGAAACGATTTTTTTAAATTATTATAAGGCATGAATTTTGGATTTAAAAAATTGCAATGAAAACTAAATTAGAGAAACAAAATGGTGACGCCTTTCTCCTCTAGTGTCTACAGGACGTTCCAAACATTAAGGGTAAATCCGCAGGACCGTTCCCTGGGGGCGAAATAAAACTGCTTGGTTAGGTAGGTCCGATTTTGTTGATACGGTGTCGGTGACAAACCCCTTGCTTGATGCTGGGGCGGCTTCCGTCGGCTGTCATATTTAGTTGTGGAACCGCTCTCTAGGAGTTCTGGGCGACGTCAAGCTTCCGGCTAGGGCTAGAGATTCATTCCCTTGGTAATTAAGACGAGGTTGCCATTGCGAGCTGTGACGACTTGGGGACTCGGATTATGCCTTCAAGCGTCTTTTTATTTTCTTGTTAAAGTAGAGAGCGGTGCTGCTGGTTTCCATAACTGGGTACTTACAATCGGATAGCTCATCACCGAGCGTCGGCTTGTAGAACTATTTTACTTTAAAGTAAAGCTTATCACCGACTGTCGACTTGTGAACTTAGGCTGGTGAAGGATTTGGGACAGAAACTCAAAAATTACAAACTATCGAGCGGCTGGAGAAGGAGGTGATTTCGAGGTACAAGAGCTGCAGTTTGCTCTGCATTGGAATGCGGGTTCTGGGGCTTGAAAGCCAGTAAGGCTAGCGTGCCGGACTACACTCTACTTTCAGGGGCGAGGGAACTCTACTTTATACCCCATTCCGATGAATTATCGGGCGGTCTGTGGGAAATTGCGTTGTAGCGATACGCTCTGGCGTACGTGACCATCGGAACGTTTTGCGTTTATCAAAGCGCAAAAAATTTGACGAACATACAGACATTGTAATTGCAACGAAGTGATGGCGTTTGGAAATTTATGTTGTAACGTTTTACCCTCTCACTAAGGGAGTTATAAATTTATACCACGGATAGCTCAAATCGGAGAAATGTTTTCACTAACTCAAATATATACGGTCAAGGAAAACACCATATAATTACCAAAAATATATTGTGGCCAACTATAAGTACAAATTAAACCGTAGCTTTAAATTAACTGAATTGTACATTCTGAAAATAAAAAATTCTTCTGGGGGTCATGCTTCTTTGATCCGTGGTGAATTGCAACCCACGTAGCAGGTCTGTACGGAAGATGATGGCAACGGGCGTTGCACCAAGTGTAGCAGGTAATTAGGGAACGCGGATGCACTAAGTGATGTGCCAAATATAGATTCTGGCCTGTAGGACGGATGTTGAGGACGGGCGACCTTCAAGTCCCGGTGTTGTTTACATTAGCGGTGCTGTAACTAAATGCATATATCAAGAAGATCTAAGCTTCGGATGTTGCGTAGGGGTTCGTGCGAGTGTCCTAGGATGGCCTGGAGTAACTTCTGGAGTGACGGTTTTGTGAAGTTCGGCTTGGAGTAGTTCACCAAATTTTAGCGGGCGGCGAGTCTTGACAGCTCGGTGGGCCTGTGATAAATTTTCCAGCGCTCGGTCCCGGAGGTGAGCTTGGAGTTCCGGCTTGTAGGGAACGTCTTTAACATTCAGGGCGGACCCTTCAGGTAGGTTAAGGCATGCGGCCATAAAACTCGAACTGCATTCAGGAGAACCGTGCCTTCCATTTCCATTTCCGGACTAGACAGGATCACGACTGGTGGACTCAAGTGGGATGATCTCAAGTGAAGTAAACAGATCGCGGAGTCTTCTTATATACTCTCCGGACGGCTTCATCGAAACAGCCGCTTCAGGTATCGTTGAGTGGGAGGCGACGCGGGGATTCATTCTTCGATAGCTTTGCGCATAGCGGGCAAGAATCTGATGTCACTAATTCGAGCAGCGCTGGTTAGATACAACGCCTGATAACGCTTAAACGAGCGATGCATAAATTACATACATTGTTTAATGTTCATTTAAAGTTTATGCAGAAGCTAGCGTTACAATGTTTGTTGACGCTAACAGCACGAATTTGCTTAAGGAGTTACTCTGCACCCAAATGGGATACACTCAAAATGTAGAACACCCTAAATAAAACATATCATATGCATCGCTGAACTATGGAATATATTCAACTTAGTTGTATGCAGTAACTTAGGTGGCGGCGATGAACGTAAAATCAAAATAAGTTATCCCGCAGATTAGTGAAGAATGGCGGCTGACGGCGGAGATTACGGGCGCGGGAAGTATGGAGTCTGGACTTGTTAGAAGAAGAATACACAATTTCAATTTCAAAATTAACTATAAGTAAATTGACATTGATCTACGAGCGATATGGAGAGAAAACTGCATCGGATCAAGCGTCACTGCACATATCTGCCTGAAGCTAAACTAAAATTCCACAGCAGAAAAACAAAACAAGACACGAAGTTGTAGAGTTGTAGTGTACCTTGGAAATGGTGAAATCCGATTAAGTTGATAAGTGATAAAATTACCAAATACGGTTTCCAAAATGGCTGATCAGCAACACGGCGCTATAATACTCAAATGCAGAAACCCTAGTTCTAGTTTAGCAGGTTCTTCTTCGCACTAGCCAAATGCAGTGGCGGTGTCAGTTTTTAAACTGACCTAACGACAGCCATACTTTACTATTAGTTTGTAAAAATTCTCAGTGCGGCTCTCGTATTGTTACTTACTTAAAAGGAGGAAAATATATGTAAATAAGAGGGTGATCATCCATTACACATTACTAACATCAACACCAGGACTTACTTGGCTTTGATCTTGCGAACTGCTGCTCTTAAGCATGTGACACACGCCTATATAATTTTAATTCACTACGACTTTTCTATATATTAAAGCCGCCATTGAAAGACTGTTTACATTATCAAAAGTAGTCAAGGTATCTGAATAAAAGAAGTTCAATCTTTAAAGACAACCGTAGTTCGAACCTTCTAGTTAACTACTATGTTTTGATTGTATTCCAAAACATCAATAAAACATGCAACATGTATGTATGGTAGCTATTATCAAATATTATTTTTCAAATCAAAGTTGTTGTTTCTTTTAAGTAGATTATAACTTTGACATGCAGCACTTAACGACTGCGAACGCTTTACTTATCTTTCTAGTCCTGAAAACTTCCCCATAGTATGGCATAGTATCAAAGAGTCAGAGTCAAACTAACACTAATATAAAGTAGCATTTTAGCACTAGTTAAACACAGCATCCACTGCGCGTTAGAAATTAATTAATTTCAGGATCGTGGTTGGCTGCGCGAAACCACAGATTTTCAGATAAAGCTTTGGAGAATGCAAACTATTTTAAAATTACAGAAGCTTCATATTTTCTCCGTACTAAAAGTTCGTATACTACTTTAAATTTCCCTGCAATAAAGCAATAAGGAATAACCAGAAAGTCACATTCAAAGCTCAATTGAGCATATTCATAAAACCCTTGCGAACTTACTGGACGTACAGGGATAAACGACGTAGTTGAAAATCGAGCAAAAAATCATCTGCATAAATGCATAAACCTATATCTCTGGAAAGCGTGATTGCGGTTTCAGTGAAATGGTTCACCGTTCAATTTAATTTACCCCAGAATGAAGCGCACATTTATTTTGAACTGGCAAACAACAAATCTGATCAGATCTCAATGCCGGTTTGTATGCATAGAAACGAATAATTTGAAATGTTAACGAAATTGCGCAGTCCGGGATGTAAAATTCGTGCAGTGGATAAATCCGCTGAAACCCATGCTAATAAAACAACTCATGTACCACGTCGAGTTAACGCAAACCATGATACAAACAAGCCCGTTTCTTTGCAATATCCATGTACAATTTAACCTTATAATGGGGATCCAGTTTATCATGCTCCCAGTCTTTGGATAATGTTTTCTATTGCTTGTGGGGCAGGGTGACTTCTATTTGTAAATCTATCAGCGTACATTCTTGCTGCAATCATTGCGGCGTCATTAGCTTCCTCATAGACAGTCACCATATTCATCACTTCGTTATTTAAGTAGTGACAAGCCATTTCTACCGCGCAACTGACAAAATGACACAAAACGTCCGAACTGAACTTTCCGAAGCGACAACAATGTAAAGCACAATCTACAATTGTGAACTGACACAGTCAGAGGCGAATACTTAAACAAAAGGCATTTATTTTACCTGCCTTATTATTATAAAATGTGTTGTAAAATGCCCAAATTGTAGAAAAATGGAATTTGTTTAATAACTTGGTTATTAGACAAGATATGCACTTGGTTATTCAAGAAAAAATCAAATTAGAGTCATGTGACACCCTATCATGAAAATTCAAAACATTTTGCAGCACCCTATATACCTTATTTAGATTTTCTAGCTCAATAATAATACAATGTCATTAACAATATCATTCGGATTATGATTAACAAATAAAATTAGCCACGGATATCTTAATTAGCATAGGACTACAATTAGACAGTTTCATTTCATTGGAAAGTGAAAATGAGCTAATTTGCTTTATGTTTATTCTCATAGCGGTATGTAGATTAATTAAGCAATAAAGGAATCCAGACACAGCTAGGTGACTTGTAATTCAGAAACTTCTATAAGATATAAGAAAAGTAAGAGGAGAAAGTGTTAAATACAATGTAAGGACAATCTTCGAATCTAGTACGTTTCTGTATTTTTCCCGCATACCTTAAGCCAAATTCGCAGTTTGTGGTGTAGTCACACCTTTACTCTGCCCGATACTTTCTTCCGCTCGTTGAAACACATTTTAGGACTTGCAATTAAATTCCCCGTACGCTTGTTCTAAATGGGGCTTTGTTCTCCCTGCCGTCTGGGTGTCGCCATCGGCCTTAACACATTTTTAATGAGTTCCTGGTTCAAGTGAGGCGACTGCATCACTTACGTGTGGTTCCCCTGTGTAAACGAAATTATGTTTCTTTATGCTGGAATTTTCCGCGCTGTCTATGAGTAGAAGAGAGCAAGACACTTCCGCTCCCGCCCTAGTGTAGTCAAGAAGTTATTCGAATTTGCGTCCCCCGTAGCCCGAGCGCTGTTGGGGGAACCTTGTGAAGTTTTCAGTGCGAATGCTAGGACGCGCTGTGACGTTTTTCGTTGTAAATAACTGTTTGATTCTTGTCGGCTTCTGTGCCTATGGGACTGTTTGATGTGCGTACTAGCTGCCGGGGGTAAAGTAAAGCAATCGAGTTAGTGTGGTCAAGAGTTCTCACCGTGTGGTTACGAGGCCTTTAATTTTTCATTGGTGTTTGTATGCCTTTTTATGTTTTGTTTTGATGTACAGGAATCCAGATGATGGAAGCAAGTGTAACGAAAGGTAGGTTTGATTCAGCTGTTTCAGCCGCCACATCAAACTGTGCCAAGGTAGAAGTAGAAAGGTGAATCACTCGCTTCCATGTTCAGACTACGTTCACCTGTGTTGTTGATTTTGTTTTTTCCGAGTTAGTCCGAATGTGGTGGCGCATCAATATTTAACATATTTTATCTCGTTTAATGGAATTGTATCCCTGATTAAAAGGTCGTAAAGAACCTGCCTTCTCATTGAGCGTTCCCAAGTCGGAGCAACTTTTTGTTACCTTCCATCGTAACGGGGTTGGGACTACGTATCCGGCTAAAGTTCGCGATTGTGTCGTTTAAGTAGTTTTTATGGGTAACAACAATTTAGTCTGATGAAGGTGCAGCAGAAATGAAGAGGGATGCAGTTTTGGTATACGAACTTTTGGATGTGAGTATAGCCATAATATGTATATTTGTGGGAGTTTTGAAGTATTTATGAAGAGGCTTTATGTTTTACATTTAATAAAATAATTTATTAAATGTAATAATGTCAAAATTTATTTAATATAAGCCAAAATGTTTACAGTTACTAGCAATATTAGACAACTAGGTTTTGGAATTAAAAATAACAATAGATGTGTAATTTTCCATAAAAGGAATTACGCCTATCTTTGCAATATAGAAATGAATTAAATAGTATTCAATCGAATAAAGTGCAATTTTAAATAAAAAGCTGTGTTTCTACTTGACATATGAAAACAATGAAGTGTCAGCATCACAGAATGTGAGGTATGTGGAGGAAGTTGCTATAAACTGGTTGATGTTCAACAATTCTGTGTTACAGATAACTATATAATTGGTGTAAGCTGGTACCAGAAAGCGTTTGAAAGAGGTTAGACTAATTAATAGTTACCTAAAATAAGCTGATAACTGATATTCACACGAGCTTTTGAGTTGAAAGGTTGAGTGAATTCTCAACGTACCATTTGTATTACGGAAATCTACATAACCGATATAAAATTTAAACGAAGAAGAAGATTCAAAATAAAGAACAGTTATAAATGCGTGTCCTAACTTGAGTAAAGAGTTTCATGTTTTACAAATTATTAAACTTAATTCATGTGTATTTTATTATAGAACCACAAAATAAAAATGTTTTGTTAACTTTATTTCTAATAATTAATAATTAATTTAACATTTTACATATTATTGCATCCAAAATAATGATTTTCCAACGAGAGCATGTTACGTGTAGAATTTTTCTTACTGTTAGAATATTAATTTCTGCGAATTTCACACACCATTTTGGGTACTTTTAGTTAGACACTGTAGGGTTGTCATTTTTTCACACTATCTTGAGGTTGATTAGATTCCTTTCGTTTATTCATTGATTTTTCAGAGTTCCTCATTTCCAAGGTGTGATTTGTTTTTATCTGCGGGTTGGTTTGGATTTTACTTCTCGTATTGTTATGTTTCTGGGTTGTTTGTGTTCTTGCTTCAAGTGTTAAGGTTAGACGTTTTAGCTCTGTGACTGTGTATAATTGTGGAAAAGTTACCTTCTGCTAGGGGTTCTTGCCAACCTGGTCACCATTTGTCCTTCTACACCGCTAGTGTATCCGTTTCCACACCACCTCGGAGGGAGGGTGCAACGCGCGTTTATTTACATAGTTTCCCCAGTAGGCTTAATCCATATTTTTCCTTGTTTTAATTATGTTCTCCTCCTCTCCCTCCCCCTGTACATGTTCCTCTTCGTTTTCTTTTCCCTTTTCGTCAACTCTTTGTTACGGTATTAAAAGAACTTTACGACACCCACCCAAGGTGAGCATCGCACCACGGAATCAGTCCTGAAAAACTGGCACACTTGCCCTGAGATCGGCTCAAAATAGGCTAAAGGCCACGGCTGGAACGCTCAGGGAGTCGGGCGTGAGTCACACGATACGTTCTGGGCAAGCGTGTTGCGGCATATATATATAGGGTAAGTCAGAATTATGATGGCGCCACCAAGCCTGTCTTAACCCGACTAACCGGGCCTGGACGGTTAGACGGGAGCGAAGCACGCAAAATACTCCGACGATAGGATTACTCAAGAGTTGCAAGGTCAAATAACAATTTCGAGATTGCCTTATGCAAGGATTGTAATTAGGTGCCAATCCGACCGCGACTACGCAGCTGTCTCACCCATCTGTACGCTCAAAGCTCCCTCGTCCCGTCGCACAATAATCAGTACACTGAAGGGGGCGCTTATCTGAAACAGAACATGCACAAGTCGAAACAAAACAATAGTTCCCTTAACTAACAAATCATGTATTGACTCACGGGTTACAATGGGGCAGCGGAGTGCGTCGCCCTATATCTATAAATAGATTATATCTAAGAAAACACCAGCTGGCGCGCGCTCTAAACCTAGCGACAGATGTTGAACAGTAATGAACAAAGTAGCACTTGTAACATAGACAGTCTGTAATTTGGAATGAATGTACAAATATGACGACAGTGCCTGTAGGCACAAGAGATGTGACGGGCTCGCTCGCGGCGTCCCAATACAGCTCGTACGAGGGGCTTAATGCTCTCCGCGGGACAGGTACACTCGCGTTCACAGCGGTAATCAGTTCAAAGACACATACCTTAATATGTAGGCGGTTGGGGAGCCTGGTACAGTTGAGTTGCGACAGGCTGCAGTCTTAGGTGGCAGGTACATTCGATGTTCGACGGCTATAGGGATGAGTGGACATCCGCCATAATGGCGACGTGAGACGCGTCAGGACGCGTACAACTGGACGACGAAAAATGGGCCACTTTCGTTCTGCGGGACAGATCCTCGAAGGTCGAGATGAAGGGGCACGATCCCTTACTTACGGGAGCAGGAACTGGGCTCAAGAAGCACCCACGCTACGCCGAAAACAAATCGGAACTCCCACACAACCACCACACGAACGCTCTCTGCAACGGGCTGCGATCAACTGCCCAGAGGGAAGCGCTGCCACAGGTCACATCGGTCGCGTCCCCACGTGACTAAACCTCGGCAGCCAATCGCGAGGCGATAAGATGAAACAAATTAATGCCGGCGACGATAGTAGCACGCCGCAACGGCGTGTTTTCTAGAAGATTCGAAGTTCTTGCGAGCGATAACGCTCGGCTGCCAAAGCGCCATCAGAGGGGGGCTCCAACCGACGAGAAATACTGCGTTTGGGGCCAAATATGTGCAAAATCATGATTCTGGAATTAGGCGATGGAGCCAAATAAGTAACTAAAAGGGTTTAGCATACGGGCACGCTGCCCTAAAGCCTAGGTGGCTATTTAAAATACCAAAATGACCTGACACTTCCCTTACTTGAAAGAAAGTTCCCCGAAGTCTCTTAAAATCAACGGGGCATTTTGGCTGCGGCGCCACGAGCACTCAAACGACCGGAAACGCTGATACGATAGCTGAACCCCCAAAGGAATTACGCACACTGGCCACCAGATAGGGTACGACAGGAGGGATGAGAGAAGAGGAAGAAGAAAGACTGGATACGCCAGTGGAAATACGAAAATTGGGTAGGACCTGGCGGTTCGCTGATGGCTAGCCCTCACTCCCCGGACCACGGAAGACGGGCGACAAGAAAACTAGCTGTCCCAAAGGAGTGGCGCTCCGCCAGGGGTCCACAAAACGATTTGTGTCTGGCTCCCTCGGGGAACCAAACGGGCAAAGACTAGGCAGACTGAGGACAGTCTTGCCGATCCGGCTCGACTGCCCCTCCCAAAATAGGAGTGCCACAACAACGGTTAGCAAAACCACGTCGATAATCGACCACCAAAACGACCAAAAAAAAAAAGGTAACCGACCAGACCCGAAACGGGTGTGGCACGCACTGCGGCGACGGCCACGAAACGCCGACTGGACCTTAACACCGGGTCCATGACGGTCGCCTAACAGTGCGGTTTTGGAAGGTGGAAAGAGAAAGAGAACAACGGGGTTGGGTAGTTGTCGCCGGGACACGGTAGATAGTAGTGACAAGGGGAAAAGAAAGGTAAAGATAAAGCATAGAGAAGGAGGGTTTGGGGTTCCAAATTGAAACCGTAAAAATAATTTAAAAAAACGCGCGGTTAGCGCTCGTCAAGATCGGGTCAATAGAACGTCTTACTCCCATGCACACTTCCGACCAACCGTTCCAAAAGAACATGGGGAGGGGGGTAAGGGATAAGTCCCTCGCAACCTGTCCCACAAGCCACCTGAAGAGGGCACGTTGCGCTTCACGGGATCGGCGCAATGTGGGGTTCCCACAACAAGGAAGCTCGGGGAAAGGCAGGTACTACTGAAGATACGGCTCTAAGCCGGCGGTATGGCCGTCAAGGCCTACAAAAAAAAAGGGGGGGGGTAAGGAAAACGGGCGCTAGTAGCCTAAACGTCCGTGGGATTGGGTTTTAGGTCTTTCGCGTGCCAAGTGCCTTTCGGGGCACCGGTTTCGTCGGACAGCTCGTAAGTGGCAAGCGAAACTTGCCGATTGATATAAAACGGCCCTATAAATTTCGGAGCCAACTTGGCGTTAAAATATTTCGCCGCATCGAAAAGTACGTAATTTCGTCGCCAGACGGTATCGCCAACGGCAAACTGAGCCGGGCGCCTTCGCAAATCGTATGTCGCCTTGGAGGCTTTGTACGCCACGTCTAGTCGTTTGACTATGTCTTCATATACCGACCTTAACGCGGGAGTCCGTCGTAACAAGTCTTCGCGACTCTCTACTCGTATTTGTTCCGAAACATCTATCTCCTCGGGGTTATTGGCGCGCGTCCCCTCTAACTGTATCTCTCTGCCGAAATTGGCGAAATATGGGGTTATGCCGGTGACTTCGTGTACTGCGGTACGCACTGCGCAAGCGACTTTTGACAAATATTTATCCCACTCCCGGTGGTTGTCTTTCACGTACGACGCTAGCATAGTTTTTAATACTCGATTAACGCGTTCTACGGGGTTGGCCTGGGCATGGTAATGCGCGTTAAAGATAATTCGTAATTTATACGTATCGGTAAGTTGTCGGAATTCTCTACTGCGAAACTGTACGCCGTTGTCAACCAAGACGTGCTGAGGTGCTCCAAAGAGCAAGAACACATCGTTCTCAATTTTCTGAGTCACCGCGGTCGCGGTGGCGGTACGCAACGGGAAGAAAACGGTAAATTTGGTAAAGTAGTCAGCCACGGGCAGAATATATACGTAGCCTTTCTTTGAACGGGGCAACGGCCCACAATGTCGATAGATATCATTTGCCACGGCTTATCCACCACGGGGTGACGACACATCAAGCCGGCCGGGCGTTTTTGTTCGGGTTTCTGCGCTAGGCACGTCGCGCAACGGTTAACGTAACGGGTCACATCCGCCTTAAGTTTAGGCCAGTAATACTGCTGAGCGATACGGCCGTAGGTCTTATAAATGCCTAAATGGCCTGCGGTAGGTTCATCATGGTTTTTGCGAAGAATCTCGGCACGTTGAGGCTTCGGAACCACCTCTTTCCAACTCGTGCCTTCGTCCAATTCGGGGTATTTTACGTTAACATGTTTAAACAATTTCCCTCGCGATAGTTTCCACGCCGGATACTTGAATGGTTTTTCTACGACGCGCGTACACATGCGCCTATACCAACGGTCAGTTCGACTGTCGTTCGGCGCCTGAACGCCGGCCTCGGGTTCTCCAGAATCGACGACTGAGACTACATCTATTTCGGGTATAGCACGGGATAGCGCATCCGGGACAACGTGGTCTTTTCCCTTCCGGTGTTTGATCGTAAAGTCGTATTGTTGGATACGAACAGCCCAACGGGCGAGTCTCCCGGTGGGTTCCTTAAGATTATTTAGCCAGATAAGTGAATGATGGTCAGTAATGACTGTGAAGTGAGTGCCTTCTAAATACGGACGTAACTTCTCTATGGCCAACAGGACGGCCAAACATTCGCGTTCCGTAACCGAAAAATTACGCTCAGGCTTCGTAAGAGTCCGACTAATGTAACAGATGACCTGTTCTTCGCCATCAACGGTCTGAGTCAGCACGGCGCCGATACCAACATTGGAAGTGTCCGTCTGTACGATAAACGGGAGAGAAAAATCGGGACACGACAAAATGGGTGCCGAAACTAGGCAATTTTTGATGGTTGTAAATGCGACTTCGCATGACTCGGTCCACTCAAACTTCTGAAACTTTTTCAATAACGACGTCAGCGGAGCAATAATGGCTGAGAAATTTGGTATGAAACGCCGATACCACGATGCCATGCCGACTACTCGCCGTATCTCCGAAACGTTTCTAGGTCGCGGCAAGTTAAGAATCGCCGAAACTTTATCGGGGTCGACTAAAAGTCCTTGGGCCTTAACGACATAGCCCAGGTATCGTAATTCCGGTTGGCAAAAATGACATTTATCACGACCCAGTGTTAAACCAGCGTCGTTTAGTCGCTGCAATACTTCGTCTAGAATCTCGACGTGTTTTTCGAAATTCGGGGTACAAATAATCACGTCATCTAAATAGACAAAGACGTAAGGTTCTAATTCGGGACCCAACACATGGTCGACGAAACGTTGCCAAGTCGCTGGCGCGTTATGAAGCCCAAAGGGCATGCGAGTAAATTGAAACAAACCGCGCCCGGGTACTGTAAAGGCCGTTAGTTCCTTAGATTTCTCTTCCATTTCAATTTGCCAGTACGCGGATTTGATATCAAGCGACGTTATGAACCGGGCATCGCGTAAGCGATCCAAAATCGAAGACACGTAAGGTGTCGGGTAGGCGTCCTTCTCGGTGACGCTATTTAATTTACGAAAGTCAACGCAGAAACGATAGGTTCCATCTTTCTTTTTAACTAGTAAAATCGGGCTCGACCAGGCTGAATGAGAACGTTCCACAACGCCTGATTTAAGCATACTGTCCAACTCAGCATCGATATGCGCCTGCATTGCGGGAGAGACCGGATAGTACCTTTGTTTAACCGGTGCCGCCTTAGTAGTGATTTTATGTTGAACGTACTTGGCGCAGCCGAGTTCGGGTTTAGCGATAGTAAAATGTCGGTCTACGAGAGTGTCTAATTGGGCTCGTTGATCCGAGTTCAGGTCGAACATAGACTGCAAATTACCGGTAGGAGTATCAATGGCCGCTAAGCCGGGTTTTGAGAATTCCCACTCCCCTCGAAACATGTCTGGGACTATTCCCACTGACTTCCAAAAGTCTATCCCTAGGATTAGGGTGTGCGGAACCTCCGGAACTATTAAAACATCGATAGCTACCACTCTGTTATTTAAACGGATAGGTAAGTGCAGGGTACCTAGACTGGTTACGGTCTGTCCATTCGCCACTGAGCAAACGGGTCTCAGCTTCTTATTTATGTGCAAGCCTACAGTACGCAACACGTCCCAACCCTTAGCTCCTAAGATCGTTCGATTCGCTCCTGAGTCCAACAAAGCTAACAACTCGAAACCCATGATTTCAACAGTCACATGCGGTCGACGGTCATCAGATGACCTTTCTAATACGTAATCGAGAATGACTTTATTTTTCTTAAATTTGGTCTCGCGCTCCTCGATTAGTCCCTTCATAAATTTAGTCGAATTGCTAAACACGCGCGAGGACACTGCTCGACTGTTCAGCGTCTCGCGGGGTCGTTTCGCTGTCCCCTATCTCTTGCTCGACAACGGGGACAAGTGTTTACGGTCACTTCAGGTCTGCCGCAACGGTAACAGAATTTCTTGCCGCGGGGTCGCGGACACCTACTGGCTCTATGGCCTGGTTCGCTACAGTTCCAACACCGCATGCTTGACTTGGGTGCCGATTCTCGGTTCCTCCTCTCGGGAGTATTAACGTCACGCGTTTCGACAACATCAACTGGGCACGTTTTCGCGATAGGCGCGACCACGACGTATGCCAAGTCTATTTCTAAGTCAGACTTCTTTCTAGAAGGTGGCACGTAAGTTTCAATGGCATAGCGCCGTTCTTCAATCTTCCGTCCGTATAGCGCTAGCTCGTCGATCGACCGGACTTCCGTCAATCCCAACTGGGTTTGGTATAATGGTGAAATATTATGCAACAAAATACGCAACTGTTTCTCCTCGGGAACCGCTTCGGTCAGGCGCGAAAACATTGTGCGCATGATAGCGATATAAATGGCCATACTTTCCGTAGGGCCTTGCGTGCGACGTCTAATTTCGTTCAACAACCGTTCATCATAATTAGCAGGCTGAAACTCTAGACGCAATAAATCGACTAACTGTTGCCACGTGTTAGGGGTCGCTCTATTCGCGCGATACCATAGCAATGCGTTGCCCGAAAACAAATCGATGGCCTGCATAAACAACTCTTCTTCGGTAAGGTTTCTGGCCACTCTGAGTTCGTTAACACGCTCGATGAAAGCGTTGACCGACAGACCTTTCGGGTCACCTGAGAATTGTATGTTCCATTTCGAAACAGGGGTTGCCTTAAATGAGATCGTACGCGACATCGGCGAAACAAAACTCGGAGTCGACATAGTTGCCGCCGTCGTAGTCGTAGTCGTCGTCGCGACGGTAATGGTAGGTGCGACACCGGACGTCGATGGCAACGTTACGGCGCTTTCCTCCTCAGCCGTGGTCGTAGACGACCCTAGCTTTACTTGGTTAAGTTCGTAGGTTGAACGTATGAGTGATAATTCCGCGAACGCTTTTTGTTTGAGCGCTCGCTCTTTTTCCGTTATAGCTTAACTATTCGTCAGACGGTTCATTCCGTGATAAAATTTCGTTTCGATCGTAGCCGCTACTTCTTTAGTCGGGTTAGCTAAATATACCTGAATCTTTTCCTCTAATTCGCTAATCAATGTTGTCACGGCCGTGAGATCCTCCTCGAACGTATACGGGTACGTCGGTCGCGTATCCATATCTGCGCGTCCCTCCTCTCTCAATACGTCGCGTAACCGGGAGCGCAACAAGGTAACCGTGCCGGAAGCGTCACGGCCTCTGATTCTCAACTCGTATTCAGCCTCCGCGCGAAGCAGACGTTCAATATGTAGCTTTAGCACCATGTTTACAAACGGGAAAGGAACGACTTATATTATACGTCGTATAAAAAGGAAAACGTTAGCGCGTGTTTGGTAAGTCAATTACGTCAGATATCCGAACCAAATCGTAGACGGTTAAGACGGGAGAAATCGGGAAAAAGTGGTTTGTTACCTTCCACACGACCGATGGCTTAACTGGACTATCAGTCCATATTCTTTGCGAAAAGACCGAACACAAGCGAAAAAGAGCAAATCCCAAAACTAGGCGGTCAACGAATGGCTTAACGAGCCTACTACCGACCAACAATGGTTACAGACAGTACTGCGCCCGAAATCGAGGCGCACACCGTAAACGGGAACGAAAGAAAGAGAAGAAGAAGGAGAAAAAGAAAGAAAAAATCCAAAATGGGGTCGCGCGTTGTCACGCAACAAGGGGCGACACGTCAGAATAACCCAAAATTAGGCAGACGACGGGTGGCCTAACGAGAAAAAAAAACAAACAAGGTCTCAGACGTTAAAGCGTCAGAAATAAGACGCACACCGGATGGGCTTAACGAGACTACTCCAGTCCAATAACAGCAACAAGCAACGATTGGGCCGCCAAAATTAAGACACACAACGCAAAAAAAAGAAAACTCCAAAATGAGGTCGGGAGTTGTCGTGCACCAATAGGCTCCAGACGTTGGAGCACCAAAATTAGGCGCGTTGACGAGAACAAAGGAGCCACAAGGCCCCACAAGGCCCCACACGTTGGGCTGCCAAAATTAGGCTGACAACGGGTGGGTTAATAAGAAAACGAACATACAAGACCCCAGATGTTGGGCGCCAAAATTAGGCAGACAACGGGAGGCTTAATAAGAAAAACAAACATACAATGCCCCTGTTACGGTATTAAAAGAACTTTACTACACCCACCCAAGGTGAGCATCGCACCACGGAATCAGTCCTGAGAAACTGGCACACTTGCCCTGAGATCGGCTCAAAATAGGCTAAAGGCCACGGCTGGAACGCTCAGGGAGTCGGGCGTGAGTCACACGATACGTTCTGGGCAAGCGTGTTGCGGCATATATATATAGGGTAAGTCAGAATTATGAGGGCGCCACCAAGCCTGTCTTAACCCCACTAACCGGGCCTGGACGGTTAGACGGGAGCGAAGCACGCAAAATACTCCGACGATAGGATTACTCAAGAGTTGCAAGGTCAAACAACAATTTTGAGATTGCCTTATGCAAGGATTGTAATTAGGTGCCAATCCGACCGCGACTTCGCAGCTGTCTCACCCACCTGTACGCTCAAAGCTCCCTCGTCCCGTCGCACAATAATCACTACACTGAAGGGGGCGCTTATCTGAAACAGAACATGCACAAGTCGAAACAAAACAATAGTTCCCTCAGTTAACAAATCATGTATTGACTCACGGGTTACAATGGGGCAGCGGAGTGCGTCGCCCTATATCTATAAATAGATTATATCTAAGAAAACACCAGCTGGCGCGCGCTCTAAACCTAGCGACAGATGTTGAACAGTAATGAACAAAGTAGCACTTGTAACATAGACAGTCTGTAATTTGGAATGAATGTACAAATATGACGACAGTGCCTGTAGGCACAAGAGATGTGACGGGCTCGCTCGCGGCGTCCCAATACAGCTCGTACGCGGGGCTTAATGCTCTCCGCGGGACAGGTACACTCGCGTTCACAGCGGTAATCAGTTCAAAGACACATACCTTAATATGTAGGCGGTTGGGGAGCCTGGTACAGTTGAGTTGCGACAGGCTGCAGTCTTAGGTGGCAGGTACATTCGATGTTCGACGGCTATAGGGATGAGTGGACATCCGCCATAATGGCGACGTGAGACGCGTCAGGACGCGTACAACTGGACGACGAAAAATGGGCCACTTTCGTTCTGCGGGACAGATCCTCGAAGGTCGTGATGAAGGGGCACGATCCCTTACTTACGGGAGCAGGAACTGGGCTCAAGAAGCACCCACGCTACGCCGAAAACAAATCGGAACTCCCACACAACCACCACACGAACGCTCTCTGCAACGGGCTGCGATCAACTGCCCAGAGGGAAGCGCTGCCACAGGTCACATCGGTCGCGTCCCCACGTGACTAAACCTCGGCAGCCAATCGCGAGGCGATAAGATGAAACAAATTAATGCCGGCGACGATGGTAGCACGCCGCAACGGCGTGTTTTCTAGAAGATTCGGAATTCTTGCGAGCGATAACGCTCGGCTGCCAAAGCGCCATCAGAGGGGGGCTCCAACCGACGAGAAATACTGCGTTTGGGGCCAAATATGTGCAAAATCATGATTCTGGAATTAGGCGATGGAGCCAAATAAGTAACTAAAAGGGTTTAGCATACGGGCACGCTGCCCTAAAGCCTAGGTGGCTATTTAAAATACCAAAATGACCTGACATCTTTCCTCTTCAATTTCTTCTGCTTCTGTAATATTTTATGTGATGAGATCAGCAAGATTAATCTCATCACGCGTTGCACCTTACCTCCGATGTGGTGTGGAAACGGATACACTACTCATTATGTCTCTAATGTATAGCGTGAAAACGGTTGACTATACGTAAAAATCTTCTTTCTCCAACCACACGGATAAGACGCCATATTGTCGAATAATTTTGTATAAAAAGTAAGTCATTTCGGGATGTTCACCAATTACCTTGGCAACTGGAGACTTTTCGATTCATATTTGCACTAGTACAAAAAATGGACGCAAGATAGGGTTTCACAGGTTAAATTTTAAATAAAAAACAAACGCTTCGTCAATATTCGGCATTCGCCGTCGTTTTTGTTTATCTTCCCGTATAGTGATTGTTTATTTGAGCCATGGCAGTTCTGCAATATAACCTACAATGTTTGACTCTAAATAATAAGTTATATTACCGAATTTATGAGTAGTTGGAGAAAAAATAGAATGTTTCATTCGCACAAAAAATGCATTTTCGGGACGCGTAAGGCTCGCCGTACTCCGCTGCGCGTCGTCCCGCGATTTGCCTTACTTGTCCCGAAATCATGCATTTTTTGTACTAATAAAACAAATAACTACTTTGTAGAACATTTCCTGGTCTTCGTTTTTCGTAATTAGTAATTTAAAAAGTCATACGACCCATGGGAAGCAAGATATTTGCGAAAAACGTATTTCTGTGACCGTTGTCCTTGAATAACTGAAAATGCAAGCGCGATATCAGACGGCTCCTAATGCGCCTGGAGTAAGTAGCAGTTGAGCGATCTTAATACAAACCGAGCTACTAGCTCAAAATCTCTATCTATGTGGCAGTCTAAATGTGTTCTTTCTTCAAATCAGACTTATTTTATGACTAGATTAAGGCATCCCTGGTTCATGTACAGCATTTGAATTAACAGTCTGGATAATTACATGATTATTGATTACCAACAGGTTCTCATTTCCGAGAGAGCTGGCATAAAAGTGAGTTCAACCCTTAAAGCCAGGAACAGGTTACTTTTTTATTTTTTGTTATCACTGTACTGTTCAACTAAAGCCTAATTAACACCTTTGAGTTTTAAATTTATAAATAGCAACAGACCCTGAACCGGAGTTTTCTTCAACTACAAAAGTTGGCAATTTTAAGCTCATCCTGATAAAAATGTAATTTCAAATGTTTCATTCCAGCGTAGCTTTGGAGACTATATACACAAATGAACTGTAATAGTGTAATTATTAAAATCTTTTCAACTCGCTAAGATCGTTATTCAGAGTTCCTCAAAACATAAACGCGAATTCAATGTTTATAAGTTGAAAATTAGGTTCCCACACGTGGGATGCAGACTGAAACTTTCCAATTACACATTGGCCTAATTTCATTTGCATGCTGAATAAATCCCAGCTGGTTAGTAACTTAGTTCCGAAACTGTAACGGTATCGGCCGTTAGCGAGATTAAATTTGTAAAATAACACAACAAGCAGATCAAAGGCAGCTCCGAAAACAGGCAGCATCGAGTGCGTTAACAATAAACCGTCCAGCTGAGTGGCGCAAACTCCAATGAATCAATTTCACACTCTTTCGCCTTTATTAAATGGTCGGGAAAATAATAAAAACGAGCTTTGGTTCTCTGTGCGAATAAACAGATTAAAAAGAGTGTAGATTTCAATGTCCTGAGGGCGATCGGCTCTGTGGACGTGGCGTTGGGGGGCTCCTCGCGCTTACCGGAATTTATAGCTAACGGCAACTGTTGATTTTCATAAAACATTGATTATTACCTAAACACCTTTGTGTGTATAAAAACAGCTTTTAGAAAATATATAAAAACAAACAATTTACTTTATCTTGACTGGAAGCAAATCAATTCATAATTGCTTGATATTCTTTTGTTGAAAATAATTTATTTAGCTACAACTATCCCATACGCAAAATTTTCTATAAAATGTTGAAAGTTGTCTGCGAAAATAACTACAGCATGTGTGACCGATGTACTGCGAGATAATTTTGAATGACGGCTTCATTATCCACTGCTAGAGACAATGATATAGTGAAACGTTTCAAGGAAAGGAAGAAAATAGAACTGGGTCCGAGTGTATGAAAGTGTTACGTAGTAACGGCCGATTCTTTTGCATTCACTTGCGTCGGATAAAAACAACCAAGATTTAAGGTACACAGTTTTTAAAGCCTCGACGTTCAATATTATGGCATTCATTAAACTTTATTTCTGGATTTACCGTTGAGTAATTAGCTTGCCACTCTATACTCTGTCTTTTAATCACCATGCCGTGTAACGAGTACCACCGAGCTTGTTAGAATGGCTATGTCTAGACGACTCTCTTTCCCTTTTGAACTTTCGGAAACAAAAACTCTTCTGCCTATTGGCCAAGGGACGACTCGCCGGCCTCAAACTGAAAGCCCAAAGCTGTACTCATTGGTTACCTACTGCATTTAAGCTAAGTTACTATATGCTGTTGTTATACTTCCGAATATTAAAAATTAGAACATAATCCCGCTGTGATTATTTAAGACGCCTTCTGGCATATTTTCAGGTAGCTAAAAGTTGTTCGCCTGGATTTCACCTAAACAAGAAAATATACGCCACCCTGCGCCTAAATAATTTTTATAATTTCTTACGATCTGAGCTGTCGGAGCCGATTTTAATAACCTAAATGCGTTTTTACTTCCTTTTACGATAAAGGAAGTATTGGTTTCACCCCAAAAATTCGAAATTGAGTTTTCAACAGATCTTCACGTTTTAGAGTCCCCTGAACCTAAAATACATGTTTTTGTTCATTGGTCTGTGTGGGTGTCTGTATGTCTGTGTGTCTGTCTGCCTATCTGTGAACAGAATAGCTCAAAAACAAAAAGAGGTATGGTGTTGAAAGTTTTGTAAACTATCTAGATGCGACAGCTAGAAAATCATATAACCAGAAGTAGGTGTTTACTCTTGTGATTTTTCAGATTTTTCGATTTTTTCAAAAAACGGCTCGAACGATTTTGTTTTAAATTTTACATTTTTATTATGTATTGATGTGAGATAGTTGATTTTTCTAGTTGAATACCTCTAAAATGGGTTTCTTTTGTTTTTTTTTCTATTTTTTTATTAACTCCTATTTTAAATAGAACACCCGGCATATTATTACATTTTTGAATTTAGCTTAAAATTCTAGACAAAACTTGTCTCTTGAAGTAACGCTCTATTTTGTACGGTTTCTGTAGCATTTTTAATTTTTGAAAATTTTCGACAAATGCTTAAAAATTAAAAATCAAATTTTTGGCTAATTATAAGATCAATGTAAAAGGAAGTTGTGTGCGTGTATCACAACAGATTTTTTTCCAATACAGCATTTCCATCTATACGTTGTACTTTTATCGTGAAGCTAAATGCAACAGATTAGTCGTTTTTTGGGTCCAGCCGGCTTTCCCGTAAGGGCGGAAAAAACTTTTTCCTGTTGAAGTTTTTCACGACATCTCCATCTCCATGCTTAGGTAACAGAAGGCGGCTAATAATTCCTACTGATTTTTTTATATGTCTTGCAGCGTATTTTGATGTGCAGTTAAAAGCAGATCTAGGGCAATACCTCCTTCATTGAGCTATGGGTGCACTTTTATTTCTTGTTACTGTGCCTTATATAAGCTTTAGACCGTAATGAAGTGAGCGTTTCGGGTAAAGGTAACGGGATAGGTCAGAAATAGAAAATTTGTTCAACTCAAGCCGACAAAACTTAACAGTGAGTGTAAGTTAAAGTGATAAAAGTGCGCTGCAAATTCAAAATCTGTCCTTACAGCATCACACGACAAGTGGGGCAACTGCGTACTGCAAAGGAATCGATACACAACAGTGAAGAAGAAAACACCAAATATAAGAAATAATGCAAAAAGTCACTTAAGTGCAATGAACAAAAACCTGATAATAAGGAACTAAGGTGTCTAACATATTAAGAATATGGGCATAGGACACGTATAAGGTAAGTAAAAACACTTTCTAGTGAGAGCTACGTTGAGACAGAAGTTAAATACAGAAGCACAACATTAGAAGCATTAAAGCATGCTCTACAACAAACAAGAAATGAAGAATAATACAAATAGGAAGTACGCCGAAAGGAATAAGCTATCAATAAAACATAAAAATACAATAAGAGGGGGGAGGGAGATAATAATTGAGGAAAATATTAAGAACTAGCAAAATGAACAACAAAAAAGTATATATAATGAATAAAGCAGCAGTAATTACAGAAAGTCATCAAAAGGTTGCTCTAGAAAGCGAAAACAATGATAATACAGATAAACATAAAATAGTCAAATTATGTGGAAATGAGACAGAATGCAGATATTAAAAGTAACTTAACGGTGAAAATGGATGACGCTCAGGAGCCAAGATTTGAAGAAGTCAACAGGTATGAGTATGTGTACCTGGTTGAGTTAGCGACTTATGATAGTGATAGTGTCAAAGAAATAGAAGCATCAATTGTGAAAGGATGCGGACGTGCTGGAAGCTTAATAGCAGTGTATCGTAGCGTGATAAATGGCCTGAAAACGCCTGTCGTGCAAGAGAAGGCCATAAACTAAAATGTGACAGTGCAGTTCTAAATCCGTAAAAAGTGAAATTCGCGCTGTGACAGGTCTGCTGAAAGTGTTAAGAGATCTGTAATGTCAAATGTGATTTGTGTCGTCGAGTTTCACAATGAAAACTAACTCTCATAACGTGCACGATTCAATTTCTAACACAGCCGGGGTTATGTCGTAAACAAACCCTTTTCGTCCCAAATAAGACGGAAAGGGAAAGTCAGCCCGGTCAACAATACAGTTGTAAACGCTCGAAAAGGGAAAGTCAATCTCTTACAATAGAGCTGGACAATCATATATTACTCAATAGAAAAGGGAATGTCCCTTCCATTCAGGCGCAGATATATAAAGGCAGTAGCTTAGTTTTCGAGATAATTCGTTTAAAACGTATCACTTGTATTTTTACTGTGACTTAATATCACGTTTGCGGCATATACCCACTTGTTCCATTTTGGAGCAAAGTCGAGAATGAGGTCAGATTCCAAAATATTTTATTAATAATTAATTACCGAAAACCAGGCCACTCAAATTCGTATTTGTATTTTAAATTAATATTATCGAATTTGTATATTTTTATTTTTTATTTTATTCTGTACTTCGCCAACAGCCGTTAGGCCAATTATAGGCGTCACTGTACATTTTATGGGGACTTCCAACCCCACTAACGACTGTAATGATGTTATTATGACAAACCGGGACCAACTTTTTTTCCGTGGCAGCCGTACCACGAGGTGCCGGGAGAAGCAGCCGTGGTACCCTCATCCAAATTCTGACCATAGAGAGCGTTGCTTAACTTTATTGATCGAACGTGGACGCTTGTTCAAGTTACACCATCCGGAACCTTGGTGGTATTTTGTTCGTGTGTTCTAAAGAAATAAAAGGAATGATATTGTGTTCCATAATCGGTTGTATTTTACTGAACTTAATTCCGCAGTAATAAACAACGTAGTGGTTCCAGTGTCGCAACCACAAAATTGGTGTCGCGGGACAAAGTAACGAAACAGTCTTAAATTTACAACATGTATCGCAAAAAATAAAGACAAGCATTTCTAAGTCAATGATACGACTACGATGGTATACTCATGCGAAAAATGAACAATAAACAAAGACGATAAAGAAGGATCGGAAAGGTAAAAGAGAAAAATACTACGAGAAATGTATGGATCAAAGATATTGAAGATGAATACAAAAGGCGAGATAACGAATAAGTGACGAACATGTATGGAGATTCAAATAACGTGAGCAAACGAAAATTAAATAAAGCTTGGCTTTCAAATATTTGTTTTATGATTAATATGTGGCCGACACTGTAAGTTTATGTCAAATTCGTTGTTAGCAGGTTAGAGTTTGCGTCAGTCTGTGTCAAAACTGACGCAAACCCTAACCTGATAACCTCGAATTTGACAAAGACTTACAGTGTCACCAACATATTATTCATAAAACAAATATTTCAAAGCCAAGCTTGATTTAATTTTCGTTTGCTCACATGTTATATAGCAAACGTAATAAATTCCAAAGGATACGACACTATAGTTAGGACACGTACGGAGACTTCCACGAGAACGAAACCTGAGAAAAACATGTGGACCACGTAGAAAAACGATGGAAGCACCAATGGAAGATAGAAGGACAATTAGCATAACCAATTAGACAGAGACCTACGTATCCATAATAAGTTGGTATATAAATTTCCTGCAATAAAGTTTATCATTTTAAAATTACAGCTATTTAGGAAGGCTAGAAATTTGCGAATTTCTGTATAACACCGACAGACTAGTTCTACAGTAATAAATACATTCGGTATACAGCTAACATTAAACAAAACAATTTTGCGCTGTGCATTCATTAGTCAGGGAAATTAAATTAATTGCAGGATGGCTCCGGAACGTGACAATTTTAACAACGAAAATTCGGTTATCTGTGCAAAAGGCACAAAGTTAATTATTCTGTGTACCATTCATGATTCAGATAATCAAACGTGGATACCAGTTCGTTTATTATCTAGAATTGGAACGGGTATGAAAGTTTGTGTAACGTAGTGAATAGAGAAAAACTAAACCGTGTTATGCGATGTAAACAATTTAGTCACTTGTTTATAAAATTAAATTTTATATTTCGAACCAACCTACTGCCGTTGCAGTTGGTGCCGTTTTGTCAGGAACTACTACTGATAGCAAGACACAGATTAAGTAAACATACTTTTCTTTTGTTAATACTCGCCAAGTTTTACTAAGGAGTATTTGAAGTAACAGTCGACGACTTGCGAGCTTCTCAGCGTTATATTCTTTTAACCGGTCGTTTTTTCTAATAGTTTACTAGTTTTGCTGTAAAGTCTATATAAACAGAGGAAGTGAAGGTGACATAAGCAGAAAAATCACCAAACTACAAATCTGTTACGGGAAAAACCATATACAACCACCTACAACGCAAAAAGGGTGGTCCAGTTAGATCAGTGGGGAGGGGAGGTTACATACTGGAAGAAAAGGCTGGCTCGCGATAGTCGAAACAGAAGTGTACCTGAATCGGAACGAATTCGCACAATTTGGTGTATCTGATGAAGATGGTATAGGGTTCTCAACAAAACGATTGCCGCTCGGCCATAGCTTCCATATATGTCTTACTATGCTTCACAATCTAAACAGCAATTTTAGAAGTAGGTAAATAAAAATACGCTTATAGCTGATTACAGCCTTCGCTGGGACCGCAACAGAGAAACCCGTCAATTTTACTTCATCGTGATGCGGTACAATTCCGTAGGGTAAAACGGTATTTATAACATATTCGCTGCTGCACTCGCAACCACGATGCATTCAAAACTTAGGTTCAAGCAAAGCGATTCTTAAGTGTTTCACAAAATACGTCGTTTAACTAGTAGAACATATTCGGAATAGCAGTATTCCAATACATTTTTTGCTAATGGAAAATGTTCAACTTAGTTGACGGCGATAATTGCTACAATCGCAGTAAGCTACAAAATAAGTCACCCCTTAGCTGAGCGAAGTTTTTCGACTGACGGCAGAGGCCTGGCGCGCGGGAAGTGTGCGACTCAAGAAAAATAAAGTATAACTTGAGGTCCAAGATTGAGTAGAGGCAAATCAGCGTTGATCTGGCAGAGATTACCGAAAGGTTTTTTAAGGGTGCATTGATCCAGAGCTTCTCTTTATAATCTGATAATGGCGGGACGACAGCAGTCCGTGCTTCAAATATCCGACCAGAGGTTGAAATGAAATTGTACTGTTGTTAGGTTAATTTTAATTTATAACGCCCCTAGTCGTACTTCATTTATTTTTAAGCCTTTTTTGCCGAATCGGCTCCTGTACATCCCTTTAGACGCAATTCTGAGCGCGATTTTGCGCCTGAATGGCGCCCGTTAGACCTCTCAGGATGCATCGAGGATTTCTCCGAGTTTACATTCCACGCGAGGTAAATTATCAATGCCGTGGATCGCAATTTTCGTTTAACAGTCTTATCTGCCAAAGATATTTCAAGACAGACGAAATTAAGAGTGTTCAGGACAACCTTGAAAGGTGTGTTATTATGCGATGCATAAACATGGTCCACAAAAAACGATTTGTAATTAGATGTCATGTAATTTGGGCAGTGAAAATCGTTACACGATACCACGAAAGACCGCGGACGACGAAAAAATCGAAAAAACAGTTAAAATGTTGCTATACAATTCCGAAACCAAATAGTATAACGCGTCAAGCACTAAGTTTCACTGCTACAGAAAAAAGCAAAGTCGGACAACAGAAGAATACAAAAGATTAATTGGACAAACAAAAACACGAGTGGCAGAAGAAAAACAGAACATTAAGTATGGGCAATTGGAAACAACTGTTTAAGATGTACATAAATAATGCCTTCTACATCTTTTCATCCTAGGAAGAATTAACGAAATAAACGATCCCGGTAGAAGAAGAATTTCCTGTATCGCAATCTTGAGAAAGTTATCAAGATCCACATAGCCATCCGAAGTAGATGGGACAGTAGAAGAAGAATATGATAAAAATCATCGCGACCTGTAAATAATAAATTTAAAAAAGCCAAAGTGCATAAGAAGAATCCTTGAAACGACTTGTTCTCTTGGTCCAGGTCTTGGCCTAATAATATTGCCAATAAAAAGCTTTCCTTTTGGAGATCACAGTTATGAAGCGTATTTAAAATATTTATGTAATGCAAGTTTCAGTATTGTAATTATGGTTTATGTATCTGTTTGTCGCATCGACTGAACCTAGTCCTGCACCATCAATTGGAACTGATGTAGAAAACATGTTATCTTATTTTTTTAATAGCAGGCGATCTATGGGTGAAGCAAGATTGATCGAATAATATACTTCCACGTCCGCCTCCAGTTGCATCGATAAAAATTACTCAGAAGCAATGGACATGATGAATCTTCAATTACTGGATGCTCAGGTAGAGCAACTAAATATTATCGAAAATTATAATATTATCTGCGACCGACGATAGCGATACCAAATTATTTAGAGCAAGTGAGCTTGTATACTGAATTTGAAGATGGGTGTAGCCCCACGAAACAACATGTTGGAAATACGAGGTACACTGCTAAAGTTCGCGGAATCGAGTACTCCTTGCATTGCCAGCGTTCTGCAATTGTCATATTCGTAAAATTTGACGTTTTTAATCTGTAATTCAGTTGATAGTTCGATTTCAAACCGAGAAGTTTCGTTTCAAGAGAATTTAACATAGTAATAATTGTGTGAAAAATGGAAATTTCCAATCGTGATCTTCGAGTGATGATCTTGTATGATTTTCGATACGATTTAACACCGCAGCAATGTGTGGAAAAACTTAGTTCGTTATTTGGGGATGAAGCACCATCCAAAGCTACGGTTTACAAATCGTTCGCAGAATTCAAGCGTGGGAGACCAATGTTTGATGACGATCTTCGCGAAGGTCGTCCATGCACATCTGTTGTCGCGAAAAATATCGATGCTGTGCGTGAAATGATTTTATCAGATCGGTATGTGACATATAGTGAGATAGAGACATCCTTAGGCATTGCGGTGAAACAAATACATACGATTTTGCACGATCATTTGCATGTCCGGAAGCTTTGTAGTCGTTGGATCCCTCACAATTTGAAAGAAGGGCAAAAACAGCCACGCGTCAAGTGGTGCAAGGAAATGCTAAAAAAACTCGAAGGTGGTCGTTCAAATTCTGTATATAACATCGTAACAGCAATCGACTGTATGGGTGTTTCAAAATGAACCTAAATCAACAAAAGTGGTGCGTTCAAGAAGCGTTTCTAAAAGGATGATTGCTTGTTTCTTCGGAAAAACGGGTCATGTTGCAACAGCTGGATTAGAGGATCGCAGGACAGTTAGTGCTGACTTGTATACTTTAATTTGTTTGCCGGAAGTTATCGCTGAAATCAGAAGAAACAACGTAAACCGGCGAATCATTGTTGATCATGACAATGCAAGCGCTCACGACGAACTGTCGAGTTTTTGACCATTAACAACATCCAATTAATGCCTCATTGCCCATATTCACGTGATTTAGCGCCCAATGACTTCTTTTTATTCGGATACATCCAAAATAAAATGCGTGGCGAGCGTTTGTCATCGCCTGAAGAGGCCGTTGAAGCTTGTTTTGGAGGTACCTCGCTCAGAGTGGGAAAAGTGTTTTGCAGATTGGTTTCATCGGATGCAAAAGTGTATAGATTTTAAAGGAGAATATTTTGAGACGCAATAAAGCGATTTACATAAAGTAATTTGTGTTTTGTTTTACATTTTCCGCAAACTTTAGCAGTGCCTCTCGTAATATGAAGAAAAAATTAAAACAAAATGATAGTTGGGATTAGGGATTGATGGTTTAAATGTGACTCTGCAGCTGGTTCAAAAGCCAGTAAAAGGTGAGACACAAAGAACGAGGCTAAATAGAAAAAAAGGTAGAAATCTGGTAGAAACCTTACAGAATGAGCATGTCGTGAAATAATATTGCGTCGCGTGAAGTGTAATGAATGAGTGAATGAAGAGGCAAAGATCATATTTTTTAAGCAATTTTAATACATTCTAAAGATAAGAAGGTTAGTAAAGCTAAAGTTTCTGACATGAGCCAATAAAGGAACTGGAATTAGTGTAAATTTTTATATATATGGGACACTAACACCGATTACTTTCTACGTATACATTTAAAGAATAAAAGCCATTTTTTCGCTAGTGTTACTTGTGAAGATCAAAGGGGCAATTTTATGCCACACAACCAAATACCAGTGATTTGGATATTGTTTCCAAGCACATTCAAGCTTTCCCGAACGTAAGAATTCTTGCACAAGAAAATCCATTAAGAAGTATTTAGCCTCACACTAGCTGTCTGTATCAAGAATATATGAATTGGTAGAAAGTGGATAGTTCTCTAAGCAGAAAAATATATCAGCGAGTTTTTCATAAAATGGGCATTTGAAGGAATTAACTATTAAGCAGCAGCATGAGTCTAAGTTAAGAGATCACCAAGACAAAGCCGAATTCACATGCGAGTCAATACGTAGAGATAAGGAATTGTATCGCACCACTGAAGATGACACTATTGTACTATTGCAACTACAAAAAAAAAAAAACTAGGACAGCCTCTATATCCATTAGCTATGCATTTTTATTATTTTAGTTGATTAAAAAAATGACCTTAACTGTTACGTGAATATTAATTTTAATATAAAAAATACAATAGCGTCCATGGATGTAGACCTTGTCTTGGTGGTAGGGCTTGCGTGGCGCAAGAAATCTGGGAGTAATTCCGGCTGTAGCCTAGCTACTGGTAGGGATTCCCTTGTCGGACTGGCCTCAGAGGAGCGTTCAGACTAACTACACTCGCAATTTCCTTTATGTTGGACGATGGTCCAGCACCTCATTTTCGGTAAAAAATCATTAAAACGCCGGACGGATTAAAAGACAACAAAAAATAGCGAGAAAACGGACAATCAATATCGCAACCTGGAATGCCCACAGCATAAATAAAAAATGTGGATAAGATATTAAAAGAATTATATAGATATAAAGTTGATATTGCTTCGATTACGGAGACTAAAAGAAAGGGCAAAGGGACAGAAGTAAAGCAAACCTATATAAATATATACAGTGGGGTGTCAAGAGATGAAAAGGCAAGATGTGGAGTATCACTTTTAATCAAGAAAGAATTTAAAAGAAATATATTGAAGTGGGAACAACTAAATGAAAGGATAATACAAGTGAATATTAATGTAAAAGGTCATGAAATGCTAATAATCATCGTCTATGCCCCAAAGATGCTGACTGAAATATCAAAGAGAAATTCTATAACGACAAGCAATTAATTATCTTAGGCGATTTTAATGGGAGAATCGGCAAAAGAAGGAATGATCCAATTATACGTCATAAATGGGAATGGCGAAAGATTAATTGCGTTATGCCATGAATATTCGCTTAGAATCACAAATGAATGGTACAACCACAAAGAAATCCACCGTTACACCTGGACGTTACAACTGAAATCAATTACAGATTATGTTGTTATAAAACAAAGAAGCAAGTCAAGAATTTTAGTTAAAATTTTCAAAATTATATGACTTTTTGTTAAATTTGATCAATTTAGAAGAATATTAAGTCATAAAGTTATTAATTAAGCATGATCTTTGATTTTAAATAAAAATAAAAATAATTTTGTCGTAAACAAACTTTTAAAATTGAAAAATGTTAATTAATTAAACGTTTCGCCAGTTATGTTGGTTTCATCAGTAATTTAATAAGTCAAATATAAAACTAGCAATAGGCATTTAACAAATCTTTACAACACGATTATTGATTTTACTTAAACTACGAAAATGTTCCTCCTGGTGGGCTCCAGATTTGGCTTGAACGAAACTGTAGAAACCATTTTCAGGTTGCGTGGGATCCATTTTATAAAACGGGTTGAGAATATACGTTTTCGTTTTTTCAGTTGTGACAGAATCCTCGCAAGGGGCAGAATAGGGAGGCTTTCACCAGCAGGGTCAAAGAATCCTGGTCTCCAATGTAGGTTCAAATGTAGTTAAAATTTTCAAAATTATATGACTTTTTGTTAAATTTTATAAATTTAGAAGAATATTAAGTCATAAAGTTATTAATTAAGCAGGATTTTTGATTGTAAATAATTTAATAAGTCAAATATAAAATTTGCAAAATACGAAGTGGTGCCGAATGTGGATCGGACCTGCTTCAATCAAGAGTATATTTTCCTTTCAAATGTCGTAACCGATTAGAAAATCAAAGACCAAGCACACAATCCAGTCATTTAACTGAGTGCATGTATAGCTAAGAAGGACTAAACGATGATGCTACAAAGTTTTTGTATCAAAACTGTATGATAATGTACGTGTGTACAGCAAGCTGCTGTGGAAGCTTTAGGAGAATTGAATGCAATCCGCTTAAAAGGTAAAAATCAGATGTGGTGGAATAAAGATATAGAGCAATTAATATGTGAAAAGACAAATCCATATTCAAAATCGTTATCGATGCATGATGCCGATAATAGACGAAATTATACCCGAGTTAGAAAAGAAGTAGTAAAAGCTGTTAGTAGAGCAGAAGATAAGGCATGTGAATAAGTGTAAAGGCAACGTCAGGGCTAATCGGCCTTGGAACATTTTAAAATCACTAAGTGCAGATAATAAGAATAGCTCCAACATAAATCTAATTGACATCAACAAGTGGCAAATATATTACAAAAACTTACTAACTAACACCAGGGGACAATTCAGGGCAATCGAAATACTTCAGCAACCTACTATCAGATAAGACAAATTACTCTAGACGATCTAAACGTGGGCTTGCGTGGTATAAAAAATAACACATACCCCGGACCGGGGAATATACCAATTGAATTAATCAAGAACGCACCGACGATTCCACATGAGATCCTTATGATATTATTTAGCAAATGCCTAAACGAAGAAGTTGTTTTTTCTGATTGAAAGACGGTAAAAAAGTGAAGGTTCCGGGTCAGTTTAATTCCCCCAACTGTTGGTGAGATGCTATAAGGACCTTGCGTCCCTCTTCAGCCAATATCGGGAATTATAGGATGGGTGAGAGAAAGGAAGGGTGGAGAATAGAAGAGAGGCTAGGAAAGGTGGAGAAGTACTGCCCGACATTCGCCTCAGAGAAGGTACTCTGTTGACTCAGGAAAACCACCTAAAAACCTGAATCAGAGCAGACGGCCAGGGGCATCGAACCCGCGACCTCCCGAATGCTAAGCAGATATGTTAACCACTACTCTACAGAGCACGGTTGGAAGATGGCTTATATTACACCTATTTATCAAAAGAGGAATAGGATGAAATGTGGAAATTATCGTGGAATTAGTGTAATTTCCACAATGGCAAGACTGTGTAGGAAAATCCTGAAAAACAAAATCGAGCAGGAGTTAGTAAAACCTGAAGAACAAAGTGGCTTTCGAGCAGGTAGATCCTGCATCGACAACATCTTTACGCTAAGACAAGTCATAGAAAAGAGATCCGCCTGTGGTAGAACAGTACACTAGACATTTATAGACCTGCATAAGGCATACGACACTATTACATTAACTAAGCTATGGAACTGCATGATTCGAAGTGGTGTCAATACGACTTATGTTAAAGCGATAAAAACAATGTATGAAGGCTGTACTAGTAGCATTAAAATGGGAAGAAACTTATCTGAAGCATTTCAAAGAAGTGTCCATAGCTCCGACATTGTTTAAAATTTATCTTAGCGAAGCACTGTTAACATGGGCAAGAAAGTGCTAAAACATGGGGTTACAAGTAGGAGATGACATGCTCTATACCCTATTCCTCGCAGTTTACCAGGTGATAATAACAACTGATCAATATGACTCCAGGTATGTTAGAAAAACTACAGGAAGAATATAAAGACTGGGGTCTACAAATTAGTATCAACAAAACTGAACAACTAGTCATAGGGGAGAAAGGTCAAGACATCTACTTAGGTACTGATCGAATAAAAAATTGCCAGAAATTCAAATATTTGTGTGTTACTCTATCACAAGAACCCTCAAGTAACGAGGATATTATCAATAAAATCGAACAAGGAAAACGGGTTATTAGACAATTCAACTCTATCCTCTCGAGTTCAAAAATAACAAGAGATAAGAAAACTACCATCTATAAGGCAATCGTTGAAAGTATTAGTACTTATGGTGCAGAAACGTGGGTACTTAGTAAACGTCACAAAGCAAGACTTACTGCCATGGAGATGGACTTTGGCGTCGTAGTTGCAGCATATCGAGACTCCAACACATTCGGAATGAAGATATAAGGCACCAAATGGAAGTAGAAGGGACGAATTTAGATACTGTTGAGATTGATCCGTTTTTTTTTTGGCTCACTGTGTATTATTTTCACTATTGATATTCTAACTTCATAGATCCTTTCCGGACATTTCCTGAGTGCTATTTCCACATAAGTTTAAATCACGATTTCGATTAAGTTTGGAGAGCAAAACTTACTGGAAGAATCCATGAACTATATTCGGTAAGAAAATTGTTTTCGACACCAACGCCGTTTAAATAATAAACGTTACTTACAAGCAACAACGATTATATACATTAATTGCAATTTTGTATTTAATGAATGTTTTATAATCTGTAGTTCAACATAATATACGTAATATTCTCTAACAATTTCAATCTATTCATTTTTCATTTGAGTTATACATAATAAGTGTCGCAAGAAGTATAGAACAAAAATATTAGCTTTGGAAAGAATTGCCTTTAGACAAAAACATATATAACGATTTTAATTGTTCTGCATATTATGTTGTGTTTTAATATTTTCTTGCGATGGTCATTATTTTTGTGGTGACATCAATTTAATGAGAATGGAGATTTTTGTTTAATGCACTTAATAGATCTAATTTGTATCTTTTAATCGACGTATAACCTATATACATGTACAAATGAACAATTTTGAGAAAGATGTGAAATTATGTTTCTATCTCAGTAAACGAGTTTTCTATGACTGTCGCAAAAAATATTAATGTCCAACAAAAATTGCAGCAAAAATCAAATCATTACATGTTCCAGGATTTTTTGTAAAAACATTATTTCGGAAGATATTGAATTTGTTCAATCCTTTAGTGACACAGTGTATATGTCACAGGGAGTGTTCAAAGCATTTTTAGATACTAGGCTAGATGCTATGAATGTGACTCGAATACCAACTTCTTATTGGGTGCCTGCAGTGATTTTCCTAAGTAATACTGTTTTATTTCTGCCACAATTTTTGTAACTGATTTGGACTACTGGTCGTGGAAGAAATACATTTCTATGCTGTATTATTTACTATAAACACAGACAAGTTATTTCGAACAATAGCTCAATCTTGACTTTCTATTTTCCAATCTTATTACTTTCGTTGCAATTCATTCCTTTGAAAAAATTCTGAACACTGAACTAAAACCACGCATGCACACACACACGTACACATTTAAAAAACTTTTAAACACAAATCAGCGCTGGGTGCAATGGGGCAAGGATGAAAGAATCATCAAGAGGTGGTACAATCCTCGGTGAAGAATGCCAACATGTAGTTACCGAATTTGCAAGTTCACCGCCAGATAATTTCACATAATAATACATTCTGTTTTGTTTGATAGGGACTGGGCCCTGTAGGGCGTGGGCCCTGGCAGCGCTCTCGAGCTGCCCACTGCTCTTGCGGCAGAAGCATTTACTAACAGCTTATGTTATTGCTTATTATATTGTTACGATTCATTTGCGCCGCCTTCCAGTTTCGCATTCTGTAGTATTCGTTTTGCTTTGTTACGCATCCTTTCACTCTGATGTCTGTGGCTGCGCCGTTTGTATTTTTTGCGCTGCGCCACGCCCATTTGGCCTCGCGGGGATAATTTTTCAAGTACTGGTATTTGTTCGGAGACGCGTCCTTTTCCGATTTCGCTGCGAAACGAACAACATGCGTGGTAACAGTTAGAATTTCGGAGGTTTAATTTTGGGCTGCCGTTAGTTCAATAATGTGTATGTGGGTATTTACTTTTGAATTCGATTTATCCCCCATCTTCGATGTAAGGGAAGTTTGACTCCCACGCCGTTGGCAGGCGAAATCATCATGCTGCCATGCGTTTCGCAAATTCGCCTGAAATCCTTTCCGGGTTGAGTAAGAGGTCGCTTCGAACTATTCTTTCGGTCTTGTTATGCTATCGTGGATTCCTTCCTTCTTTGTAGCACCTTGTGCCGAAGGACCGATTTGAGGCTTTGGCTACGGCTGTCTTTCGCTTGCACATGTGGGCGTTTCATGCGCTATGCTTTTGTGGATCTTTGTACCTACTTTGACCCCTGATGCAGATGCTATATGGAGGCTTACTTTTAGATTTGTCCCAGTACTGCACGGTGAAGTCCCCTCCTGAGCCTGCTCTGCGAAAATTGTGGCATTGCCGCTGTAAGCTTCGCCTGTCTTTAATCTATTTTAACGTGTGCGTTACGGCTATTATTCTTTTGGCGTATTAAGAACTGCGAGTATTATTCGTAATATTTGCCGAATCTAATCTAATTAGTCGTAGCAATTAATATTGGCTGGGGCTGTGCTGCAGGCTATCAGTGGGGTCACAGGTGGCGGATAGTGAATGGCTTCTAGATATAGAGGTTAGCTGCGAAATAAGCAGGTATACCTGACGAATAAGCAGTCCCCGACCAAGCAGACCGAGTGATCGCCGGTATAAACGATCCCCCCGTGTATGGCCAACAGCCTCTTGAGGGTGGAGGAGCAAACACAGGTCAGGGCACTCTCTTTGTCCTTGGAGTGAGAAATCTCTCCTAAAGGCGGATGAACTTGAAATAGTCAACGGCGTGGGAATGTAGAAGGCAACGGGAAATCACTACATTAAAGATTCTTATGAATATCCCTAGTACAAATCATTATGGCAAAGTTCAAGACTAAATATCCCGGAGTAAATAGTCCCCTAATCGGATCTCCGGAGGGGACGGTTTTGAATAGCGCTTTACAAAGGAATGTGAGCAAACTAAATATTCACAAGAGAACAATCAAAATAGCCACCTGGAACGTTCGTAGCCTATTCCAGGCAGGAAAATTGCATAATGTTATTGCAGAAATGGACAGAATGAAAATAGATATACTTGGAATCAGTGAAGTTCGATGGCCACAAAGTGGAAAATGTCAGACAGATAACGGTGTAATGTATTATTCCGGTGGTAATGACCCACATCATAGAAATGGGGTAGCAATAATATTAAACAAACAAGTTAGTAAATCTGTTATAAACGTCATACCATTTTCAGAACGAGCCATGTTAGTCCAAATATTGACGTCTATCGGTAAACTGAATTTAATACAAGTGTATGCACCAACAGCCGATAAAGAAGACGATGAAATAGAGAACTTTTATAGCCAACTAAATGACATAAAGAAAAGCCTGAAACCAAGAGATGCTAGTATTATCATGGGTGATTTCAATGCCAAGATAGGGAGAGGTGCACAGGGAGACAACGTAGGAAGTTTTGGTTTGGGAACACGGAATGACAGGGGTGAGAGGATGCTGCAATATTGTATAGAAGAATAACTAATTATAACTAACACGCTCTTTAAATTACCAACGAGGCGATTATACACGTGGACATCGCCGCGTGACAATAATGAGAATATTGTTCGTAATCAGATTGATTATATATTAATAAACAAGAAATTCAAAAACAGTGTGAAGTCAGTAAAAACATATCCCGGAGCCGATGTGGCGTCCGACCATAACCCGGTAGTTATGACAATGAAACTACGGCTAAAGAAAAATGAAAATAATATTAGTAACAACAACAGAGTGAATATCACAGAATTACGAAACAACGACACCTCAACCAGAGTTGCTTCGGTTTTAAATAAAAAATTTCAAAAACTTGATAAAACCCAAACTCAGCATGACATAAACAAGACATGGACTGAAATAAAAACAATTATAAAAACAACTCAAGAAGAAGAAATCGGTAAGCAACATGTAATGAGGCAAAAATGGATGACAAATGAAATTTTAACCATGATGGAAGAACGACGAAAATACAAAAACTCAAACAAAGACAAATACAAAGAAATTCACAACCACATTAGACAAAAGATTCGAAGAGCAAAAGAAGCATGGATGATGGAGAAATGCAAAGAAATCGAACAACTGCAGAACAGGCATGATATTTTTAATTTACATAAGAAGATAAAAGAAGTGACAGGAATGAGACGTACGCAACACTCAAGCATCTTAAAAGATGAAAGTGGAAACATTATTATGGACTTAGAAGGAAAATTGAGAAGATGGAATAAATACATCAAACAATTGTTTTATGACGACAGATCCATAAAATACAATATAAAGTCAAAAGACGAAGGTCCAGTAATAAACAAAAGCGAAGTTGAGAACGCAGTTGCACTAACAAAAGCAATCCTGGGCCTGATGAAGTGTACAGTGAATTATTAAAATTACTAGATGACAATGCCATGACTATACTGGTAGAACTATTTAATAACATATACAGAACAGGAATAATACCATACGATTGGATGATATCTACATTTATTACCATCCCAAAAGTACCACATGCAACAGATTGTAATGACCATAGAACAATAAGTCTTATGAGTCACGTGCTAAAGATCTTTCTACGAATTGTACATACTAGAATATACAAAAAGTGCGAGGCAGAAATTTCTAATACCCAATTTGGGTTTCGCAACGGTTTCGGTACCAGAGAGGCGCTTTTCAGTCTCAATGTACTAGTTCAAAGATGTCAAGACATGAACAACGATGTATTCGGATGTTTTATAGACTATTCAAAAGCTTTCGACAATGTGAAACATGACAAACTTTTGAAGATACTAGATAATTTACAAATAGATCATCAAGACATTCGTATAATAGCAAATCTCTATTGGGCCCAAACAGCGAAGGTAAAGGTAGAAAATACTCTATCAGAGGAAGTAGAAATAAGGAAGGGAGTCAGGCAGGGGTGTGTGTTGTCGCCCCTCCTGTTTAACATATACTCTGAGGCAATTTTCAAAGAAGCTTTAGAGGAAGAAGGAGGCGGAATAATAGTTAACGGTGTTCCCATAAACAATTTAAGATATGCAGACGATACTGTGATTCTAGCTAACAACATTACAGATCTACAGAGAATGACAGAAAAAGTAAAAGTAGTAAGTGAAAGATATGGTCTTAGCATGAATATCAGTAAAACCAAACTAATAGTGTTTACAAAGAACCCTATACAGCCTGTGAATTTGTATATAGGGAATAAGAAAATTGAGCAAGTCCATCACTATAAATACTTAGGAACGCTAATTAACGAAAGTGGACAACACAGACAAGAACTGCTGTCACGTATAGAACAAGCACGAGTGGCCTTTATCAAAATGAAAAAGATGTTAACAGCGCCTGATCTGTCACTTGAAATTAGGCTGAAAATGGTTCAGTGTTATGTATTCCCGGTTCTATTATATGGAGTAGAAAGCTGGACACTTAAGAAAGAAACAATGAAAACAATAGAAAGTTTTGAAATGTGGATCTATATACTGAAGTGCTACACCGAATAAATAAAGAAATGGAATTAATATTTACAATTAAAAAGCGAAAACTTGAATACCTGGGCCATATTACACGCAATGACAAATATCAGTTGATACATATAATTATGCAAGGAAAAATCGAAGGAAAGAGAAGTGTAGGCCGGCGACGAATTTCCTGGTTACGGAACTTACGAGATTGGTATGGCATGACATCAGTTGAACTGTTTAGAGCAGTAACATCGAAGATAAGAATAGCCATTTTGATAAGCAACCTCCGTCGGAGAAGCTAACTAAGAAGAAGAATTAATATTGTAGCCACCTACGATTCTGATGGTGGATGTATCTGTGATACTTATATGTTCTGTGATTAGATTTCATAAATTATACTGTGATATTTGTATTCTGGCTTTAATTGTTGCTGTAATCTATATTTGAGTTGAGCTTTTCTTTTAGATTTATTGTGCTACCTGAGTTTACGTATTCTGGTTTGAATGCCTGGATACACTTGCCGTTATTTGATAAAAATGCGTTGGCGCCCCTTTTGAGTATTTAAACAACTGTACACGCCCCCTCTGAAACTGTAGCTGGTCGGCCGGCAATTATTGTATCCAAGTAGTCAGGGTATGTATTGATTTTGAGAGAATAGCCAACGGAGAATATACTTATATTTTATTATAAATACTGATGATCTATTTAAAATACTGACAAATTATTATATTTAGAATATTTTAATTGAAATACTGACAGTTTTTGCATTAATTTGTGCAATACTGGCCACTTACATTAGTATTGAAATTACTATAAATGCTCACCATATATTCAAATACTGACTGACGATGTTTAAAAATACTACCCAATCAACAGTCCTAATAGAATTGTTTAGAGTTATAAACACCCAGTTTATCTTATAGATTTATACTTTTAGGTAGGGTAAATTTTAAGCATGTCACTCTATCCGCGCACGTGTCATATAAACTCGCTCAGTTGCTTAAAAGCGTGTATGCTGCTACAGAACGATAGCGATTATATATAAACAAATCATGTAAAGTAGGTCATATATTATACTTGAAACTCACTGAAATTTGAGAACGACGTTCGTCCAGTAGAGGTAGCTCAGTCGTAGAGCCACTGGTTCTAGACTAGAGAATGAGGGTTTGATTTCGCTGACTCCAACGGCCACAAAGTGTAGCGCAGAGCCCGCTGCAATTCCCCAATCTAGCGTTAGCAACTGTGAGGTCTTAATGCCTAAAATCCTTCAACGATAAGAGACGTTTGCCTCTGCGGTGGGGATGTTAACAACTAGGCTACCGAAAACGAGGGGTGTCCACTACTAAAACAAATAAAGATCAAATATGTTGATAATTAAAGGATATAATATCATTAATTCAAACAGGCCATGCTTTCCTGAACACAAAAACAGGGAACTTAAGAAAAGAAATGCATATATCAGTTTCTATGTGCTTATGTTTTAATCCTTGTTTTGATATCAATGGAAAGAGAAAATTATTGCGCATTTAATGAATCAAAAATGAAATTATTTTTATCAATTTACATTGATAAATATCAATGAAAAGTTTTCATGTTTTTTAAATATGAGCTGCCTTGCTTGAAAAAAGTTGACAGCTATACTCAAATCAATTTGTCATTTGATAACATTCTCAGTTAGTTCAGTAGTTTTTACTTTATTAAATGAACGTTTACTCAAACCAAGAGAAAATCCATGAAACTGTTAAAAACAATGTTAAATACCTGTTCCAGTTCGAAAGTGGACACCCGGTAAATTCCCTAATGAGCTTTATGCAGTATATTTTTTAAAATAAGGATTATCACTCATTGACCAATGGGTTTAATATAAAATGCGGGCGTACACTAACTTACTACCCTAGCAAATTTTTTAGGTATTTATGACAGGTGAACTTATCCTCGGCATCAGGCAATGACCGGTGAACTTATCACCAGAGACTTACCAACTTGCAGTAACCAGCGATAATGCTCTAATCTAACTAATAATAGAAACTTGCAAACTGAATATGTAAGGGCGCTTACAATACACACAATCAGAGGCTGCAACTATCTTAACAAGCAACAATGACACATAGCCTGGTAATATGAAACAACTATGGAGGTCTATTTATTATAGCCTCCAACTTCAAACATAATATAACACATTGCTTACAACCACACGAGTTAAATAAAAAGACCGTCGAAACACTTTTATTTTACAACGGCAATGCTGCTCGTTGGAGGTCAAAGATACAAACAGACAATTTCTTACATCTAAAGTGTACTCTAAGAAGCTGAAGATAAAATATCATGCACTAGCTTATATAGTATTTCTAATCAGCTAAGATAAGCTTGTCTTCCAAGCATGCCTCGAGACCGAATGCAGGTGCATACAAGGTTACAAAGTCAGCACTTTAATTTATTCATTCTTCAAGGTTGCAAGATAAGCATTTCTAGACAATAATTTGATCTGTTCCATACAATGTAACTCGCCGTCATTATACAAAATGCCTAGCCATTCTATATAAAGACAACGATTTTTTATCAGTATTATGTTTAATGTCAACTAACATTACACACGGGCAGATATTTTACCCAATTTATAGAATTGCATAAAACGTCTAGTCATTACGTAAAATGACTGATTTATACAAGTTGCTTGTCGCTCTAACAGAGAAGGAATGATTTATTTGCCCCTATCATTTGTTTTTAATACAATTTCGGTAAAGCAGCACAATAAATACTACGAAAAACACAAATTTGCATGATTCCCTACCATAAATTTAATTGAAGGCCTATTAGAGCGCCCAATTTTAACAATTAATCGACTGATCCTATCAGATAGCTATAAATATAAGCTAAACAAATAACTGTCTTCTGCATTCGTGCTTATCCCGCTGCAATTTATGAAAACGGAAAACGTTTGGAGATTTCAGAAAACTGAATTAATTAAATTACTCTTCTTAAGTTTCTTCTCCTTGCCTGTGTTAACTCCCGTTGTTGAGTTTCCGAAGATCGCTCCTCGGGGCAGCGTTTCAGCTCGGTTTATTCGATTCAAAAAGGCATTTTTTCTGACTTTTATGGCGACTTGTGCCTAATCTATTTGCGCCTTAAAATCGCCGGATTGTAACGATTTCTTTTATAAAGGCGGTTGCTTACGCGCAAATATTTGTACTGTCCCGATGCTTAGGGTAAGCGTTGCGTTAGAATAACATAATTAGCGAGTTTTAATTAACATCATTAAAGGTCTCAGAATCGAGAGCTGGCGCTGTAAATTTCAGGATTAATGCCTGCTGGTCTGCCAATTTGCCTGACCTTAAAATTGGAAAGCTTATTTCAGGGAGCGGAAATAATGCAGCTTAATTTTTAATTATACTCACCCCAATTACGTTATATAAGTTTCCTCGAGACTCAAGGCATTTGATCATGAAATATTGAATCGAATCGCCCCTTGCATATATCCGAGCCACTTAAAACTTTGGTTCGTAGTTCCTACAATATCGTCGAAATTAACTTTAAAGTCTCTCTCTTCTAATAATGGCTTTTTGATGTATAACCGCAAATGTTGTGGCGCTTCCGTAAACCTCTTTCTTTGAGTCGCCGCTTCAACCCTTGAGCCACCGATTATGTTTTTTTACTAAACCAGCACCAGTGTAAGCTGTGCAAAACAAACGTTGGAATGGTTTCGTCAGGATACGAAGCCGAAACAGATTTACATAAATGGAAAATTCTAATGAATAAATTAGTAACAATGCGCATTTAATAAATTAGGGGATCCATCTGTTGGCACTTTCATTCGAGCTTCGGATTTTCTAAACAGTTTCTATCTGCAGTGGCTATAATAGTAACTTTAACATGGAATCCGCAGCAAAATCCCTTCCCAACGCGGATTTGGACCTTATGTTGGTATTTGTTCGACTGAATATACAGAGACGTGCATGAAAAATTGCCAGGGCAGTAAGATCAGCATTTGTCATCAAAGTTCCTCAAAGTGCAATCATCAAATTAAAAGGTTCAAAGCCCGCTGTAATCTGACAGTAATAGTATATTACATACCGCGATGGAAAGTATTTCATTACTGTCGAGAAATTAAGTAGTTAACCGAGACGCGAAGTGTCGAGGTTAACTTTATCTCGAGACAGGGATGCAACTTTTCGTCAACATTTAATGTTTTCGAGAATCGACAGAAATGTCACTTTCCAATCAAGAGATGGAAGTGTTGAACTGTCATTTTCCACTCAACAAGAACAACTTTCCACTCGCTGTCATGGCAATTTACTTGCACTTATTACACATATGGTTGTGAATAAACATTTATTTTTTAAATCGAAATGCCTCTGAGCATTAAATAGTCAACTTTCTTGTTTCAAATAACAACTACATTTGTTTGTGCGTTTTTGGACCCAACCAATCTTTCTAAATACAGTAGTGGGAGAATAGCATATTTTCAATTAATTAACAAATATATCAAAGTCAAAATTAAATAACGAGACTTTAAGTTTTTGCCAAGTAAATAAAAAGCCAAATTGTCAGAAATTTTTAATGTACTAATACGTTTCGCCATTTTTTAGTGGCTTCTTAAGTTATATTTTATTGTATTTATTTTTTGGGTAAATAACAGATTGACACGCAAAAGCATCAACCCAGTTACAACTTACTACTACATGCATTTATACCTAAAATATTACATTTAAAGTCATCTCATTCAATGAGAAAGAAACACAAGTTTGATACTAATGACAAGTGAAACTAATAACGTATTATTATGTTTGTTCTTGTGGATTGCTATTAATGAGTTTAATAATCTCAAAAGATTCGGGTCTCTACATCGAAGCAAATATTTTGATTTATATAAATTGTAAGAAATACTTTTGGTATCAAATCAATTATTTTTTATAATTTCATTGTAAACGCTTTGTATAATAGTGATTTAACTACTGGGATTGCTACTGTACAGGATATTATTTAACTAATGGGAAATTTATTTAATTATATGTGATTACGTAATTAAAGCGTTGCCGAAGTGATAACAATTTGTAGTAAGCAAATACACGTTACAAACGAAAAACACCCAAAGGACGCTTCTGCCGGAAGTGACGAAAAAACCAATGCCACCAAGAAATGCACTAAATTTAATCTTTTAGGGTGAAGTTTTCTGACCTCTCTGTTTGTTAAGCAAGAAAAACTAGGGCGTAACTCCAGCCCCTGAAAGACCCACGATGTCTGGGCCCTACGTTTTCTTCGTTGGCCTGTCGCTGAACGCCCGCAGAACGACTCCTGTAGCTCCACTGCTGCGAAAGCACCTCCAATTTAGCCGTTGCCTAACCCCTAGGGCTCCAACTTTCCATGAGGGTCGCTGTCTACCTTAAGCTCACAAGGCTCCAATTACACTGCCCGAAACTAGCCAATACTAGATGCACAAAATAAAAACTTTTTAAACTTCTGCAGAGGTACTACGAATTACTGCAACTTACTACAGTACACCCAATAGATACTAAATTAATTTTCAAACTCACTGAAATGGGCAATGAGCACTTATTCACAAATTAACAATCATTTATTGGGGAAAATCTAATTAACACCATCTCACAGGTTAGCTTCCTTTCCCCTATTATTTGTCTTTGATCTTACATTGCTTCCAAGCCTACTCTGATTACATTTTGTTGAAATGAAGGCTAATACTATTTTTAATACAGTTTTACAAATTTATCGAAGCCAATGCTATGTTATACTATTTACAAATTTAAACTAGCACATTTCTGAGACATTTATAAAATAATATATGATATGCTTGTAATGTTATTAATTGCTATTATAATCATAAAGGCTTAAAATGTTAGAGCAACATATATGAATAGTAATCATAATGATAACTTAAAACTAAAACATGTAGGAGAGGAATGCAGGAGAAGTAAAAAGCACATGTGATATGGCATTCAGTAACAATATAAATAGTCAAGATGCCATGCATCGCACCAGTGAGTAGACGATACGCCCTGACCTCCATAGCGCAAAAGCAAGATCAGTTTAAAATATCAACTAAAACATTTTATATTTCAAATTTGTGAAGGTCGAATTAAATTAATCAGGACAATTTGGAATTTTTCAGTAATAGTTAGAATACCACGATAAACGGTTAACCCGAGAATTGATTGCAGCATTCGTATTTTTTAATTGTAAAGCAAAACGTCATTCTTTCGCGGTAGCCTAGATGGAACATTTAGAGAAAATTGAGATAATAAATCTGGACAGTAAATTTTCTCATTAAAAAGTTTTAATAAAACACACAATTTTCGTCTTGACCGTAAGTTCTGCAGCCTCTGATTTAACTGAACAGAATTTTGTTTAAGATATTTAAGAAACTTGTTCTGATCATTTTTTTATTCTGTAAATATAGATATTATACTGGAGCGGCAGATTCTAAATCATTACGAACCATAGCTGCAGACAATGGGCATTTTTGAAGGGCTTGCAGCACCTCTTAAGAAAACCAAGTGTTTGATATGCTTTTTGAGTTATGTTATTTATGTGTACATTGAATAAAACTGATTGTCAAAAATCACACCCAGGTCCATTATTGTACTTTGTTCCGAAATTGCAGTTTGATTAACGTGATAGGCAAATAAAAAATTATTAATATTACAATTCTGAAATATAAGGGAATAGGTAAAAATTTAAACCACTAAACTTGCAAACCACGTACCCAATATTTTGGTTAGTTTGAACAATAAATTTCTATTATATAATAAAATATTAGATTATAAATGCTGACGGTATTTTCGGTTTTAATTTAAATTTAAATGAAATGCTTAACTCCTATCATTTTCGTAGTAAAGGTTTGAGCAATGATGTTAAACGTTTGCCGTTTATGTTTTACACGGTTTAACAACTAATTGACAATTGTGTGGAAACTAGTGCAGCATAGTGCGTGATTATGGCATTTTTCCGTAATTAGATGTGAATAACTTGTGCGCTTTATATATAGAAAGTGATCAGTTTTTTTTCAGTGTTTGCTCTTGTTATTCAATTTTTTCTTTTTGTTTATAAAAATGGCATACGGTATATTGTCGGTAATTGGAGATAACTACTAGTTATTTGTACGTCTGTCCTAATCTCCTTATTACATATATATATTCGCGTTTGTTATTTCCTTTCTTTGATATCGTTTCTATGTACTCGTACCTTCAACATCGTTCAGCATGAAATCTAGGACGACTACATTAACTGCTGAATGCTGGAAGCATAATAAATTGATTCTAAAACTACTTGCACCTTGTGACGTCACGTACGAAATAAAAAACCTAATCGGTAATATAACTATTTCACTACACGCAACGCTAAACCTCATGTAACGTGTTTAACATGGGTAATAATTCACGCATACGTTGCCTAACTAATAACGCAGGTTCAACTTAGCTGGCTGTAGTAATTTACGATCCACAATAGATTAAAGAACTAAAGTAGGTCGACTCTCGGCGCTGAGTCACAATTTGGCGGACTGCGGTAGCGATTTGATTTACCTATCATCAGGCTCGTACAGCGGCGGCCAGACTTCACGTCCGGGTTTGACGAAACAAAAATAGACCGGTGCAGTGTAGAACCTCGCGTCGATAAAAATAATGTTTGACTGCTCATTTAATGACTTCGGACACATCGGTGTTGATCTACACGCCTTGTAATGAGACACTTTTCAAAAGTGCATCAAGCCAGACTGTATGTATACAGGGTGTTGCCAAGACGATACGAAATGTTTTCAAATATCCGACTCGGGGCTCGTAATAAAATTTTACTGCGTCATACCGAAACGGGAATCGTAACTTCAAATTCGAAGGCTATGAAAATGAACATTTTGTAAGTAAGGCTTCCAAAGTAGACGCTAAGTTTTACTGAACTGCGCCACCCATATCACGCCTTTCCGAACAATAGCTTTGCACTTATTACCAAATATTCAGTATCGGCATTAAATTTTGAACACCCAGTAACAAAATGGGTAGTGGATAAATATCAAGTGTGCACAACAGCACGACGGTTATTGCCCAAATAACCAATCTATCCCTATGTGAATTTCAATAGCTAACTCAGTTTTAATCGGTGAGTGGGTGGATACAATTTATTATAATTAATCAAACCACAATATGTATAAGGTCTAATTTTAGGCGCCAGTTTTGACAAAGCCCCAAAGAAATATAACTACTACGATTCAGTATTTCAAACCTAATAACTAGAATCGCACGGGATGCGTTGCAATAAAACCTAACTGTTGCTATATTTTTGCTGTGGAGAACCTGAATTACTAACACCTGTAATGTTGCTTCAAAAGTACAACCAATAACATTACATTAAGAATGATCAAAATATTTAGTTTATTTGCAATAATAAATATGGACCACAAATTATCAATGTAACATGAACATTACCAACATATTAAAATATTTAATTCGCATGTATTAATCTGTGGAAATTAACTCTAAAGAGTACAAAATAAAGGACATTAATCCAAACGTTGAAGCCGCGAACAGCAATACAATGATAAAATGATAGCAAAGATAAAAATTGAGTACAGCAATAATTCAAACATCACATAGCGAATAGTATCGGCTACACAAATAGTAAATATGTAGATCAACAGTAATACACATAAATTTCTTATATGACGTAGATTTTAATAATATTACGACTAGAAGTTCATACAACGTTCACACAATCTAACATACAATAGTCATAAATGTGCTAACCCCTATGTTCCTTTCGCTCAACTCTGCCACTGCTTGTGAAATCAAATAATATGTAAATTTACTATTTGAAAAGAAAACGAGCGCCTTCTCGCTTGCATTACGGAAATTGCTGAAATACTGAAATAAATAAAAATGCTAGATGGCGTCCTCCAGCTTC